>CM021100.1:42303228-42832512 GCA_007115665.2 Sequoiadendron giganteum
TGATTGGTATTTTGGTATTTCACTACAATTCTCCTTCTAGCCTCTACTCAAGATGCTTCTTGAGATGACTCTTGGTTCCTCTCATGGATTTTTCAACCTCTCACCTCTCTTTTCTTCTTTTTTCTTTCCCAATTATCTCATGTGTATTGAAAACAACAAATATGTTCTCACTTATTTAGCTTTATAAATGTTGAAATTGAAATATTTGGCAAAATCCTTTAAGCTTTCAAAATTTTAAAGCAAGAGAGCATGGACTTTAAATGAAACTTCTACAAATAAGTATAACTAAAATGAAATTTTGTAAATGCTCTTTGATTGAGTGACCACAAAGCTACAACTTAGATACAAATTTATGATCGGTGCCTTAACCTAGGGTATGGATTCAAAACTAATACAATTAGAATTATACAATAGTAGTTCACCTAAGCATCATAGAGCATCACAATAATGCATTACATTATCATACTCATAACTCAACCAACTCTACTTATCAAATCCTTGCATACATTCACACAAATTTACATTTCTATTAAAGCATTTAACTAGTTTATTCTTATATGTATTTTCTATACTTAGGAAACTTTTCATTACATGTTTATTCTTTGGCAACTTGGATGACTAGGATTAAAACATCTTTGTCTTGCTTTGCTAGAAAACTATCACATGTCTCAAGATACATGCCTTTTATTTTCCCCTTCGATGCATCCACACTTAGTGAAATTCTTTAATATGCTTTAATATTCCATTAGACGGTTAAAATATTGCCACTTGGCATCTACCTACACCCTCGTGGTCAACCAAGGTCTTCAAAGATATGCCCTTGTATAATGGTAAGGAATGACCAGGATGGTGCCACATGGCACCCTTAGAGCCCTCAGATCATGGGCCCACCATCGACATTGTAGAAATCTTGTAGGGTCCACTATATGAGTCAGACACGTGTCACCCTCCCACACCACCACACATATTTTTCAGTGAATATTTTATTTAGTGTGGGTTGGTAGGGACCAATAAAGAATGAACACCTATTATGTGGGACCAAGCAACACTTCACTTAAGACATTTTTACCACTGGTGCTTTCAAGTTATGACTTAATTTGGAGCCACTCACTAGGTTGATACATGAATTTAAGACTTAAATTTTAATTTAGACCTAGGACTCATAATTTAGAATTTAAGGCAAAGTATTGTGGACCTCGTAGACAAATATTTAATCAAATATTTTAAAGACGAAGCAACTAATAGTACTAGAACTTAGGGTCTTATAAACACATGACTTCAATGGCATTGGTTGTAACTTAAGGAACCAACAATCGCTTAGCAAGGTCAACAAACAAATAGAAAAATGGCTAAGGAATTTGAACTATTAGGGTTTAAAGAGGGTTTGAGCCCTATGATGAACCCTAGACGTAGGAATAAACAAACCCTAGCTTGCATATGACCATTAGAACTATCAGAGTTTTGAAATGTAATAACCAAAACCACAAAAAAAATCAAGATTCCTAGTTTATTTTGATATTTAATATACAAGATGATGAAAATTATTTGGTAAATCCTATATATTTTAATCATATACAAATATTGGCAATCATTCCTGTTAATTGGGATGTTAGAGAGATTGCTAATATTAAAGGAAGATTAACAGTGGTGAAGAAGATAACTAAAGAATGGATATTAAAGAAGATAACTTAGAAGCCTAATTCAAATCCAACAAAAATGAAAGGGGTTGTGTAAAACAAGGAGAAACTAGTTAGGTGCACCCTTCTCCTTCCCAAAAAGTATCATCTTCATCAAATACTCAAAAATCTAGAGTAGGTAGAGATGTTGATGAGGATTCACCTAGGATAAATCCTGAAAGGACATGTAGAGATGCTACTAAGAGAAAAGATAAGAAGGAAAAGGAGAAGATCAAAACCATCCAAAAAGAAGTTGTTGAAGAAAATAATATGTAGGTATCTTTGTCATCTTCTCATGATAGTGCTTCTTCTTCTTAGCCTTTGCCAAACTCATCTCCCCTTCATTTATCTTAGGTACCACATGTTTCTCATAACATATCTCCTCCTTCTTCACTTGATATGTTTTCTATTGCCACACCTCCTCTCAAGAGATCCCTTCAATTCTCTCCTCACACTATAGGAACTTCAATAAATACTCCAACTAGCACAACTTGGCTAGAACAAACATTGTTTAAGATAAGAAAATTGGAGGAATTAAGCATCCTGGAGAAATATGTGGTTTTCAACTTTCTCCAAAGAACACTTCAACCTAAGAAATTGTTGTAACCAAAATAATTTTTTTGCTTCAATAAGGCATTTTGGTAAAAACGATCCAAATCTTGTAAAATTATAGTCAAAAGTCAATTTTAGGTCAAAATGTCTAAGAATGGCAATTTGCTATGTTTAGAAATTATTGAATGCCAAATGAAGCATGGGCTTTTTTTGGTTTTACTATCATGAGGATGCTCTCAAATTTTTAAAATTAGGGTTTTAGGCCCCTATTTTTAGAAAAACCCTAAAAATAGGACCTTACCAAAATGACGCAAAATGATTTTGATTGGCTTATCTTTCATCACGATCACATTGGTCTAGTCAGAATCATCAAAAAGTCAAATTTTCTTTGTTGGGTCTATTTCACTTTTTCAGAAGAAAATTTAGGACCACTAAGGTCAACAATGGTAGATGGCTAGTACCGGGTATCAAAATCTAAGCTTCAAATGTTTCACAGAGGAATCTATGGTGAAAGATGCTCGAAAGATGCTCAACAATGGAGGGGAATTTCAAAAGATTAAAAATTCAAGAAATAAACTATTTGGAAGATGCATGCCTTGTTACAAGGGATATGCCTTAGCAGTCAACTCCTTAGTCAACTTTGTAGTGTTCATGCATGTAAAAATGATGAAAGCAATCACAATGATGAGTGTCTTCACATCAACGGTAACAATGATCAACTTAGTCGACGACACGGTGAACGTGAAGTGTGAGAAGAGTGAAAATCATCAAAAGATGAATAATTTTGGAGCCAAAAGAGCCCCTGCAGACCAAGGGCACCCATGAATTCAAGGGTCTAAATGCAGTTGTTGAGATTCGAAAAATCAATTATCCTCTTCAAAATTCTTTCAACTTCGTGATGAATCCAACATCAAGTGTAGAAGATTTGTTGAATGCTTGCAAATGAGGATCAAGTGGAAATATGTTGAAAGTCAAAGCAAGTCAAGAAAAGAAAAATTGACTAAGTATAGAGAGGAAAAGCACCCCTATAGGCTAAGGGCGCCCGGGGATTAAAGCACTCTAAAGTCATTTTTAGGGTTTGTTTCCTCTAGCAAGACTTCCTCAAATCTTGTCCAACTCCATGGTGAATCTATCTACCAGCTCAAAAGACCTTTTGAACATTGATGAATGAAGATCGAATGAAAACCTAAAACAAAGGAAAAGTTTGAAAACTCAAGAAATAGCTAATTCAAGCAAAAAAAGCACCCTGTTAGCAAAAGAAACCCAATTTGTTAAGGCATCAGATGTTGCTTTTAGGCTTCATGACTTCCAAGAAGTCCCTCTCAAAGTTGATCAATCTTGATGATGAGACCATCAAAAAATTCATCAGAGCAATAAAACATCCAACGACGAGGATCAAAATGGAGCATTTTGTTAGTAGTTGCAAAGTAAAAATTATACATCAAAATCACAAAAGTGCCCCTGCAAGCCAAGGGTGTCCAAAATTTTGAGCCCTCAAAATCAACTTTCATGAATTGCTCAACCAGTCATCCTTTCTTGAATTTAGTTGGCTTTCCAATGGAATCAACATCCATTTCATGGGACTCTCCAGTCACCAGTGATCATAGATCAAAGCATGAGAGGTAAAATTGAAGGAGTTGAAAATCAAATGAAAATGGACTAACACTGACAAACAAAAGCCCAAGAATTCAAGTCACCATAACCAGATTTTAGGGTTTGCAACCTCCAAGATGATCTTCTCAGAATTGATCACACTTTACAATGAAACAATCAGCCAAACCAAAGGATTAATTAGGCAACCAGAATCAAGGATTGAACAAAGGCTATTTATCAAGAAAATTTTGAAAATCTTCAAAAATATTCTAGCTTTGGCAAGTTTGGATGCCTTATCTCAAGGTGGCATCCAAAGTCAACTGGAGTTAGAGATTTTTGAAGATTTCCTCATGTATTGGTATCCAAAATTTTGGGGGATTCTTCTAGTTAACAGCTAATCATGCCAGATAAATTCTAAATCATGGTTTTGACACCCTAATTGATGCTTCCACCTCCAAAGCCTATTTGTCAAGCATTTGGGTTTCCTTTTCACTCTTTATGCAGGTTGACTCCAAACATAAAACCCATAATTTTATTCTCTGTGATATTTGAATGATCAAACGAAGGCCACTTTCAATGTTCTTTGTAGTTTTGAATTTAGGTTACACAAAAGGACATCTTTCCAGACTTCATATCTCCAGGCATCAAATTTTAAAAATAGCAGTTCATTATTTTTGACATTTGGTGTTTTGGGTTCTCTTGTTTCTCAATATTTTCCAAGATTGGAGAATGTTTCCACAACTTCTTCTACCTCTACCTTAGGTTTTCTTGTATGTTCAAGAGAAATCCATTTTTTCACATATTTGACCTTTTGGGTTTGTTCAACACATAATCAGCCACAAAACCCACATGGTAGATTCTTCTAGAAAAAATTTACCACATTGCCTCAATTTTTAGGCTTTTCAAAAAATAGACAAACTGGGTTTGTTTAGCGCAAAGGCATCTACAAAACCCACTTCTCAAAATATTTTGGGAAAAATTTGCCTCGCTGCCTTTTCCTCTAAGGGGTTCTTGCATGTCCTTGCAAAATTCCTTTTTTTGAAAATCTGACATTTTGGGTTCATTCAGAAAGATATTCTCAACCAAACACACATCTCAAATTTATTTAAAAACTTGCCTCTCAATGAAGCTATTTTTAGCCTCTCTAAAAAAGTTGCCTGAATATATTTGTTTTCACAGTTAATAGTCAAGTTATTCAAAATGCAGTTCTCTCAAGTTAAAATCAAGACCAAATCAGTCTTGCTTCACGACTTCTTGAAGACAATCAACATAGAATTGCATGAGGTGAAGCCCATAGTTTATTTGGATGCTTTTACAAGGTAGACAACATCACAATTAAGAACATTGAACAATCTTACTTGAGGCAACCTCCTTTCCCATGTTAGCACAAAACATCAAATTTGTAATTGCTTGTGTGAAGCATTACAACTCCACTTCATGGGAAATACAATTAGTTAATGGGTGAGTGATTTGTAGCCTCAAGCTAGTGGACATTAAAACATGACTTTTTATTCCACCATGTGTAAACAACTTTTTTGTATCAATGGAAGAGTGTGAAAAGGCATTTAATACATGAAAAGAAGAGTGTCGGAAAAGAATGGCAACAAGGTGGATCAAAGAGAAAAGAAATAATTTGCCAAAGACTGTTGGATGTGGAGAATTTAGAGATGAGTATGCAATCATGATTAGTCTCCTCAACTGTGTCACGGGTCAAGTAGAAGCACACAAGCTTCAGCCATGGATGTTTTACATCATGTCCCAACTAGTCAACAACAAAGAATACTATGACTGGATTGCTTTGATCAGTGACAATATTCACAACCCATGAATAGGATTCTTCAAAGCCCATGAATCCCATGTGGTTTCATACCTTGTATATCTGCTATCCTTTCAAGGCTAGTTTAGAACAACATTTCTCCCAGTTGAAGTTCTCACAATTAGAACAACACTTCAAGCAGGTCAATGATCTCTCCCTAATGCACAGAGTGCAGAATCTTGACAAAAAGTTACATATATTCTTTTCATCTGAATCCATAATGACAATGGTAGATTTGGCTGATTGGTTCATCCAATTACCCACATTTTCCTACATTCATGTATATGGTTTCTCGGGTAGTGCAACCATTCTAACTCGTTATCCATAAAATAAGGTGGTATTCATGGAATTCCTAAGGAAATTACATGAGGTCCATACTTTTTTTTGTGTCAAACAAAATTCTATTGCCAACTTTCCTTTCGATATGGGTATATACAGGTGTAGATCAACAAATGACGCCAAGTCAATGAGCAATGAAATGGTGAAGTTTAATCTCAATTTTCTCATCAAGAAACATTCATACGACCCTTGGGGTCTCTTGGCAGCTTGCCTTGGGAAAGATTATTCACATAAACCTATAATGAAATACTTTTGGTTAATTTGTGAAGATGAGTTTGAATTTTTTAGGCGCAACTAGAGTAGATTTACTCTTCCACAAATTGTTGATTTCTTGTCAAAGGATATGAAAGGTTTATCAAATGATGATGGATATTTTTTACTTCTCATATTTTTCAAAGATCAATTTGATCATCAAACACTTCAATCAATTGATTGGTATGCCAAAGAGAGAACCTACATTGAGGAAAGGACAAACCGAGTTGTGAGGAACAACAAGTTATTCTTAAACAACAATATGATGTGAAAGGTAGTCATTCTCATCAAAAAGTCACGAGTGGTTCCCAACACACTACCTTCCACTTCAAAGTGGAAACCCAAAGTAAAGGTGATGTGTAATCCTCTATAGGGCATGAAGAATCGTAGGATGTTGATAAATTTGAAGGAAAAGATGTAGGTCGCTGATGTAAATCAACAAGAACAACAAAAAGATGCAGCCATAGTTATAGTTGAAAAAGTGCAAGAAGTTGAGGCGAAGCCTCATATTCATTTGTCACCACCACTACCATCTCTAATTGATATTGACTTAGAGATTTATTTACCAATTCATGATGTCTCTCATTCATCATTAATTGATGAAAATAGAACTAATCCTACCAATGAATTTAGTTGACTCTTCATCTTGGCTTGAGAACCTCTTGGGTAGGAAGAGGAGAAATTCATCTTACAAATTGAACTTTACTGACTTTGATAATGTCTATCAAGACACATCTGACAAGAAGCTCAAAAAAAAAAATCACATGTAAAAGACTACTAACAACGAGATTGTCATTTAAATTGCAATGCCACCAGTTGACAAGAATTCCAATGAGGTCGAGGTCGATGATTTCATATTGGTCAAAGCCAACCTTGGTAGAAGTATATAAAAAGATAATGTAATTCTCTTTGAGATTGCAACAGTTAGTTTGAAGGATAGAGTGATCAAGGATGGAGAAGACAAGGCAACCTTCAAGGTTGAAAATCAGCAGTTGGGACAATACATATCCAACTTGCTTCATGGTACTTCACATATCATCACCTTGCTCCCGCAGATGCTGGAATTACTTGTAGAAAAAAATCAGCTAAGTTAGTTGGTTATTTATGGAAAACACCTGAGAGACTAGGTAGAAGAGTTCATCATTAGGGTTCGGTTCATACTTTCAAAGTTGTACCTGTTGAGGTACAATTCCCACAACCTTCACTCATAAATTCAAGAGTTAGAGAAACACATGGTAGAAAATGAACCCAGTGATTAGATCAATATTTCACTTGAGGATGGCATATGACTCACTCACTACGAAAGAGGATAAGCAAACACTTTTTACTTGGAGAGAACAAAAAATATTCAACGTAAAAACATACGAAACATTCTCCATAGAGATGACTGAATGCAAATAAAAGGCGAGAAGTGCTCTCAAGTTTGTAAGAAATTTCATGTCACAAGTACTTTTCTAGTATCAGTGTGAGGATGGTGAGTACATTGAGCTCGGAGAAGTATTGACAGAGTTTCAAGATCTCATCCATAGTAGTTTCAGTGATGACCCAATTGACTACAAGTTGAGTCAAATTATAGCCATGTCAACAAGATTTGATGAATCTACTGAAAGGGGAAGTGAACTACAAAATCATATCATAGATGGTGAGGAGATGCTGAGGATAAATCATGTCTTTCAGAAGAGTATTGGTGCTCCATATGATGTATTTAACTTCTTCTTGGAGGAGATGATTGCTTGAGATCGCGACCAGTAACTATCAATTGAGGATTACCAAACTTTCCCCAAAGATATAATTTAAAACAACAGTTAACTTGACGCATTTTCCAAGTTAATTGACTGTCCACTTTTCATGCATGTCTATCTTTGGAGACACCTCTTGTATAGTTGGAGTTCTATGTAGTTTTAGAATCAGTTAACTGATGTAGTCTTTCTAGTTAACTGTTAGTTTACTTTGTTTAAACATAGGAATAAATCTTGTTGATTGACAAGGATGATTGTTAACTCGAGGATATTTTAGGGCTCCCTACTCCTTTGAGTGTGTATAAATCACAACAAACTTTTCTCATTATTTCTTAACCTTTCTTGTGATAGAAAAATTTTGAGCTTATATTGGCCTACTTTCTTGTTATTCATGTACATGAGATCAAACTTTGTTAAGTTTAATTTGGTTGATCATTGATTGTATATTTTTATTCTTCATACAAGTTGTTGTCCCAAACATGTAAGTATTGTTGGAAAGCTTTAAGGAAATAAATCTCATGCCCACCTTGCTTTGATCTAAAGTCTCAAATATTTTTGTGATCCTATTTTGTAATCTTTATTTCGATCTACACCTCAAAAGTACAATGAGTCTTTGAGGGAATTTTGAGATCAAGTTTATTATTTCATGTTTTGTTTTTATAATCTTTATTCTAGCCTAAACCTCAAAAGTGCAATGAGTCTTTGAAGATCAAGTTTATCATGTGACATTTTTCTTTCATAAACCTTTATTTAAGCATTCATCTAAAAATACAACGAGTCTTTAGATGTGTTATGGAAGTGACTTTTTCTAAGCTTGTGTTAAAACCAATTTTTCCTTGTTTACTTCTAAATCCTCTTGCTTTGAAATTACTTGAGGAGATAGAAGTGTTATAATTCAGGCCTAGTTTTAGTTGAAGTTACAAAACTAGAGAAAACCTTAGTTGTAACACAAAGAGTTTTATAAACCTTTTGCCCTCAACTGAGATAAAAAGATGGTAATTTAGTTTATTTTTTCTTTTTACACATAATCAACAAAAGAGGGAGCTTCCTCTCCTAGTTTGAAGAGCATTTTAACTGTGCATAGTTTTATGTTTCCAATATGCACTCTAGAGGTGTGAATTGAAATTCCAACAATTTTCTAGCACCCACCATGGGGCATGAGGTATAAAACATCAAGAAAGATAATGCTTTATGACACAAGAATGACCATTTGGTGTCCTACTACTCCAATACAAAAACCAAGTCTTACTTTGGTTGTTATTCAAAAAAAAATCATACTAATTGAAGGAGATAAAATAGACATCATCAGTAGCCTAAGGAGTTTCATATTTGAGAAAAGCGAAAATCTTGCTTAGTGGAGAAACGTGGCCACTACTCTGGACAAAGAAGAAGAAAAATTTGATCTTGCAATCGGAAGATCGGTATTACCACCTCCTGCATGGCAATGAATCACCTTGGCTTACCAAGTATTTACAAGGAGGAAAGGAGTTGTTATATAACTACAAGAAAAAAAACCTCACTAGTTCGAAGCATCCACCTCAAATCCCAAGATCCAAGAACTTGAAGAAGAAATCCAACCTGAAGTAATGGGTGACAATCACAATAATGATGCCAATAACAACAACATAAATCAAAGAATTCCACCTCCATTACCTTGGAGTAATGACATTGGGCCATTGGCATTATAAGGACACTATGAACTACCTAAAGGGTTGAGGAATCATTTTCCTCGGTTTCATGGCGATGGGTCTCAACACCCCGATCCACATATCTCCACATTCACAGTGACTTGCGTTATTTTGCATGTGCCACATAAAGATATCATTGTACATCTCTTTGTAGAGACTCTTGAGGCAAGCATTGTCGATTGGTTTCATCATTTGGATCCAAGCATCATTACAAGCTAGGAAATCATGAGCAAGAAGTTCTTGGCGATATTCAAGCCTACAGAAGATAGTCATCGACTATTTTCTCAACTATCAAATTCAAAGATAGAGCCAACTAAACCTATGAGAGAGAGTTTGTGGCAAGGTTTACCCACCTGGTCACACGTCTTTCCCATATGCTCAATCCATCACCAGAGATATTTTTGAGAAAATTCATGAATGATCTTCCTTTGGAGATAATTTTTTTCTTAAAATCGGCTC
The DNA here is from genome assembly GCA_007115665.2 of Sequoiadendron giganteum. Lineage (NCBI taxonomy): Eukaryota > Viridiplantae > Streptophyta > Pinopsida > Cupressales > Cupressaceae > Sequoiadendron > Sequoiadendron giganteum. The sequence goes on from CM021100.1 coordinate 42,313,343, forward strand.
ATGAAACAGAACTACCGATTGCACAAGAAAGAGCTATTGAGATCGAGGACAACATGATCACATCTGAAAAGATGAAGACCGAAGCTATTAGGACACTTGTTCAAGGATCCATAGATCCATTGCTACAAATGGTAGCTAACGAAGTGACTATCCTCAAAAGACAGTCACATACTCAAGGTCATAAAGCACTACCTGCACCACCACCATATCAACCTCAACAATCGGGTGATCCCATAATATTGGTTTACAATTTTTGGCCAAATTGGAAATTGAACTGATTTTTTTTAACTAAATCTTCACTTTCGAGCACCTATAGCGGCTCAACCGTGAGGAATTTGAAGATGATGCAAACTAGAGATTTATGTCATTTTGTCTGTAGATTCTAAATATATTTTTTTCAAAAATTTTGGAATCAAATTGCGCTTATTTTTCCATCTCCTTCAAAAACTAGTTTTTAACAGTGAACACCATTTTTAAAGAGTGACGTCATTGGCTAACACATAACTTTTTTTCTATGAAGGATAAAATTATAATTTTTTCAAATTTAGATTCATAACTATGATATCTAGTGCATGGAATTAGTTTCATAGCATTTCATTGAATATTTTTTCTTAATTAGGTTTCAAATTCAAACTAGTTACAATTTAGACATGATTCACTGGCTAAAGCATAACTTTTTTTGTATGTATCGAAATTCAATTTTTTTAGTTGGATCAAGGACATCAATATCTAGTGCACTGATATTTTTCAATTTTTTTTTGATAATCTACTATTTTTCACATGTGCAAAATAAAGATCTTGATTTTCGGTGAAAAATTTATGTTTAATCAAACTAAAAAATAAAATACATAATAAAACCAAAACATATTAAAATTATATTTGATGGATAACTCGTTCCAAGGAATACCATAATCCAGTTGGGTTTGTGAAGTCTCCTCCATTTTCATCCTCAACCTGAGCTTCGAAAGACATTTTTTTACAGAAATTTGGTGCAAGAGAAGGAGAAGGTGGAAAAAGGAGGGTTCTCTTGAACCCCCCTTGAACCTTCAAGTGAAGGTGGGTTCACTTGAAGGGGGGTTAGAGAAAACCCATTTTTTCAAAATTTCCCTTTGTCTTCCATTTAAAAAATGTGCCAAAAGGTGGGTTCAATCATTTAATAGGGTTCACTCAAAGGGGGGTTCGAGCAAACCCATTAAGGGTCCATACGAAACCCCAGTTCATGTGAACCCCTAAAAACCAATTTTTTTTTCAAGGGAGCAATTTTGGAATTTTCCTTTCTCAAGGGAATTATAAACCAGTATTGTGGGATCACCCAATCATACCAGCTGAAGAGGAACAACTTTTAGCCTTTCAACAACTCCAGGCCAATAGTTTTAGCACCTCCACCAAGACAAATAATGGAAGTTGAGAAATCCATGGTGTTTTTCTCTTTCCATGAGACTGACATGTGTTAGAAACCCTAGATCAGACATGCAAACCCAAACACCTTCCACATAAGAGAAAACATAAAAAAGCAGAGCTTTGCATGCGAATGTGCAAAAGATATATTCAGGAATTCAATATTACAATGAGACGATTTGCTTTATAAAAGCAAAGTATGCAACCCTAATGTTGACCTAAAATTAGCTCAACCTAAGTAAAGTTATGCAAGTGTAATTAAATATTAATTACACTAACACCCCCCCATAAGTGCAACTTAGCGAGACTAAATAAGCATGCACCTAAAACTAAGATGAATGCAAGAAAGCATGAATGGGTCCCGGCAACAAGGCCTGATCACGTACCCATGTACAAATGCAATAATGAGGTAGAGAAGGAAAACCTAGTGGGACAACCCCCCCTACAATGAGATGACTGTTGCAAAGAAGCACTAGAAGAACATTGTGGAGTAACACTGGAACCGCAATCTGGCAAGCAAGGAAAGATACTTCTATCTACAAGAAACCATATCGGAATCATAATAATGTGACAGCAGACCCGATGCCACGGAACACTCGAAAACACCAAACTGGAACAACCCTAGAATCCATAGAGCAACAATAGATGATATGATGATGATAGAATCTGGAAGCCGTGAATCTCGATGTCGATGCCAAACTAAGACTGAAACTCTTCCATGGGAAAAAGTACCATACAGACTCGGGAACAATAACCACAAATTTAGTGGCCCTCAAACTGAGATGGATCCGATGCGGATCACTAACCATAGGCTCTCAATCTAGAGTGTGAACCAAAATGAATCTGATATGCGTCAAGCTCAGACAAAATGTGGCCAAAAGAAACTAAGAAACTAGATTATAACCCATGCAAGTTGTCATCAAAACACAATGAAGATTATTATGCAAGAAACCCCGCCGATGGAACTTTATATCAATTCGTTTATTACAATCCCCAATGACTGCAAAAAGAGAGAATTCCTGATATGCATAAAAATAAAATGAAAATAGACATCAGATATGTTTAGAGGACTGAACTAGCTTTCCAATGCCGCAAGAATGGCGAAAAAAGGATCACCGAGTCAAAAGATATGCCCTCCGGAGTGAAAAACACAACATCTGAGTTCAAGGACCTGCAAAATAAATCTGGAGCAAAATCTAGAAAAAATTAAATGTTGAATAGATTGGCACCGGAATCTTCTTTTCAACGGCATCTCGTTTGCAAAAAATGGACACCGTACGAAAAAGTTATACCCGATTTCGTGAAAGTGCTCCAGAAAGGCCAATAAGGCCTGCAGGCAGCCCAAGGGGCTAAAAAATTCGGCCCCTGGTCTTGCATGCAACCAGGGGCTGGCGGACAGGGGGCTGAGGTGGAGCCCCTGGTTCTCCATGTGACTTGCAAGTGGGCTGGAAGGCCGGCTGGGGGCTGGGCGCATAGCGCCTGGTCCCCCATAGGACCAGCGGCCTGGCTGCAAGGAGCCCACGGGGGCTGAGGTAAGGGAGCGGTGGGATTTGGCGGCACCGCCCGATGGTGGCCGCCCGGTGGCCCTCAGGTGGTGCATTTTTTTTAAAACTGGAGGTGCAAAAACCAATGAAATTTTTGTCCTTTTTCCTCGATTTTTGAGCAAAAACTTTCATCGAAATGCGTGCTGGGGAGGCCGTACGGCCTTCCTGGCAAAAAAGTTTTGCCCTCCGACCCAACTTCACCAAAATCGATGAAACGAAAGGTGATCTTAGGGTTTTTGGCCACTGCGAACACAATGGTGACCTCCATTTCTGCTCAAAATGCTCCAAAAAAACGGCGACCTCCAGAGCTTGCAAAAAAATACCAAAACCGAAACCCTCACAGATCAGGCAATTAATGGCCAAAATCTGTGAAGCGAAAGCCAAAACTGACTTTCTCCAGCACTCTGAATCTAATGGAAAGGCCCGATCTGATCCAAAACACTGTATAGATGAACTCAAGGCATAAAATCCTCGAGGAACCCCGAACGAAATCTGCAATGGTTTTCTCCAAAATTTGAGAAGGGGCTACATGTCAAGGCTCTGATAGCATGTTAGAAACCCTAGATCAGACATGCAAACCTAAACACCTTCCATGGAAGAGAAAACATAAAAAAGCAGAGCTTTGCATGCGAATGTGCAAAATGATATATTCAGGAATTCAATATTACAATGAGACGATTTGCTTTATAAAAGCAAAGTATGCAACCCTAATGTTGACCTAAAATTAGCTCAACCTAAGTAAAGTTATGCAAGTGTAATTAAATATTAATTACACTAACAACACGCACATCGGTTCTATGTGTCCTAAGATCCCAAGAATGAATCAAATAATGGAATACACTGAAGCTACTCCCAACACAAGTTTTGTACCTTCACCTAGTTCAAATGGTGTCTTGCCATAGATGAAATTTTTTTATGGTGAATCCTCAATGAGATACTTTGATAGTACTTTTAAATCAACAACAACAAAAAGAATATCATCAGTATTCTCTCATTGTGAATCACAAGAATATTTCAAAACATGTGTTTACACGTGCTCAACACTTCAAGGAGAAGAAAGAATAAGAGGATAGACGAAAATCAATAGAAAAGGATAAAGAAGTGTCTTCCACTTCTAATCCTAATTCTTCACATGAGAACACTAAAGCAGTTGCTAAAGATTCATTTTCAACAAATTTTGATATTGTTGCTTTCATAATGACGACAAAGGTACAAATATCTCAACTAGAATATGTTAAGGACCATCTAGAATAACTAGATAGGATTTTCAAGTTTGTAAAGAAAGATACTAGAATTTAGCCCATGTTGCTCGAGTCATCCATACCAATGGAAGAAAATCCACAACCCTTTTATATATCTTCATATATAGGAGGTTTTAAATTGAGAAACTTGTACGGTGAAAATTATGTAATCCCTTTAACAGATTACAAAACTTGCTTTCAGCCACAGTTGTGTGAGATATAATCACTCCTCTCATAAAGGGGAGGTGCCCTTCTTAGTGCTTATTGAAGATATATAAAAATAATTAAGTATTCACAATTATGTACACTACGATTAAGAGATGGGGGTGTGTCACATTCATAATATTCTTTTTTTCAAAGAATATGTTTTACAATGCTTCACAGTTTTAAGTTCTTGATTCAATACAACTTCAAACTAAAAATAAAAGTAGTAATTCCAATATTCCTATCTTGTCAAAGAAAGGCTTAGGAATACCAGCATGATAATGATAAAAGATAAAACAAGAAAACTCACAAAGGCACAAATTTGTTTTGTAGCTTTCACCAATGAATTCTTGAGATATGTAACCACTGTTGTATTATAAGCACAAAGTCTTTTAGATACTCCATGATAGATCCATGAACAACATGAATAAATACAAGCACAAAGTCTAGTAGAGAATTCACCAACAACATTCAATCAATATCTTAAATTAGAATAAAAGGGTGCAACTCAAATTTTACACAGATTTACTCAAAGCCCTTTAGATCTCAATCACTAATCACTTCAAAATTCAATCAAATCCAAAAGATAATTGATTCCAACACAAAGTATGGTATGCAAATTTCTTCTTTATTGATCAAAATAGATTCACAAAGACGAACATAAAGTTTCATGTATTTGCTTCTCAAAATGGGCAGCACTTCATTGAAAAAGATAAAAGATAAAGATTACAATAGGATCCTCTCATATTTATACATAGGAGAGGAGAGAAAAATTAGGAAAATTAGAAGAGTGAATCTAGGAGCAAATCTAGGAAAATTTGACCTAACTAATTGACTTATTCCAAAAATTTCATCCACCTTTATAGGAAAACATATTTGTTTTTACATGTAATTACATTTCTCAAAAGGACATATAAGATGTTGAGAACTATTTACAAAATGCGTAAATGAAAGAAAAAACTATCTAACACTAGAGAGTCTCCATATTTCTTCATTGTCTCTAGGATGAATGCCTCATCTAGACCAACAATGTAATCCACTACGGTATGAACTCTGGTGATTGATCTTTTGGAAGATGAGTGAAGCTTCTTGTATCTTTCAAGATGTGTCTAGAGATTATCAAGAGAAAGTCGCAAGTCACAAATTGCATGCATGGAGGTCTTTGAAAAGTTGGTATCCTCTACTTGCTTCATGACGGATTCCTTGTAGATTCGTGAAATTTCACTAGCCAGGAGGAAAATATGGTCTTCATCAAGGAGCTTACATGGTAACTCCTTAATTTCATCTTCTAGGATAACACGATGTCCTTCGACATCTTCTTGTACTTGGTGGATATCTTCGATAAGGGACTTGATCATTTGAATGCGACAATTGATGGATTCTCTTACCTCCACATATTTCTCTTTGTTGGGAACTGCCCCAACTTCAACCAACTTACTCAGCTTTCCCTCTTTCATTTGTGACCAAAATGAGAGGCATTTGTCCATTTCCTTTTTCTCCTAGGAAAGTATGCTTTCTTCTTTATCGAGCTCTCATTTTAGCTTGGCTATTTGAGTGGCCCTCTCATCCACAACAATTATAACCTGTGAACTATGTTCTATCATTTCATCAATGAAATCATACAACACCTTACCCTTGGAGGCAAACTTATATGCCTTTTGTACTCTTGGTTCATCAACACTTACCATAGTCAAAGGTTGTACATTTCCTAAAGAGCCTATTAGTTTCCTCAAAACAACTATAGAATGCTCGACCTTCTCCTTATACACATCTCGAGACTATTACATCTTGTCAATCCTTCCTGCTAATGTATCTAGGACCACTTGTGCATCTACCTTTGCACTTCCATTTGTCACTTTGTCGAGCTGAATTCTTGTGACTGTGTAGTCCTCCATGTTAACATCACCTTCTTCTTGCGAGGGTAGACCAATCTCTACAAACTTATGACCAATTTTGTCAACATGAAGCCTTGAATGAACTTTTTTTGTTTTATTCCCCTTGGCTTTTGGAGGGGCTATTTCTTCAAGACCAAGCAAATTTGGAGAGATCATTTATTTATTTCACTTCGATAGTTGAGAGACCAACCAAAGAGGAAGGGAGGAAGTATATGCTTCTTGACTTACCATCAACTCTTGTGTCGTAGCTACTTCTATAGAAATGATTGGTATTGTAGAAATTAGGGAAGTATTTGTCATGATTTCTCTAGTAAACTACATAACAAGTTGACTCTATAAAGAATCATTCATAAATCTATCAACTTCAGATGAAACATTAAAATATGGAGATGACAAACTTGGGATGGATGAAGGAGAGCTTGACAAAACATCAATAGTTTGTGTGTTTTCAACTATAGGGGGAGTGGAAAGCATGATTGATGTTGCAGGGGGAAGAGAAATGTCTACTGCATGTGTGCTAAATGTGGGAGAAGGCGAAGTAGGGAGAGGAGGTGGAGGAGTGTTAGGATTGGGAGGTGTATGAGGAACATTTGAGGTAACATGCGATGATGTTCGGGGAATATATTTGATAATATTTTAATGTAGAGATAGAGATTGCTGATTGTCATGCCCTAGGTTCTTCCTCATTACCTTCCTTTTTCCCTTCATCTTTTTAGACTCCTCTCCTTCTACAAACTCTTCTTCTTCTACTAACTCTTCCTCTTTGGATTCTTTGCTTTCCTTTCCTTCTTCTTCTTCGCGAGTTTGTTCCTCAGAAGCAAGCTCTTTTCTCGCTACATGTGAAGGTTCAAATTCTATTGCCTCATGTTCTTCAACAGTCTATGTGACTTTCTTACCAATGGTGAACTTGATTCGAGGACCCTTCTAGGAAGGGGTAGTTGCTTGTTTTTTCTTTACGTAGAGTTCTGGTTGTTGATTAGTTTCTACTCCTGATGCTTCTCCTCAATAGTCTATGTGACTTTCTTACCAATGGTGAACTTGATTCGAGGACCCTTCTAGGAAGGGGTAGTTGCTTGTTTTTTCTTTACGTAGAGTTCTGGTTGTTGATTAGTTTCTACTCCTGATGCTTCTCCTTTTGATTTGATCTTGAAAGTTTTCATTTGAAAATCATGTTTATGCAATAATTATGTTGTGTTGTTCAAGATGGGAGCAATTCTTTCCTTGATAGAGATACTTTCCTTTTTAGACCATTGAATTGGAGGTAAGGGCCTCTTAGCAATGTCATCTTCTTCATAATTAGAGTTTAGGATGTTGCCAGGATCTTGGAAATCCTCTGGTAGATCAACTACACCCAACTCTCTAATTTTCTCTATTGTTAGCCTACAAAATTCCATTTTGTGGATGTCTTCTTCATCCCTGCAATCCACCCATATTTCTTCAAAGAAGTAAACATTTCGATGGTCTTTCTTCAATTTCCTCTTCACACCCAAGTATTCAAATTCAAATATGTATTTGTATGTTATGATAGTTATGACTTGCATTTCTATATAGACTGACTTTGCCTTTTACACACTGTGAACAATATAGCTTCCAATTGTTAGTGGAAACATGAAACCCAGTTTGTGAATTCTCATGCATTCCTCATGGACTAAAATCAATTGGCTGCATAGTTTCATGAGTATCCACTTATCTGATGAATATCTGGGCAACATGTACAGACACCTAGAATAGAAACCCGCTTTGATATAGGTGAAAGTTGGAAACTGCAAAAAGATACACCCAACTTTACTAACCACTTTGTATGCCTCATCCAATACTCTCTTCTTTTCGATAGTTGGATCAAAACTAAACAGCAGGGGTGCAAAGAAGGCATCGGTGACCCTCCTGAAATGATGAAGAGTTTCTCTTAATTTCAACTAAGAAAAATACTCATATATAGGTATAAATAGTTTGTTCCCCTTTGTAGATAGCCTTGTAAATTTCCTCATTACTATGGAAACATACAAAAAATAAGAAGTAATGTAGAACTTCAGAGTGGTTAGCACATTTATCAACTACTCATGAATTTCATCATTGATTTGAGTCCCCCAATCAATATGAGATTTATTTCTCCTTATGATCTGGATATATTCATACATCCATTCCTAAAATGGGATGACTCAGGCAATGCTTTAACACTACTTGGGAGAGTGATCATATCCCTGACATCTTCTTTGAAATCACTCCTAGGAAACCCTTTTGGCTATATTGCGATAGTAGGCCTAGGTGTTTTCAACCATTGACTGTAAATCAAATTTTTAGCCTTAGTTGGGTCCTGATCATAAACTTCTTGTGCCTGTTGCATTGAGATTTTTGTATATTGTTCCATGTGATGAACCTGAAAAACAATATCAAAGAATTCAGGATCTAGTCTCATCATGACTTGCCTCGAGAATCTATTACACTTTTGCTATCTCTGATATAGTGAGATGCAACCTAGAGGAAAAACTCCATATTATGTGTAGAAGTTAGGAATGTGGATACCAGGTGGAAATTTCTATGGACAATATCTCTCAAGGTGTCTTCTAGGGGATTTCGCAGAATTATTTTCACAAAATTTTCAAGGTCTTGATGACCAATTTTAGTGTCTTTAATTTCATCCACCTTTGAGATTACCACGGTAGGCAGAAAGACACCTTGATATTTGTATTTCATTTTTCCCTCTTTCTTATAAGATGATGGAGGCTTATTTTTTTTCATCTAGGAGCAATAGGATCAAGGGATATCACCTTCTTGGATCACCTGATGAGATCTTTGAGAGGAACTACAAGAATTCGTAATCAATAAATGTTACGAGAAAAATTGCAGTGTTAAGAAGCATGAAGCGAGAAGGCAATTTGGAGCAAGTGTGGACGAGCTATTTTGCATGAAAAATGGAGCATTGGTGAAGACATGAGGCTCAAAGTGAAAGCAGAGTGATTTTAGAGTGTTAGGGGAAAAAAGACTATTTTTTGTGTAGGAGCGCTAAAAAATCAGCGCTCCTACATCTTGAGATGATAGTTTGCATGTCAGAGTGTTGATTTCTAGTGCTCCTACATGCCTTAAGTATTTTGGGATGGAGAGTGTTGAGGCACTTAAATTTAGTGCTTTATCATTTGGGGGTAATTTTAAACTTTATGCTTGAGCATTTTTTTTTAGCGCTTGAGCATGTCATTTTTTGCCTTCTAGTCAATTGCACTAGCGGGCTTTTTTACCGCTTTGAAATTTGGTGTCAAGAAGCACTCCATGTAGGAGCGATGATTTTCATGGCTCCTACATTTGGAGTTGGTAAAAGATCACGAGTGAAATGGTGGAAAATTTAACTGCTTGAACATTTTTGGAAGGTCATTCAATGTTCAAGCGTTGAATTTCACCACTCAAACATTGAAAGGAATGATCGCAAAATGTCAAGTGTTTCAGATGTTTCAACTTACAAACACAAAAATATTCACTGTTTAAGTAGTATAGGAAGGTATTGATGAGCAATCAATGAAGAGGTAAATGAAAACACCAAAAAGAGGATAATCAAAAACATAAAGAGAAAATATAGGGTACGTTTGTAAAATAAGAACGAACCCTAACAAAGAAAACGCGAAAACTAGGGTGGTTTGAAAAAACAAAGAAATGTAGATTTAAAACCACAAACCAAGGTAAAAAAGATTCAAATAGAAGTATTAAAAACCTAGAAGTAGAACAGATGGAATAAATAAAATGACAGAGAGAAAGGAAAATAAAGGTGTGCCTGAAAAATGTCGAACCCTAGCTCGAAATTTCAAGAAATCTTCAAACTCGAATTCTCTGGGATTTGGAGAAATATCTGTGTGAGGAAGAAGAAGTTTGGAGGATGGAACAATGAAATATTAGCATAAAAATTACTTTAAAGTATTTTAAAAAGGTCATTAATGAACTCAAGTATCACATTAATGATGATGTTAAGTTTGATGGGAAAATGTGAAATATGCACTGACGGTGAAAATCACCACTTGTGCATGTAGAAGACTTGAGTTGAACAAAAAGTGCACAAGTGTTGATTTTCACTGCTTGTGCATATTAAAAACTTGACTTAAAAGAAAAATGCAGAAGCACTAAAAATCAGCGCTTGTGCATCTCAAAGACTTGGTTGCAAAGTAGAGGAGCGCTGATTTTCAGCGCTCCAACACTTGGAGTGAAATTCACTAAGGAACATGTAAGAGTGTTGATTTTCAACGCTCTGACATGTTTCAAAATTTGACTAACTCTCAAAGGTTGAGGTTTCATGAAGATACTTGTTTCGAATCTCTTCAAGAGACAAACGGGGGGGACACTCAAATAGACTGTATGAGGTTTTGGATCACTCATCGAGGTGAATTGAAATTTGCCTCATTTTGAATGCTTTAAGTACAAAAAACTATGAAATGGACAAGTTTCATAGGGGGTTATCCGTGATTCAAGCATTGCTAGATTCCATGATAACAGTTGGCTCCGGCTGGGGAGCTTCCTTCATTCATTCTTAGAAACGATTGAAGGGAGAATAACTCCAGAATCAAGTACCTTTATCCATTCATTGGGCATAGAGTTAGGAGACAAAAAAAAAAGACTCAAAAACAAAAATACACAAAGACTGTAATTAAAATATTTACATTTGAATTCCTATCACCTTACTGTGTAAAGTGTTTGATATGTTTCCCACTGTGAGGAAGAGAAAATGGTGTTCCATCCTCATATGCCAGCAAGAAACTATTTTCACCATGCAGTCAATGAACTTTGAATAGTCTAGTTCATAATGAATCAAACTTCTTGTGCATACCTTTTGGTTCTCTTTGCTTGTCCCATAAGAGAACGAGATCACCAATTTGAAAATCATGAGACTTGGCCTTCTTGTAAAAAAGCTTTTTGAATTGTTCTTGATGCTCTGTGATACAGTTATCCACTTGAATTTGTTTCTCTTCCAATTCAGAGAGATACATTATCTGCTTGTCAACTAAATTATCAAAAGTATCATCCTCAATGGCCTTAGCCAATTTGAGGGTTGGAAGTTCTAAGGTTATGGGAATTTTTGTATTCAACCCATACAAGAGTTGGAAAGGAGACATACCAATCACCCACTTTGGAATTATTTTGTCTACCGACAAAGCATCATACAAAGCTTTGTGCCAAAAATGTTGATTCTCATCCACAAGCTTGCAAATTATAGTCACCAAATTTTTATTGCTTGATTTGGCCTGACCATTACCTTTTGGGTAATAGTCGAATGAATGAGACAAATTTATGTCATGTTCAAAATAAAACTTAGCTATCTCGCTTGATGAGAGGGCAAAAGCATTGTCAGCAAAAAATTTGTTTGGCACACCGAACCTAGAAATGATATTTTCTTTTAAGAAACTACGTACCACTTCAGAAGTAGCATTCTTAGCCAAAATTGCCTCCACCCACTTGGCGAAGTAGTCAATCAAAATTAGTACATAGGTGTGTCCAACACTTGAAGGTGGATTTAATGCATTGATGAAATCAATTCCCCATTGTTGAAAGGTCTCTTCAATAACAACTGGTTTTAAAGGAAAAGCTACCAACTTTGGCTTACCTATGAACTGTTGACATAGTTCACATTTATTCACCCAAGTATGCATCTTGAAAGAGTGTAGGCCAGTAGTACTTTTCTCTCAGGATCTTGTGAGTGGTAACTAGTATTGAAAAGTGTCCTCCACATGCTAAGTCATGATATGACTTCAACAATATTTCTTGTTGTTCTTTATCAACACAGCATAAGAAAGTTCCATCCAATGCATGTTTGTACAAACCATTGTCCCATAAGAAAAAAAAAATTGACTTTGTTTTGATGGTCCTTTTCTCCTTTGGGGTCAAATGATCTGGACATTCCCATAAGTGCGAAAATGGGAAATGTTGGAATACCACTCATCAGTTGTATTGATGAATAACACCATTAGAAGTTCACTTGGATCTGACTCCTCAGTCTCTAAAAATTCTTCATTTGGATCATTTTCAGCAATGAGATGACACAAACCTTTCCAAAGTATCGGATTGGTAGGCTTGATGTCCAAGACATTTTCTTGAATCTTGGCAATCCAATTGCCTCTTTTTGTTTCGAACTCCTATTATGTCAAGATAGACTTAACGGTTGAATCTAGAACCAAGACCTTGACATGACTATTAAGAATCTAGAACCAGAAATTTTTAACATCCTTGACCACAATAAAAGCGTTTTTTCCATTTGGGAATATTTCAATTCATAATTCTTTAGAGGAAAACTCATGAATGCAATCAGGGATTCAAAACCCTCACTATTTTCTTGCACCAAAATTGTTGAAAGTGTATGCTCATAAGCATAACTATACATGATGAATTCCTTCGTGTAGTCTGGGTATTCTAACACTAGTGCATGAGCAATGGTTGTCTCCCATAGAAGGATATAAAATTCATGGAAAAACCTAACCTGGTAATTGGACATTCCAGCAAGTGACTAACATCTTCTTATGGTCATTCATTTACATTGTCAAACTAGGGAACATATACTTGAAATGGAGCGGCATTGTATGTGCACTAAGAACTAGTTTTAGCCACAATTTACTAGAAATAAATGCTTGGAAGGAATTCTACTTATGATGCAGGAATGTAATGTAAAGTCTTCTTAACTTAAGCATAACTTAACCAAAGCATAAATCATGACAACTATTACTAAGAAACAAACCATGAACTGGTCTTATGCTGCAGGAACAAATACAGGGATGGATTCCTTATGCTGTAGGAACAATATAAGACTGAGTTTGCACCAAAACCTTCAAGAATGAAATTCTAACTTATAATCAATAGGAAATAAACAACTAACTATAGATACTCACTAAGTGCCCCCCCCTAGCAAGCATCAACCAATTTATGCAAGAATTGAACTCAAAACTTCATCAGCTTTTATTCATAAACTTGGAATCATATACATGATCATTCTGCTTGTAAGAAAACTAACACAAAACTCTGTTTCTCATTATAACACTAATCTTAACACACTCTGATCTGTTTCCACTCTCTAGTCTAGTCTAATCTACTCACTCATGCAGGAGGAACACTTATTTATAGAAACGCAACTAACTACCTAACTCTAACAGAGAAAGACGTGGACATAAATTCCTCCTGATACTGAGGAACATACTTCTCATGAATGAAAGCATATCTGTTCAACCGATTGAGAGAGAATCTAGCATTCCACTCTTCCTAGATTAATGATCATTTAGATTTCCTCCCAACGACCCGGTCAGAGAGTCTTTGCTAGAAAAACTTCCTTGATGTCGTGTTGGGAAGGGACTTTACTGCAAGTTCAAGATCTGTTGCGCTTTGAATCATTCATGTCTCTTTCAACAACCCGCGACACACATGGTGACAAAAAAGAAAGAAGGCACGTACACAATAGCATGATACACATTCATTAATCACACATTAAATCCATTTCATTATCCAAAACCCACATGCATTATATCAGTCATTTGGGAGGTCAATCAGGGCAATAAATATAGACACACAAAGATGTTAAGCTGTAGGAATATAGGAATGTGTTGCCATAGGATACTACCCACTTTTAGATAAAAAAAAGTCTTTAATCAAAGAGATTAAACAACCATCAATAAAAGAGTAAGAGTATTAAAAATACATTATAATATTCAAATTATAAGCATATTTTGAGCTCATCATTTTCCCCCTACTTATCGTAATGATGGTCCTCTAGCATTAAGCTTTCTAGTTGTTTCTCTAAAATCAGTAGGAGTAGCATGACCCTGCATTGAAGTTCCGAACTTGTAGTAGAAACCTCTAAAAAATTTCCTTCTCTCATACCTACGGGTTTTTGCATCCTCATTAACATCTGTAGCCAAATAAGGGTACAATGGCCACATCAAAACTGGAGGTCGAAATGTTAAGGGTAACCATAATTCAAACCTTTCCTGGAGATCCAGCTGCATATATTTCTCTGATCTTCTGATGGTTGCTTTAAAATTCAGAGGGTTGTGAGGCTCAGATTTCCTCAGACCAACAGTCAGTTTTTCCCATCTTGTTTTAATTCTAGAAGATGAAAGCTTCCAAAATAGATATGTTTGGTCTTTAAATTCATCATACACCTGCTTCCTTATATCAAATATTTTTATTCTTGCTACAGGATAATAGAATCCATATGCAACAATAAGCCAAGTTCTCATAACTATTTGAGGATCTGAGCTTTCAGGTCGTAGGGGAATAGGTTCTTTCCTTTTAGCCTCTTCATAAGCCTCTAATTTCTTCACATAGTTAGTTTCATTGGCCGCCCAAGACATGAGTGACCTCAGATGAATGTCACTAGTTTAGAGAAGTGGATTCCATTGTTTTTCAAAGGGAATTAGAAAACCATCAACATAAAGAATTTCTCAACCAATTTGGTGCCATTTGATATGCATCATAAAATTCCTTAGTTGTGTGAATGTCAGGATCCAAATTTCTGGAAATTCTCATCAACTAGAACCATATGAATTTCTCCTTAAGGCATATAGCATATACCCTAGGTGGTGGTCTACATTCCATAATTTTACCAGTTACCTTCATCATTTCTTCCATTTTCTCTTTCATTTCTTGAATTTCCTTTTTTTGTCTTTCAATTTCCTTTTTCAATTTCTTCTTTTCTTCTTCCCAAAGACTTTGTTGAAATTAAGTTCTAGCTAAATGGCAGAAACTCAAAGTCTGAAGTGTAACAGGCCCCCATGTAATCCTAATATTCCAAATACTCAATCAGTAATGTCCTTCTATAAACAACCAAGGCTTGACAAGTTTTAGAGGGTAATGTTGTTTCATTGGACACCTGAGTTTGTTCAAATTGTTCTTCTTCTTGCTGCAGGGTGGAATCCTATTGCTGCACAGGAGGAGATTGTGTTTCTTCTGAAATTTTCTCAACTGCTTCCGCCAAGTCATCAAGACTTGGCATCCTCTTTTTATTACTACTATCATGTTGTGCTTCCTCAACTTCCACTGTCTCAGTTTGCAGTTCCTCAGGA
The DNA here is from genome assembly GCA_007115665.2 of Sequoiadendron giganteum. Taxonomy (NCBI): domain Eukaryota; kingdom Viridiplantae; phylum Streptophyta; class Pinopsida; order Cupressales; family Cupressaceae; genus Sequoiadendron; species Sequoiadendron giganteum. The sequence goes on from CM021100.1 coordinate 42,328,645, forward strand.
ATAACAGTTGAACTTTGTGGAACATTCTCAAGTACACTCTGAGAATCATCATGACTGACCTCATCAGATTCCTTAGAAATGACTATAATTTCAGGTTGAATGGAGGTTGAGGCAACTTTACGTTGTTTTCTTGATGGAATTCTTTTTGGCAATGTAATAGTTGCAGGAGGCTCTTTTGCAGCTTTCCTCTTTCTAGCTTGCCTAGAGGATTCAGACTTAGTAGGAGAAGGTGATGGTGAAACTGTGGTGGCAACAGGTGTTGCTGTAGGAGAAAATAAAGTAGAATGTTTTCTCTTTTGAACATGAGGGTTTCATTATGGGGTTTGTTCAGCCCTAGATGACTCTCCTACCTTTTTTCCCCTTTTTCTTTTCTAATAGAAGACCTGGAATTTACCCAAGTAGAGGGATTCGGTGTGGAGGTTATAGGACAAGGTGCTATAGGAGCATATGATTCTTGCTCTGCTTCCCTACTCGTAGATTCTACTCTCTTTTTCTTTTTCTTGCACTATGTAGGGAGTGCTCTAGGAGGTTGTAGAGGTTGTAGACTCTTCTAGGCAACAAATTCTTGCCAAGAAAGGGGTGATACATCCCTCAGGGAATGCTCAATCAAGAGTTTAATAAGGGCATGATGGGTGATAAAGTTGTCTTTGCCTTTCTGGGTTTCATGGGCACTACGTTCCAAAAGGCTTAACAAAATTTTTGGGACATTGACAGCTAAATCATACCTCATATGACTCAATAGTTTAAAATTATAAGAATGAAAATAGGAAAAATGTCTCATCCCTCACAAGTCAAATACCTGATTATGAAGGAGGCATATTTTGAGTATGGATAAGGCAGTGACACCCGTTTGCATCCTTACTTGGAAACCTCTAAGGGTCCATCTGTTGGTATTGTGAATTCTGCCTTAGGAGAGACAACATCCCTTCCTGAAGGAGAGTTCTCTCCTACTGTTGGAAGCCTAGTTACTTTAGCAATCCATTCTTCTGTAACGGCTACCGTCAAACCCCACATTGTAGCTTCTCCCTCAGAAAGAGTTCTCAAAAACTCACATGCAACTTCCTCATTAAAGGAATCTATCCCCAGAAAATAATTCAACCATCCACAATTGTTGAATGCTTGAACCACTTTAGGATCTTGTGTCAAGGCTTCATGAGCTATTGGCTCATGTCTCACTAACTAGCCACCCATATTCACAAATTATCCCAGCTGAAATTCTTGAAACTCAAACTTCTTCTGAAAATTTGAAAAATATTTTGTGTTTGCCCTGCTTCTTTCTTTTCGGTTGTTACCTTTATTTACTTACCAAGAATGATACAAAGGATAATTGCATGCAATGATTATTTAGAAACTACTCAAATTAAGCAATTAAATTGTTACTCAAGATAAAAGCATGTAGTCATACTTGGTAAGTACAAGAAAATAAAATTGTCTTGACAGACATGGCAATGACACAAGAATTATTTTGAAATGGATTATTCCCGCCCCCTACTTAAAATTTGGCATGTGTCCACACATATGCGAAAGGATAGGCAAAAAATAGGCAGTAATGATTGATAGATGCATAGAAATTAATGAATAAATGAAATAAATAAATGATGTGACGATAAAAGATATTGTGTACCTTATAATAAGTGCTCGTAGATGCTGGGAAAGATTGCAGCTAAGCTTGAAATGACTACTAGAACGGATACCATAAATGAAGGTGGTACAACAAGATAGATGATATGGATGGGTGACGTGGAAAAAGATGGAATGAATAATGGTGATGGATTAAAAATGGAGAAAGTGGCTTCCTTAAAAAAAAAAAGGAAACCTTTATTATGGGCATGCAACATAGTATTTAAAGAGATGTTGCAGGAAGATCAGTGGCTACATCTAAAACAAATTTCTTCATAAATTCTTCTTTGGATGTTGGCTTTTGATACAACCTGAGACGGTGTCCATTAACCAGTAGCTTGAATCGGACAAGATCTATTGTAGCTAACTGAACTAAACCATTATCAAACACATTTTCTATGTCATAAGGACCAAGCCATCTTGTGGTGAGTTTACCTTGATTTTCCTTGTACCTGGAGTCATAGAGCAGTGCCCAATCACCGATAAAAAATTGCTTAGTTTTGATATGGTGGTCATGCCATTTATTTCTTTGTTGTTCGATAGCTTCAATATGTTTGAGGGAAGCTTTCCTTATCTCATCCAATACATTCAAGTGCAAGAGGCATTCCTTTTGGGCTTCTAAAAGATCAATGTTAAGCTAAAGAGCAGTCCTTAAGGTCTTATGCTCAAACTCTATTGGCAACATGGCAATTTTGCCATTAAGTAACTTAAAAGGGGTAAACCCTGTAGTTGTTTTCCATGTCCTATAGGCCCAGACTGCTTCAGGAAGGCAACTGCTCCAATCCTTCTTATGTAACTATACTATTTTAGTAAATATTGCCTCTAATTCTCTGTTAGTAACCTCAGCTTGACCATTGGATTGAGGGTGATAGGGGCTAGACTTTTTGTGCCCGATCTTGTAATCATTCATCAATGAAATTATTAAGTTTGATGTAAATTGAGCTCCTTGATCAGTAACAAGTTCCCTTGGGACTCCAAACTGAGTGAAAATCTACTCATACAGGAACTCATCAACTTTATTGTCATGAGCATGTGTCATTGCTTTCACTTCCACCCACTTGGTTACATAATCAGTGCAAACCAAAATGTAAGATTTCCCATTGGATGGAGGATTAATAGGTCCAACAAAATCCATGCCCCATTTGTCAAAGGGTTTGAATAACACTTGAGGATACAGGGGCATTTCATCAGACCTTGTTGGTCTCCCCATGCGTTGACATCTATCACATTTTTTGGTGTAGGCTACAACATCCTTGTGTAGTGTGGGCCAATAGTACCCTATATTAAGCAGTTTCATTGATGTTCTCTTAGATGCAAAGTGCCCACCACATGGCTCATCATGAAAAGCATGCAAAATTTCATAGGTCTCATCTTCCCTAACACACCTTCGCATGACTTGGTCAGGTCCTGTGTAAAATAAACAGTCTGCAATCCATGGAAAGTTAAAACTTTTCTCAATCAACAATTTTCTTTCCTTTGGTGATAATTGAGCTAGGATCTTGTTGGCTGCTAAATAATTTGCAATATCTACATACCATGGGGTTTGAGCAGCAATAGAAAATAGATGTTCATCAGGAAAGCTATCATCAATTACCTTAGAGGTGGCAGGTGTAGTTGTTTCAATTCTTGACAAGAAATCAGCCACCACATTAACCCTTCTTGGCTTATCAATAACTGTGATATCAAATTCTTGCAATAATAGGAGCCATCTTGCTAATCTGCCAGATATGGCAGGCTTATTCATGAGGTACCTTATTGCTGCATGATCTGTATGAACACATATTTGGTAACCAGTGACATAATGTCGAAACTTGTTGGTGGGGAGTGTTATCTCTCAGGAGCACATTTTCTCTTCCTAAGACCCGTTCTTTGGTCTTCCTAGGGTATTCCTCACTACCCTGCTCAAAGTTCACTCCTAAGACCCCTATCTCCTTATAGAACTCTCCACCAATTTCAAATACTCTTCTTCACTCTCACACCCCTACTAAGCACCTTTGGTTCAACTATGCCACAACATCCCCCAAACCATTCTTGGAGCTAGGAATAGGTCTTCTAAATATTCCTAGGGTGTTCTTACTCCACATTGATCCATCTTGTTGGATTCTTTTCTCTTTTATCCATCAAATTCAAGAAACTTAACTTTTAGGCCTTATAGCCTTTTTGCTCGAATTAGCCCTCCAAAAACCAGTGTTCTTGGAATAACGCTTAAACTTCCCTAACAAGCCCCCAAAATATTTATGGATTCTCTCTAAAAACCTCCTAAGCTTCAAGATTTTCTAGGTCTTAGGTCTCCTTGGTGTCCATACACAAGCTTTTCTCCAAACCCCTATTTTCAAGGGTTTCTAGGGCAAGTGTCTCAGTCCAATTTCTTTAGTTTAATTTGAGGGCTCTAATGGCCTCCTCTGCACTCTTCCTTACACACACATGTCCAAGACACATTCCCCTACACCCCTACACCTCAAATTGGCACAAACCAATCCATTTATCAAGTCTTCTTGTTGTTGTTTTGTCCAAGCAACTAACCAGAATGCCTCTGCACTTTCCTAGAGCTTGATGATTATATCAACTCCCCTACAAACAAAGACTAAATCCATATCTACACTATATACATAGTCCCCTACTTTATTCCAAGTTTACATGGAAGCTTTGCCATGGGAAATCAAGTGGGGATCATTATTTACAAAACTGTCCCTGAACCGGATAGTGAAACCCAGAACCCAAAACAATCTACAAAACCTTAACCAGTTGAACTAAATGACTGAACCAATGCTACAAAAAGTAGGAACATATCACAAATTAAAGTCTCAAAGCATTGTATCAGTCCTTTCAATCCATTAATTGACTGGATGAAGGCTCTATCACATAAATCAAACAACTTTGCTCTTTTCCACTCACAAACTCTTCTTTCCAAAACTCAATCCATACAATAGCTTTCCCACCTACCATATTAGGGTTTTTTCTAACCTTATATACCCTATTCCCACATGTTAGGACCCTTAGGTCAGGCTTAGAACATTATTAATGCCATTTTACAACTTTTAGGACAAATTGCCAAGACAAACATTGTCAAGATTTGCCTAATTTCATCACTAAGGCTTCTCCAAACCTTAAGGCTCTAAACTAACCTAAATTTTACACAAAAAAACATTAATTCAACCTTGGGACTTTATAAACTAATCCTTATTACCTTGGTGATTGGCTAGAACCACCTACAAGACAAAATTTTCAAGATCTCACCAAAAGACCTTAAGGTGCTCCTACACCATTCTCCCCCTGCAACAAAGAAGTTAAGGAGCCTGTGGTGTTATGAAAATCTCACTGATTCCATACTTCTTGAAATCACTCTCTGCTATCCAAGTAGCCTCTGACTCTGGTTGGTGTCTCCACTTCACTAGGTTCTCCATGTATGTCTTGTGCCTAGTCTTCTTCTTCACCCTTGAATCTAGAATCTTGTCAACCTATGGTCTGATCTGATCAGGTACCTTGAGTCCTTCCACATCCTTACTCACCTCAGCACTATATTTTTCCTCATCCATTTTTGGTCCTTTATACTTCACCAAGTCCTTCACATTGAAGATAGGTGAAATAAACATCTTCTTGGGTAACCCCACCTTGTATGCATTTGATCCATACTTAGCCAACACTTTACATGGCCCTATCCTCTTCATCTGCAACTTACTTGGTATTTCTTTCTATAGTATTTCCTTATTCAATTATACCATCACCAAATCACCTATTTCAAATTATAGATCTCTCTTCCCTTCATCTCTTTTAGCCTTCAATTTCTGGGTAGCCTCCATTAATTTCTTCTTTACATGCTCATGAACCTCTCTCATTGACTGAGAAAAATCATCAACATGTCCTCTGATTCCTTCATAACCTTTTAGGTCTCTCAACTCAAGTACACCTCTTGGATGTAGCCCATATACAATCTCAAATGGACTCTTACCAGTAGACCTATTTGTGCTATCATTATATGCAAATTATGCCTGTGAAATGACTTGTTCCCATCCTTGTCCATACTCCTTAGTTAGACACCTCAAAAAGTTACCAAGTACCCTATTTATCACCTATGTTTGTCCATCCGTTTGAGGATGATATGTTGAGCTATGAGATAAGTTGGTTCCTAACCTCTTCCAAAGAGTTTTTCAAAAATGTCCCATAAACTTCACATATCTGTCTGAAACTATGCTCCTTGGCAACCCATGTATCCTTACTACCTCCTTGAAGAATAGGTGTGCAATCTAACTTGCATCATGTGTTGTTTTGCATGGGATGAAATGGCTCATCTTGTTGAATCTTTCCACTACCACAAACACACTATCAAAACCAGTCAGTGTCCTAGGTAGCCCTACTATTAAGTCCATGCTTATGCATTCCCATGGTCTATTTGGGATGGGTAACGGCTGATAAATACTTGCATTTGTTGATGTTCCCTTTGCCTTTTGAAACACTCCACATTGCTCCACATACCTTCTTACATCTCTTTGCATCTTAGGCCACCAATAGAACCTCTCCATTAAGTCTAGGGTCTTGTTCAATCCAAAGTGTCCACTCAAACTGCCATTGTGCCTTTCTTGGATAAGATTCTCCCTCATGGAACCTCTTGGAACACATAATTGTTTCCCTCTAAACAATATAACATTTTGCAAAGTATAATCTACATATTCACTATGAAAATGATTTTCAAATTCAGTACATACCTTGTAGATCACTGAGAAATCAAAATCTCTTGCATATAGGTCTTTGAATCCTTCAACCCATGTGCTCTGTAGCTGTATCTCTTGTATGGTAAGCAATATCCTAGTAAGGGCATTTGCAACCTTGTTGTTAACCCCTTTCTTGTGCTTGATAGTCAAGGTGTATGACTACAAAAACTCCATCCATTTGATGTGCCTCAAACTGAGCTTCTCTTGAGTATTGGTGTAGCTTAAGGCTTGATTGTCAGGTGTATACCACAAATTCTTTGGGCAATAGGTAGTGCCTCCACTTTTTAAGAGCTTGTACTAAAGCATACAACTCTAAGTCATATGATGAGTACCTAGACTTTGCTTCATTTAGCCTTTCACTAAAGAATGCCACTGGCCTACCTTCTTGGCTTAGGACTGCACCCACTGCTATGTTGCTTGCATCACATTCCACTATGAATGGTTTGTCAAAACTTGGTAAAACTAGGATTGGATGGGTAGCTATCTCCCTCTTCAATCTTTCAAATCCTTCATTGGCTTCTTTGGTCCACACAAACTTTTTTTTCAGTCCTCCTTTGATGGTGTCAAGGATCGGTGCACAAATTTCACTAAACCTTCTAACAAACTTCCTATAGAATTGTGCTAATCCATGGAAACTCCTAACTTCAGTCCCTGTCTTGGGAGTAGGCCAATTGAGAATGGCTTCAACCTTGCTCTTGTCCATCTTCAAGCTCCCTTGAGATATTACAAATCCTAGGTAGACTAACTCTTGTTTCATGAACTCAGTCTTCTCAAGATTTATGGTGAGCTTCTCCTCTTGAAGTTTCTTCAACACAAGTTCTAGGTGCTTCATATGTTCTTCTTTTGTTTTGCTAAAGATGAGGATATCATCTAAGTAGACTACCACAAAGAATTCCTATATAGTCCTTCAAGACCTCATTCATCACTCTCATAAAAGTGCTAGGTGCGTTTGTAAGCCCAAATGGCATTACTAACCACTCATATAACCCCTCTGTGGTTTTAAAAGTTGAATTCCATTCATCTCCCTCTTTCATCCTAATCTGATAGTATCCACTTTTCAAATCAATCTTAGAGTAGTACTTAGCACCCCCTAAATAGTCCATTAAGTCTTCTATCCTAGGAATAGGAAACCTATATCTAATGGTTATCCTATTTATAGCCCTAGAATCAATACACATTCTCCACTTATCTCCCTTCTTAGGTGCCAACACCACTAGAAAAACACATGGGCTTATGCTTTTCCTGATCAACCCTTGGTCCAAAATTTCTTGAACTTTCCTTGCTATCTCCTTGTTCTGCTCCGGTGTCATCTTGTATGCAGCCTTGTTAGGCAATGTTGCTCCTAGCACAAAGTCTATTTGACGATTGATTGCCCTCTTAGGTGGTAGTGTAGTTGGTGTGCCTTCACAAATGATATCCCTGAACTAATCCAACAGTTGCTTCACTTTTGCTGTCATAGGTAGCCGACTAGGTGATTCCTCCTCCTTTGGCTTCAACACTATTGCATAGAAAACTCCTTCTTCCTCCTTCATGTCTCTTAGGAATTCCTTTCCACTCATCAAAAGTACACTGGATTCTGCCTTGTCCACTGTGCCTTCTTCTATCAAAGGCTATATTTTGTAAGTCACTCCATCCTTCTTAAATGAATACTTGTTCTCCTTGCCATGGTCTGCCAAGAAACAAATGGCATGCATCCATTGGTAACACATCACATAGTATCCTATCTTGATACTTCCCTATAGAAAACTCAACCCATACTTGTACATTGACCAATATATTTTGCCCCTTATTCAACCAAGTAACCTTGTAAGGACACACATGGGTTATCTTGATGAGGTTCAACCTTTGTACTGCCTCCTCTAATATGACATTATCAGTAGATCCTGAGTCAATGATGACCTTGCAAACCTTTCCTAGTATCTTGCACTTGACTCTAAAAAGAGCTCTCCTCTGTGTGTGTTCATCCTCAGTAGGTGCTTTGATCAAGATCCTTCTCAACATGAGATTCTCTCCTTTCTCTGAATCTAGACTCACCTCTGAGTGCTTGGAACAATCCTCTTCTTGAACATAGGTAATCTTCTTCTCACCTGTGAAGATGCTGGCTTGTCAGGACACCTATAAGCCGGATGACCCAACTGTCCACAATTGTAACACTTCATGGAAGCAAAATGAGAACTCCTCCCAAATCCTCCTAATCTACCTCTTCCACCATTGTTAGAGCTTCTACCTCTATATCCCCCTCTATTATTTGTCTCATGGGATTATACACCCACCTTAGAATCACCTTGGCCTTTGTTCTCATTTCTCCTTCCACCATAACCTCCTCTATGTCCACCTCTAGGATCTCTGCCTTTTCCTTTACCCTTGGTATTAGAATCTTGTTTCTTTTTCAGTTTCTCTTACACTTTAATAGCCATCTGATAGCAGCTATGGAGGGTAGTAAGTGTGAAGAGACTCAAATCCTCTTGTATGTTCCATCTAAGGCCATTCAAATACCTAGCAACCTTAATGATTTCAATTTCTTGCACTCTAGACCTAAGGCTTAGCTTTTGGAACTCTTTTGTGTAGGCAGCTACATCTAGTTCTCTTTGTCTGAGATTTTGCCTCTTCTTATGCAATTGGATGTCATAGTCCTCAGGTAGATAGTTTTCCTTTACTTTAGCCACCATTGTTTTCCAATTTCCTATTGGCTTCTTTCCTTCCTTCTCTCTTTCTTCTTGCAAGAACTTCCACCAAGTTAATGCTTGTCCTCTTAACCTTGATTTGGCTATCTTCACCTTTTATGCTTATGTAATCCCATCACATTCAAAGTGATTCTCCATTCCCTCAATCCATTCCATAACTAACTCTACATCCATTCTTCCTGTGAAAATATGGATGCCTTCTAGTGCATTGCCACTTAATGCCTTCAATGCTTTGAGGAAGGGTTCCTCTGCTAATGGAGGGTCAGATTCTGGTTCTATGTCTTCCTCAATGTGGTCCTTACCCTTGTCTTTAACCCCTGCTAACTTCACTTCCATCTTGCCTGCAGTCTCTGCAACCTCTTCTAGTTTTTGCTTCATCTCCTCCACAACTTCTTCAAGTCATCTATTCTTTTCTTTTTGCTTTGTCAAATCTCTAGCTAACTCTGCATTAGTCACCATGGTGCTTTCTCCTATGGATTCACTTCTTTTTGACATTCACTTCTTAATTCCCAAGCCTTTTTGTGGCTCTGATACCAATTTGGTGGGGAGTGCTATCTCTCAAGAGCACATTTTCTCTTCCTAAGACCTGTTCTTTGGTCTTCCTAGGGTATTCCTCACTATCCTACTCAGAGGTCACTCCTAAGACCCCTATCTCCTTATAGAACTCACCACCAATTTCAAATACTCTTCTTCACTCTCACACCCCTACTAAGCACCTTTGGTTCAACTGTGCCACAAAATTCCCCAAACCATTATTGGGGCTAGGAATAGGTCTTCTAACTATTCCTAGGGTGTTCTTACTCCACACTAATCCATCTTGTTGGATTCTTTTCTCTTTTATCCATCAAATTCAAGAAACTTAACTTCTAGGCCTTGTAGCCTTTTTGCCCCAATTAGCCCTCCAAAAACCAGTGTTCTTGGAATAAGGCTTAAACTTCCCTAACAAGCCCCAAAAATATTTATGGATTCTCTCTAAAGACCTCCTAAGCTTCAATATTTTCTAGGTCTTAGGTCTCCTTGGCATCCGTACATAGGCTTTTCTCCAAACCCTTATTTTCAAGGGTTTCTAGCGCAAGTGTCTCAGTCCGGTTTCTTTAGTTCAATTTGAGGGATCTAATGGCCTCCTCTAAACTCTTCGTTGCACACACATTTCTAGGACACATGCCCCTACACCCCTACACCTCTAATTGGCACAAACCAATCCATTTAGCAAGTCTTCTTATTGTTGTTCTATCCAAGCAACTAGCCAGAATGCCTCTACACTCACCTAGAGCTTGATGATTATATCAACTCCCCTGTAAACAAATAATCCTAAAGCCATATCTACACTATATGCACAGTCCCCTAATTGATTCCAAGTGGACATGGAATCTTTTCCACGGTAATTCAAGCGGGGATCATTATTTAAAAAATTGTTCCTGAACCGGACAATGAAACCAAGAACCCAAAATAATCTACAAAACCTTAACCTGTTGAACTAAATGACTAAACCAATGCTACACAAAGCAGGAACAGATCATAAATTAAATTCTCAAATCATTGGATCAGTCCTTTCAATCCATTAATTGACTAGATGAAGGCTCTATCACAGAAATCAAACAAATTTGCTCTTTTCCACCCACAAACTCTTCTTTCCAGAACTCAATCCGTACAATAGCTTTCCCACCTACCATATTAGGGTTTTTCTAACCTTATATACCTTATTCCCACATGTTAGGACCCTTTGGTTGGGCTTACAACATTATTAATGCCATTCTCCAACTTTTAGGACAAATTGCCAAGACAACCTTACCAAGATTCTCCTAATTTCATCACTAAGGCTTCTCCAAACCTCAAGGCTCTAAACTAACCTAACTTTGACACAACACAACATTAATTCAACCTTGGGACTTTATAAACTAGTCCTTATTACCTTGGTGGTTGGCTAGAACCACCTACAAGCCAAAATTTGCAAGATCTCACCAAAAGACCTTAAGGTGCTCCTGCACCACTTGTTCAGGGCATACACAACTGCTAGCAATTCTTTCTCTATGATAGTATAATTTAATTCAGGGCCTTGAATATTTTTGCTAATGAAATATATGGCATGCTCTATGGAATTCTCTTTTTATCCTAAAACTGCCCCTATGGCATAATCAGAAGCATCTATGTGTATATGAAAGGGCAGACTCCACTTTGGTCCTTGTAGAATAGGTTCCTGAGTAAGTAAGTTCTTAAGCTATAGGAAAGATTTGTCATAGGCGTCAGTCCAATTAAATTCACAATCCTTAGTCAATAAGGCATATAACGAACTGGCTATTTTGCTGAAATCTTTGATAAATCTTCTATAATATCTAGCATGTCCTAGGAAGCTTCTAACATCCTTTTGTTTCATAGGTGTTTGCAAGGTTAGAACGACTTCTATTTTTGCAGGATCAACTTGAATTCTAGCTTGAGAGATATGATGGCCTAAAATAATTCCTTCTTGCATCATCATAAAACACTTCTCACTATTCAAAGACAAATTGTTCTCCTTACATCTTTTCAACACTTTCTCCAAATTTGTTAATGCTTCTTCATAAGTGACTCCATAAGTGGTGAATTCATCCATGTATATCTCCATAGAATCATGAGAAATGTCAGAAAAAATACTAATTACTGCCCTTTGAAACGTTGCAGGTGCATTACACAAGCCAAAAGGTAAGACAGAGTAGGCAAAAGTTCCCCATGGATAGGTAAAGGTTGTTTTGTCTTGATCCCCAAGGGTAGTTCTAATTTGATTATACCCACTATATCCATCCAAAAAGGAGAAATACTTTTTACCATACAATGAGTCTAGCACTTGGTCAACAAATGGCAATGGAAAGTGATCCTTTTTAGTTGTTGTGTTCAGCTTCTTGTAGTCTACACAAACTCTTCATTTTCCACCTTTATTAGGAATGATCGCTAATAGAGATACCCATTGACTGTCTGAAATTGGGTAGATAAAACCAACATCAAGCAATTTTTGGAGCTCATTTTTAACTATTTCCTTGAGTGTTGGGTTTATCCTTCTTTGAGGCTGCCTAACTGGTGAATAGTCTTCCTTAATGTAGATCCTATGAGTACATAGTTGAGGATCTATTCCCTTCATATCCCCATAGTCCCATGTGAAAGCTCTATGTTGATCTTGCAACATTGTAACTAGGGAAGTTTGTTGAGATTGAGGTAGCTTATTATTGATATTCAGATAGTGACCTGGAGATAGTTCTATTTGCTTGGTAAGATCATTCATGGAGGCTACTGATAAAGGTGGTGTTTGTATTTCTTGTGGAAGCAAATATTGATAAATTGCAGGAAATTTGGGTAGCAGGTTCTCAAGATTCAGTTGCTGCAGGAAGCACTATTGAGGGTAGTTATCTGGGATAGATAGGCTACTTATATTAGAGTTGGACTTCAAAATGTGTAAAAGCAATCCATCCTCACTCTGAATTTGGGAAAACAGATTAGTTTGCAGCATCATTAGCTAAGCCAATGAATTGACTTCTTCAGTTTCCTCTCCTAAATCCGGCCAAATTGGTTGAGACAAGTCTGGCTGAGGTTGGGCAGGTGGATATAAAGCCAATTTCTTTGTTGACTGACCATCAAAAAATTTCATGTCTCCTGAACAAAATCCTATAAAAGCATCAATTGTGGCTAACCATGGTCTACCTAGGATGATAGGATATCCTCCCAAAGTTGCCTTAGTGGACAATATGGTGAAATCTGTTGGGTATTCCCAAGATTGAAGGTTGACAATTATATCTTCCCCCATGCCATCGGGTGTTACAGTGGAACTGTTAGCAAGCTACAGGATGGTAGGTGTAGACCTAATGGTTAGGATATTTAAATATTCCATAGTATGCTTGGTCATTATATTGATGGTTGCACCAAAGTCAGTCAAAACATTCTTTACTATCTGGCCATTAATATTTATTTGTACCACAGGACTCCCAAGGTCAGCATATTTTAGCATGACTACCTTCCCTAACATAATATCTGCCAACTGTCCTAGAACATGGATAGTTTGGGGATCCTTTTTCCTTCTTCCTAGTTTCTTCAAACAGACCTCCTTAATGGATTTTCCATAAATTGGGACATCTTTAATGGCTTGAAAGAGGGGAATTTGAATGTGTACAATTTTTAGTTGATCCAAAATATCAAAGGTAGGCTCTTCCATAGAATTGGGTGTAGTGACTTGCAATTTCTAAGGAAAAGGTGGTTTGGCTTGATGCTGCAGGACAGGCTCCTTAGAGACTGTATCTGATATAGGTATATGTTTTGCAAGATCAGTTGGTTGTTTAGAGGCAGAGTCTAGAATCTCAGTAACTAATGGCAGTTGTGGAGTAGGGAGAGTGGTTCCAGACCTGAGATGGATATCATTAATATTCAGGGCATAAGCTAGATATTGATTGGCTTCTGCAAAATACATAGGTTGTTGTTGTTCCTGCTGCTTATTATTAGGATTTGTCAATGGTTGAGCAGGCATAGGCATTTGTTTTGGAGGGCCAATATTTGTTGCAGGTGCTGCAAGAGGTGCAGAAGGTGGCATGAGAGCCAGAGGTTTTGGCTGTTGAAGCTGCAAGAATCTAGGGGATTGGTTCTACCATTGTTGAGAACCTCTCCATTGAGGATTTTGTTGCCAGTTACCTTGGGGTGGAGTTCATTATCCTTGTGGTTTCTGCCAACCTCCTTGAGGATTTTACCATTGAGGACTCTGATAGTTAGGCCAGTGTGGTTGAGAAGTATTCCAAGGTGGTAATGGTCCATATGTAGGTTGTCATTAGTTATTGTAATTAGAATAAGAATTACCGATATTCAAAGGGCCTTGAGGCATACCTTTTCTTTGAGCCCATGGGCGCCTTTGTGCAACATAGAATACTTGGTCATCATCACCCTCTACTACCTTAAAATTAGTAGGTAATTACTTAGCCTCCATGTTAGCCACCATCTTACATCTACAGTCACATTTCTTTTATCTACAATGTGGACAGAACTCAGCCAAGATTGCTTCAGCTTCCTCATGTTTCTTTCGAGCTTGCATAGTATCCAACTGTGTAGCCATGTTATTTATGATATCCTGCTTGAAATCAGATAGAAATTTTGAAATTTCCATCCGTGAAACTCCATTATTATAAGACTTTCCCCCTGTGGCTTGATGACCTCTACCCTTCTTAAAATTTGCTCGAGAGTAGTTGCGACATATGGTCTTAATATCATCCCAAGGCACTTGGGTTATATCACCTTCTCCCATCAGATCCAGGGCATATATACAAGCGTCATTGATCCCCCTCAGAAAAAGTAGTTTCTGAGATTCTTCATTGAGAGTATGGTCTGAATTCTTTCTCAGGGAAAACAAGAACCTTGAGATATAGTCTTCCAGGCTTTCTTCCTCCTTTTGTTGAATTTGGAATATATCATCACCCTTCCTACCACTCTTACAATATTCCTTGTATTTCTCAAGAAATTTCGTTTGCATGACTGCCCAACTATCAACAACATCCCTTCCCAAACTCATAAACCATCTAAGAGCTCCCTCCTTCAAAGTAGCAGGAAACAACTTCAGCTTGTGAGCATCTAAAGTATAATCATAGTTGCGGCAGAGGATATCAAACTCAAACAAGAAAGTGTCTGGGTCCTCTGTAACTAGACCATAGAACTTGGGAAGCAATGAAGAAGGAATATTTTTAAGGTTATCATTATCTTGATGGGCGATGATGGGGAATTCAAAAGCAAGAGGTCGATTAGGTGGATTTTGTGCCATATTTGCTTGATAAAGTATCAAAGCAAATGGATTTTCTTGAGGTTCTTTGTCAGCTAGGGCAAAGGGAAATTCAGCAACTAGGTCTTCAACAACAACAAATGGATTGATATCTTGGTCTCCTTCTTCCTCAAATAGATTATAAGCTAGTTCAAAATCATTATCAATGAATGGAAGGTTAGGGAGGAATCTTCCTAGAGCATCTCTTCTTCTATGCATGTAATGGACTTAACTAAAAATTGAAGAAATTTAAAAATGCTTGAATAATCATGCTAAACTACTAATAATAATGACTATGACAGGTTCTTAGCTTGACACCATCCCCGGCAATGACGCCAAAAATGGTTGTCACCCACAAAAGGATATAAAAGTCATGGAAAAACCTAACCTGGGAATTGGAAATTCCAGCAAATGACTAACATCTTCTTATGGTCGTTCATTTACATTGTCAAAGTAGGGAACGTATACTTGAAATGGAGCGGCAGTGTATATGCACTAAGAACCAATTTTAGCCACAATTTACTAGAAATAAATGCTTGGAAGGAATTCTACTTATGATACAGGAATGTAATGTAAATTCTTCTTAACTTAAGCATAACTTAACCAAAGCATAAATTATGACAACTATTACTAAGAAACAAACCATGAACTCGTCTTATGCTACAGGAACAAACACAGGGATGGATTCCTTATGCTGTAGGAACAATATAAGACTGAGTTTGCGCTGAAACCTTCAAGAATAAAATTCTAACTTATAATCAACAGGAAATAAACAACTAACTACAGATACTCACTAAGTGGGGCCCCTTAGCAAGCATCAACCAATTTATGCAAGAATTGAACTCAAAACTTCATCAAATTTTATTCATAAACTTGGAATCATATACATGATCATTCTGCTTGTAAGAAAACTAACACAAAACTCTATTTCTCATTATAACACTAATCTTAACACACTTTGTTCTATTTCCACTCTCTAGTCTAGTCTAATCTGCTCACTCACGTAGGAGGAACACTTATTTATAGAAAATCAACTAACTACCTAGCTCTAACAGAGAAAGACGTGGACATAAATGCCTCTTGATACCGAGGAACAGACTTCTCATGAATGAAAGCATATATGTTCAACCGATTCAGAGAGAATCTAGCATTCCACTCTTCCTAGATTAATGATCATTTAGATTTCCTCCCAACGACCCAGTCAAAGAGTCTTTGCTGGAACAACTTCCTCAATGTCGTGCTGGGAAGGGACTTTACTGCAAGGCCGAGATCTGTTGCGCTTTGACTCATTCATGTCTCTTTCAACAACCTGCGACACACATGGTGACAGAAAAGAAAGAAAGCACGTACATAATAACACAAAACACATTCATTAATCACACATTAAATCCATTTCATTATCCAAAAACCACATGCATTATATCAGTCATTTGGGAGGTCAAACATGGCAATAAATATAGACACACAGAGATGTTAAGCTGCAGGAATATAGGAATGTGTTGCCACAGGATACTACCCACTTTTAGATTAAAAAAGTCTTTAATCAAAGAGTTTAAATAACCATCAGTAAAAGAGTAAGAGTATTAAAAATATATTATAATATTCAAATTATAAGCATATTTCGAGCTCATCAAGCAATAGCCTCTTTGATATCATCAAATGAAACTTTTCCTTCTAATGTACAATTAAAAGTGGTAGTACCTTTCATTATATTAATAATATGACACGTCTTTTCTACAAAATCTGGAAGGAATCTTCGCAAAAAAATTACTTTTCCAAAGAAGGAATGAACAACCTTCTTACTTGATGGCAGAGTGAGTGATTTGATACTTCTAACTCTTTCAGAGTCAATCTTGATACCTTATGTAGACACCACATGACCAAGAAGCTTACCTTTTGAAACCGCAAAATTTGACTTCTTGGGATTCAAGGAAATGCCATGTTGTCGACACCTCTCCAAGATTTGCCTTAGGTGATAAAAATTTTCATGGCGTTTCTTAGAAAAAACTGTAAGATCATCAAGATATACTAAAATGAACTTACCTAGCACATCATGAAAAGCTAGGTCCATAGCACGTTGGAACATGGCA
The DNA here is from genome assembly GCA_007115665.2 of Sequoiadendron giganteum. Taxonomy (NCBI): domain Eukaryota; kingdom Viridiplantae; phylum Streptophyta; class Pinopsida; order Cupressales; family Cupressaceae; genus Sequoiadendron; species Sequoiadendron giganteum. The sequence goes on from CM021100.1 coordinate 42,345,506, forward strand.
CTAGCATTTATGAGGCCAAAAGGCATCCTATGGTATGCAAAGGTACCCCATGGAATTTTAAAGGTTCTCTTGTGTTGATCACTTAAATTGACTTCAATTTGGTTGTAACCAAAAAAACCATCCAACATGAAGAGCATTTTAGATCCGGTCACGGTTTGAAGGACTTGATCCATTATTGGGAGAGGATATTATCTTTAAGCGACAATTGATTCAGATTTCAAAAATCTACATAGATATGGATTTGACCATTCTTCTTACGATTGGGAACAATATTCGCTATCCATGTTGAATGGTGGATAGGGAATATAATTCGAGTATTCAACATATTTTGAACCTCCGCAAGGATTGTTCCCGAAATCTTAGGGTTATATTTCCTTTACTTTTGTTTATAAGGCAATGCCCCAATCTTAAGTAGAATTTCATGTTGCACATCTTTTGTTCAAAAATATTTTAAATCCTCATATGAATATGCCAAGACATCCATATATTCTTGTATAAACCTAGCAAACTACTTTCTTTCTTCCATTGTGCAACATTTACTAATGTTTACCATCTTAGGATCTATTTTAGTTCCTAACTTAATTTGTTCAACTTCATTAGTTGAATCAGAGTCAGAGAGTTGTTTCTTGACATAGCGATCATGCTTATGAAAAATTTTCTCAAGGGATACCAACCCTTTAGGAATTTTATTCCCTTTTAGTTGTAAGAACTCTTCACCTGAAGCTGGATCCATATCAGAAGTAGATTCTTTGTGTGGAGAATCACTTCCTTCAAACTAAAACTCATCAAAGTTTTCTACCTTTTCCAAAAAGGAAACAATTTGATGATCGTCATTGAAGATTTTCTAGTTTTTTGAATTGTCAGGAACACTCGGGCAAAAAACCAACTCAATGGTATAGGTGGAACCATGAATGTCTTTATGTAGTATCAAGCATGTGGTTGATATTGCTAAAGAATTAGCTTTGTCATTATATTCCCTTGGAACTACAAATATATCAAAATCATCAAATTCTTTGATACAATCCCAAACAAGATTACGATAATGGCGAAGTATGTCATTCTTTGTCTGATACAAATTTCTTACTTAAAAAACTATCAACTTAGCATCACCTTGTGCATGAAGATTATAAATACCTTTCTTGCATGTAACTTGCATTCCTAATAACAGACCTTCATATTCAGTATATTCAGTAGTGTTATTAGTGTTGTCAAACTATAATTTGAAAGAGAAAGGGAAAAAAAATTCCTTTGGGGGAAATAAAAACCATTCCTGCTCCATAACCGGTGGAAGAGAAATTGATATCAAAATTGAATAACTAAACACCATTTGGATCACCAAGACTAATAGTATCAAAATCTATAGCTTCATCATCTGATGAAACTTCATGATCTGAGATAGACAGGTCATCTAATGATGACTCATTTATTGTAGAGAAAGAATCATCACTCTCCAACTCATGCCTTGTTGAAGATTCACCAACTTATTATGTTTGCAAATAGTACATTCCAATGCTCGAAGACTCAAATAGGATTTGAGTCCTTTGATCATCGAATTTTGTTATTGAGAATTTTGACTCCCTTTCAAGAATCAATTTTTGCATTAACCCCCCCACAAGTATCCTAGCTTCAGACATGTCCATGTTCAATTCACCACCAACATCTTTATAGAAATTATTTTCAAGGAGGATCACATAAGCTATTGGCACGTCAGCTACTAGAACCATCATTTTAATTTTATTTTTGGGGTATGCAACAAACACATACTGTGCATCTTTGATCTATCCAATCAAAGGTACTTGTTTGTTTTCCATGGAAAAATAATGGCTAAAAGTTTTGGTCATATTCAAACCTAACGTAGTAGCTACCTTGGTTGGCATCACATTATTTGATGTGTCAGAATCTATAACACAGTTGCTTAGCTTAAATCCATTAAGTAACAAAATAAATAATGGATCAATGCATCCAGAGGCAACTAGAGGTGTAGAAACAAGGTTATTCTATGAAATCTTGGGCTTTGGAGAAACAAGAATATCAAGAGATGAATCCTAACTTGGGGTAATTCCTTTATCCGTCATGAACTTGACAAGCCTGTCAAATTGGTCAGGATTGGCCTTGAGGTATTCGGCTTTTGACATTTGGATCTTGGTTTTCTTGGCAAGATCGATAATGTTGAAAGCCTAGAAGGAATTTTGTAAAGTGGAGGTAGTAACTTCTACAATAGGCTTAACAAAAGGTACACTAGTCTTAGGAACTGAGGGATTGACTTTTGTAATAGTAGGAATGGTCAGGAGAGGATGGGAGACACTTACTTGTTTGTTTGTTGTATTTTTGGTTGCTAAGGCAAGGGGGGTCCTCTTTTTGCAATGGTAGCTGGTGGCTTATCCTTTGTTGGTAGAGTAGTATCTTGAGGCTGATCAAGTTGGCTTTTTTGTTGCCATGTAAAGACAACATATATTTGTCACCAAGTCCTCATCCTCAGATTCATTTTCCATTTATAAATAGCCAATGTTGGAGTCACCAACTAACTCCATTTCTTCATCTTGAAAGAGATCGACACTTTCTTCCATGGGATAATTCGGTTGTGCATATTCATCTTGTTCAGCCTAATAGTATCCCATAATAGTGTTAGTAGGTGGAGCTTCAAGTGTGAGTCTTCCTTGTGGTGCTAGAAGATGATTCTGATTTCTGTTTCCAGCATAGTTAGGAAAATTCCTCCTTGGAACATCCTTATAAGTGTTGTTGGAAAATTGCTTTTTCAAATCCAAAATTTCATTTTCCAACCTTTGGACCATTGGATCATCAAAATTAGAGTTGGCATTAGATGTATTAGTATTAGAAGCAGAACATCCCAACGCTTGCACCTTCTTGTTGTTGGTATTCATCCTTATTTCTCTAGCAAGGATCATGTCATCTTTGAGACTCATAGCCATTTGTTGAGCTACTTCAATATTGGCGAGAACTTCCCTACACAAGAAAAAAATTACCTTGGGGAGTTGCATGTTGATGAAGAAACATTTTAAGTTATGATCCACCATTGGGATCTTCGTTACCAACTTGTTGAACTTAGCCATGAACTTGCGCATGGGTTCATGAGCCTCTTTCTGTATGGTTGTAAACTGCACCAATAGAGCATGTGCATCTTCAGCTGGCTTGAACCTTTTTTCAAACTTAGTGTGAAGAGTGTTCCAATTATTAACCGAGGCAAATGGGAGGGTATAAAACTATTCAACAACAACTCCTTGCAGAGATTCAATGAAAATTCTCACTGCTAAATCTTCATGTTCCACGCCAAGAACACCATAGACGATATAAAAGGCAACAATGTGTTCATCGGGATGTTGTTTTCCATCACCTATAAATTTTGGACTACGCTTTCTCAAGAAATGTGGAAGTTCATGCAAAGGTGTGGCCAAGCTGAGGAGGCCAAATGCATTTCCCCAAGGTCCTGTAGGTGGTGCCACCATTGCGTGTTGTACAAATGGTGCTTGGGCTGGAACTCTATGGAAGACAAAAGATTCACTCGAAAGAGGAGATCTTAGTCTTCGTGGATGATATCTTGTGCTTTGCTACAATAGATACCTTACTCGCGAAGGATTAGGTGGATTATTATGTCACAACAAGTTTTCAAAAAGCAGATCCACTACTCCTTGAGCCCTCAAACTTCATGTATAGCTTCTAAATTCCAGAATGTAGATGGAAACAAGAGAGATATTAAAATAACAATACACAAGATCACAATAAGATACTGGAAAACTAATTCACTTCAATCAAAGCGTGAGGCTTTAATTGTGTGTTTCATTCGCCAACGAATTCACCAAAAAACTATTGGGTGAAAATTATGTAATCCCTTTAACAGATTACAAAACTTGCTTTTAGCCATAGTTGTGTGAGATACGGTCTCTCCTCTCAGAAAGGGGAGGCACCCTTCTTACTACTTATTGAAACTAAGTAAAACTAATTAAGTATTCACAATGATGTACACTAAGATTAGGAGATGGGGGTGTGTCACATTCATATATTCTCTTTTTTTATAGAATATGTTTTATAATGCTTCATAGTTTTAGGTTCTTGATTCGATACAACTTCAAACTAAATAGTAATTCCATTATTCCTATTTTTTCAAATAAAATCTTAGGAATACCAACATGATAACGATAAAAGATAAACAAGAAAACTCACATAGGCACAAAGTCATTTCATAGCTTTCACCAATGAATTCTTGAGATATGTAGCCAGTGTTCTATTAGAAGCAAAAAAAAAATTAGATACTCCACGATAGATCCATGAACAACATAAATAAATACAAGTACAAAGTATTATAGAGAATTCACCAACAACATTCAATCAATATCATAAATTAGAATAAAAGAGTGCAACTCAAAGTTTACACAGATTTACTCAAAGACCTTTAGATCTCAATCACTAATCACAACCAACTTCAATCAAATCCAAAAGATAATTGATTCCAACACAAAGTATGGTATGCAACTTTCTTCTTTATTGATCAAAACAGATTCACAAAGATGAAAACAAAGTTTCATGTATTTGCTTCTGAAAATGGGTAGCACTCCATTGCAAAAGATAAAAGATAAAGATTACAATAGGATCCTCTCATATTTATAGATGGGAGAGGAGAGAAAAATTAGGAAAATCAGAACAGTGAATCTAGGAGAAAATATAGGAAAATTTGACCTAACTAGTTGACTTATTCCAAAAATGTCATCCACCTTTATAGGAAAACATCTATGTTTTTACATGTAATTACATTTCTCAAAAGGACATATAAGATGCCGAGAACTATTTACAAAATGTGTAAATGAAAGAAAAAACTATCTAACACTAGAGATGAAAACAATTCTTCATGGTTCTTATATTGGGTACAAAAGTCTTCATATTTCTTCTTTGTCTCCAGGACGAATTCCTCATCTGGACCAACAATGTAATCCACTATGGTTTGAACTCTGGTGATTGATATTTTGGTAGATGATTTAATCTTATTTCATCTTTCAAGATGCATCTTGAGATTATCAAGAGAAAGTCGTAAGTCACAAATTGCATGCATGGAGTTCTTTGAAAAGTTGGCATCCTCTACTTGCTTCATGATGGCTTCCTTATAGATTCATGAAAGTTCACTAGGCAGGAAGAAAATATGGTCTTCATCAAGGAGCTTACATGGTAACTCCTTAACTTCATCTACTAGGATAACATAATAGCCTTTGAGATCTTCTTGTACTTAATGGATATCTTCGATAAGAAACTTGATCACTTGAATGTGGTGCTCAATGGATTCTCTTACCTCCACATATTTCTCTTTGTCGAGAATTGCCCCAACTTCCACCAACTTACTCAGCTTTTCCTCTTTCATTTGTGATCAAAATGAGAGGCATTTGTCCATTTCCTTTTTCTATTGGGAAAGTATGCTTTCTTCTTTATCGAGCTCTGATTTTAGCTTGGCTATCTAAGTGGACCTCTCATCTGCAATATTTATAACCTATGAACTATGTTCTATCATTTCATCAGTGAAATCATAAAATTCCTTACCCTTGGAGGCAAAATTCTCTACCTTTTGTACTATTGGTTCATCAATGCTTACCATAGTCAAAGGTTGTACATTTCCTAAAGAGGCTACTAGTTTCCTTAAAAAATCTATATAATGCTCGACCTTCCCTTGTACACATCTCGGGACTATTCCATCTTATCAATCCTTCTTGCTAATACATCTAGCACCACCTGTGCATCTACCTTTGCACTTTCATTTGTCACTTTGTCGAGCTGGGTTCTCATGAATAGGTAGTCCTCCATGTTAACATCACCTTCTTCTTGCGAGGGTAGACCAATCTCTACAAACTTATGACCAGTTTTGTCAACATGAAGCCTTGAATGAAGTTTTTCCTTTTTATTCCCCTTGGCTTTTGGAGGGGCTATTTCTTCAAGATCAAGCTCTTCTAGAGAGATCATTTATTTCTTCTGGTTCGATACTTGAGATACCAACCAAGGAGGAAGGGAGGAATTATATGCTTCTTGACTTACCTTCAACTCTTTTGTCATACCTACTTCTGTAGAAATGATGGTATTGTAACAATCAGGGTAGTATCTATCATGATTGCTCCAATAAACTACATAGAAAGTTGACTCTACAAAGAATCATTCATAAATCTATCAAATTCAACTTCAGATTAAGCATTAAAAGATGGATATGACAAACTTGGGATGGATGAAGGAGAGATTGACAAAACATCAACAGTTTATGTGTTTCCAACTATAGGGGGAGTGGAAAGCATAGTTCATGTTGTAGGGGGAATAGAAACGTCCATTGCATGTGTGCTAAATGTGGGAGGGTGTGAAGTAGGGAGAGGAGGTAGAGGAGTATTAGGATTGGGAGGTGTATGAGGAAAATTTGAGGTAATAGGCGATGACGTTTGATAAAGATCTTGGACAATATTTTCCTGCGGAGATAGACATTGTTCATCTTCATATCCAGGTTCTTTCTGATTACCTTCCTTTTCTCCTTCATCTTTTTTAGACTCCTTCTTCTGTAGACTCTTCTTCTTCTACTAACTCTTCCTCTTCAAATTCTTTTCTTTTGTTTCCTTCTTCTTCAAAAATTTGTTCCTCAAAAGCAAGCTCTTTTCCTATTGTATGTGAAGGTTCATATTTTTTTGCCTCCTATTCTTCAACAGTCTGTGTGACTTTCTTACCACTGGTGAACTTGATTCGAGGACCCTTCTATTAAGGAGTAGTTTCTTGTTTGTTCTTTGCACGAAGTTCTAGTTGTTGACTGGTTTCTACTCCTAACGCTTCTCCTTTTGATTCAGTCTTAAAATTTTTCATTTGTAAATCATGTTTATGCAACCATTCTATTGTGTTGTGCAAGATGGGAGCAAGTCTTTCCCTAATAGAGATACTTTCCTTTTTAGATCATTGAATTGGAGGTAAGGGCCTCTTAGCAATCTCATCTTCTTCATAAGTAGAGTTTAGGAAGTCACCAGGATCTTGGAAATCCTCTGGTAGATCAACTACACCCAGCTCTCTAATTTTCTCTATTGTTGGCTTGCAAAAATCCATTTTGCGGATGTCTTCTTCATCCCTACTATCCACCCATATGTCTTCAAAGTGGTAAACATGTCGATGATCTTTCTTCAATTTCCTCTTCACATCCTGGTAGTCAAAGTCAAATCTATATTTCTATGTTCTGATAGTTATGACTTGTAGTTTTGCATAGACTGACTTTGCCTTTTGCAAAATGTGAACAGTATAGCTTCTAATTTTTAGTGGAAATTTGAAACCCAGTTTGTGAATTCTCATGCATTCCTCATGGACTGAAATCAGTTGTCTGCATAGTTTCATGAGTATCCACTTATTTGATGGATATTTGGGTGACATGTACGAACATCCAGATTAGAAACCCACTTTGATACAGGTGAAAGTTTGAAATTGAAAAAGGATACACCCAACTTTACTAACCACTTTGTATGCCTCATCCGATACTCTCTTCTTTTTGAGAGTTAGATCAAAACTGAACAATGGGGGTGCAACGAAGGCATCAGTGACCCTCTTGAAATGATGAAGACTTTCTCTTAATTTCAACTGATAAAAATACTCATACATAGGTATAGTATTTATGTTCCCCTTTGTAGACAGCCCCAGAAATTGCCTCATTATTGTGGCAGTATACACAAAATAAGAAGTCATCTAGAAATTTAAAGTGGTTGGCACATTTATCAACTACTCATGAATTTAATCATTGATTTGAGTCCCCCAATCAATATGATCTTTCTTTATCCTAATGATCCAGATATATTCATACATCCATTCCTAAAAATGGGACGACTCAAGCAATCCTTTAACCCTACTCAAGAGAGTGGTCATATCCCTGACATCTTCTTTGAAATCACTCCTAGGAAGCCTTTTTGGCCATCTTGAGATAGTAGGCCTAGGTTTTTTCAACCATTGACTATTAATCAAATTTTTAGCCTTATTTGGGTCATGATCATAAAATTTCTATGCCTATTGCAATGATATCTTTGTATATTGTTCCATGTGAGGAACCCAGAAAGCAATATCAAAGAATTCAAGATCTAGTCTCATCATGACTTGCCCCAAGGAATCTATTACACTTCTTCTATCTCTGATATAGTGAGATGCAACCTGGAAGATAAACTCTATATTATGAGTAGAAGTCGGGAATGTGTATACCAAGTAAAAATTTCTATGAATAATAGCTCTCAAGGTGTCTTCTAGAGGATTTTGCTTAATTCTTTTCACAAAAACTTCAAGGTCTTGATGACCAGTTTTAGTGTCTTTAATTTCATCCACCTTCGAGATCACCACGGTAGGCAGAAAGACACCTTGATATTTGTATTTTATTTTTCCTCTTTCTTAGAAGATGATGGGGGCTTATTTTCTATCATCTAGGAGCAACAAGATCAAGGGATATCACCTTCTTGGATCACTTGATGAGATCTTTGAGAGGAACTGCAAGAATTGTGAATCAACAGATGTTAGGAGAAAAATTGCAGTGTTGAGAAGTGTGAAATGAGTAGGAAACTTGGAGCAAGTGTGAACGAGCTATTGTGCATAGAAAATAGAGCATGGGTGAAGACATGATGCTTCGAGCACAAGCAGAGTGATTTTAGAGTGTTCGAGGAAAAAAATTATTTTTGTGTAGGAGCGCTGAAAATCAGTGCTCCTACATATTGAGATGATAGTTTGCATGTCAGAGCGTTGATTTTCAATGCTCCTACATGACTTAAGTATTTTTGGATGATGATTGTTGAGGCACTAAAATTCAATGATTTAGCATTTGGGGGCACTTTTAAACTTTATGCTCGAGTGTTATTTTTTAGCATTTGAGCATGTCATTTTTCGCCTTCTAGTCAATTGCACTAACGGGCTTTCTTACCGCTTTGACATTTGGCGTCAAGAGGCACTCCATGTAGGAGTAATGATTTTCATTTCTCCTACATTTGGAGTTGGTGAAAAATTGTGAGTGAAATGGTGGACAATTTAACCGCTTGAAAATTTATGGAAGGTCATTCAATGTTTGGGCGTTGAATTTCACCGCTCAAACATTGAAAGGAATGATTGCAAAAAGTGAAGTGTTTCAGATGTTTCAACTTACAAACAATAAAATATTCATCGTTTAAGTAGCATAGGAAGGGCTCGATGAGAAATCAGTGAAGAGGTAAATGAAAAACACCAAAAAGAGGATGAGAAAAAACATGAAGAGAAAATGCAAGGTGCATTTTTATAATAAGAAGGAACCCTAACAGAGAAAACACGTAGATTGGGGTGGTTTCACAAAACAAAGAAATGTAGATTTAAAACCACAAACCTAGGTGAAAAATATTCAAATAGAAGTATTAAAAACCTAGATGTAGAACAAATAGCATAAATAAAATGATAGAGAGAAAGGAAAACAAAGGTGCACCTGAAAAACGTTGAACCCTAGCTCGAAAGTTTAAGAAATTTTCAAACTCAAATTCACTGGTATTTGGAGAAAGATTTGCACGATGAAGAAGAAGTTTGGAGGATGGAACAAAGAAATATTAGCATAAAAATTACTTAAGAGTCTTTTAAAAAGGTCATTAATGAACTCAAGTATCTCATTAATGACAATGCTAAGTTTGGAGGGAAAACATGAAATATGCACTGGCAGTGAAAATCACCGCTCGTGCATGTAGAAGACCTGAGTTGAACAAAAAGTGCACAATCGGTGATTTTCACCACTTGTGCATATTAAAAACTTGACTTAAAATAAAAATGCACAAGCACTAAAAATCAGCGCTTGTGCATCTCAAAGACTTGGTGGCAAAGTGTAGGAGCACTGATTTTTAGCACTCCAACACTTGGAGTGAAATTGACTAAGGAAAATATAGGAGCATTGATTTTTAGTGCTCTGACATGTTTCAAAATTTGACTAACTCTCAAAGGTTGAGAGTTCATGAAGATACTCATTTCGAATTTCTTTGAGAGATAGATGGGGGGGACACTCGAATAGATTGTTTAAGGTTTTGGACCACACATTGAGGTGAATTGAAATTTTCCTCATTTTGCACACTTGAAGTACACAAAAACTATGAAACATACAAGTTTCATAGGGGGGTTATCCGTGAATTGAGCATTGCTACATTCCATGATAACACAATTGTATCATAGACTTAGGAGCATCAGATAATGTCATACCCTTATAGATCATGAATGCATTGGGACTTTCATGCACAAAGACTAATAATGTGTTATTCACTTCAATCTAAGTTGGTGGTGTTGGTCGGCCAATTAGAAGATGCACAAGTAAGGCTAGCATCTTGCCATGAGAAGAAATTCATGATGACCATTCTAGTGGTTGATATTCCAACCAACTACAGGATGCTACTGAGAAAAATCTTCTACAAGGATCAAAGGAGAGATTCAATTGGACTGGTCATTCATGAAAATTCCTTTGAAGAAAGATAGTTTCAAGCTAGAGCTAGAGGTTAAGTCTAGATTCACGGTGGTAAAATCCCAGGACCCCCAAGCACAAGTGTTGTATCAAGAAATGATTCCTGGCACATATGTAATGTTGTCTGATGTAACTAAAGAAAGATATAATGATGTATGTTCTACACAAGTATCCATTCAAGATCTGAAGATGTAGACCATGCAATTTGATAGAAGTTGTTCGATAGTAGGTTTGAGAGCAGGAGTAGTCATAATCTCTCCTGAAGGATGTATATCTCCATTTGCATACCACTTGTGTTTTGAAGGAACAAACAACACATTGGAATTTGAGGCTCTCATACTAGGTCTCAAGAATGCAAGGGATGTGGTTATTAAATTACTCAAAGTTGAAGGTGATGCAGAACTGGTCATAAATCAAATTAAAGATCGATTCCAAGTGAGAAAAGATCACCTTTAATTTTATAGAGAAAGAGTGTGGAATGGAATTGCCTAGTTCAAAGCATTCGACATCAAGTTCATTCCACGTACAGACAATAGTAAAGTGGATGCCCTCAGTAGCTCTCTTCATGTCGTATTCTGACTTCTATCATAATGCCTTCACTATTGAACTAATATATAGGCCATTTGTCCCTCATAATTATGACAATTGGAAACTCTTCGATGATGATGATTACATCAAAGAATTTCTCAGCATGGAGGAAAATTTCAAAGATCTGTTCTTTGAAGGAAATGCTTCTCCCTTCAAAGAATCCATAACAAAAGATTCTAAAGCAGTGGAATCAAGAATCATCCAGCTAAAAGACAATCAAATAACCAAGGGTCTAGTTTCCTTGGATGATATATTTGATAACCATGACAAACATGTCCAACATTAGAGGAACTTAGCTAATAAAACCTTTGTTGAGTACTATCAAGTAAAAATTGGTACTGAAGATAAGCCTCCACTTATAAATTTAGGAAAGTGTTGTACTATAGAGGAAAGCGAGAGTTTCATCTCTTTATTCAAGAAATATAGAGATGTGTTTGCCTAGTCATACGAAGATTTGAAAGTCTTCATACCTAGATAATTTTCTAACACAATTCCTTTGAAGCTTGATGACAAGCCCTTCAAATAGAAGAAAAGACACTACAATCCATGCATACAAGATACAATCTATATGAAGGTTCAAAAGATGGTGGATGTGAGGATAATTTTTCCAATACATCATTCCACCTAGGTGTCGAATATAGTTCCTGTGCACAAGAAAAATAGAGAAATCCAAATTTGTATTGATTTCAGGAACCTCAATGTATCATCCCTAAAGGATAATTATCCTTTGTGGATCATGGACCATACATTGCAGATGGTCACTGGTTTAGAGATGCTATCATTATTTGACAACTTTTTCATATCTAATTAAATTGCAATAGCTAAGGAGGATCAAATCAAGATGACATTCACTACCCTGTGGGGTAAATTTTCCTATAAAAGGATGCCTTTTTCCTTCATCAACACCAGTGCCACTTTTTAAAGAGACATGGATTTGGCATTTGGGGATCTCAAGAACAAGTTAATTGTTGTCTACATTGATGAGCTCACCACTTTTTCAAATCAACGGGAAGACCACTTTGCTCACTTAGTAAAAGTCTTCAAAAGATGCAGGTACCAACACATTTCATTGAATCCCAAGAAATCCATCTTTGTGGTGATGAAGGGAAAATTGCTTAGCCACATTGTCTCCAAGGAAGGAACTCAGATTGATGCTAATCGAGTTTATTCAATCAAGAAGCTATGTCTTCCCACAAATAAAATTGGGGTACATTCTTTCTTCAACAAATTAAATTTCATAAGAAGATTTATCCCCAAATTCTCAGAGCTAACCAAAGACATATCATCTATGATGAAGAAAACATCCACCTTCAAATGGATTGAAGAAGGAAAGAAGATTTCATCTAAATAAAAGAATCCATCAGTCAAGCACTAGTGCTAGTTTGACCTGATTTTGATAAGGAATTCATTACTTAATGTTATGTGTTGGAACACACTCGTTTTTCCATATTGACACAAAAAATGTATGAGGAAACTGAATCGCCAATTGCTTTCATGAGCAATAGTTTCAAAGACAACGAATCTTGATACTCCCAAATTGAAAAGAATGCATATGCAATTGTGAGGGCTATAAATAATTTTAGATTTTACATCTTGAACTCTCACACAACAATGTATGTCACTAATCCTAAAGTCAAAAGTTTCTTAACTCAATAGGATATGGGCACAAAAAGAGGTAACTGGATCTCAAAGGTTCAGGAATACAACTTGGAGATCAAGTTGACCAAACTTGTTCATTGGAGAGGTTTGTGTCAGATGATAGCAAAAGAGGGTGATCTAAAGTACCGTGCTACCAATGGTGAGCTAGAAACTAGAATTAAATAGGACCTTCCCATGGTACTACTTGTTGATTCTACAAAAGAATGGTACACTAAAATATGGTACTATTTGACTTATGGAGAACATCCAACCCACATAGACAAATAACAGAAGAGAACACTAAGATTGAAAGCACAAAGTTATGTGCTCATGAATAACATTATATACAAGTGTGGGCTTGATGGAACATTCTTATTATGTGTCAATAGGGACCAATAACGATGTTTGTTGGAGTCATTTCATAATGAAGCATGTGGTGGTTAATTTTCATCAAGGGTCACGACATTGAAAGTCCTGCGAGCACAGTTCTACTGGACGACTATGTTTGGCGACATGTATGATTGGGTGCAAAGATGTCAAATGTATCAACATTTTTTTGGAAAACTTAAGTTGGCAACCATTCCACTAAGGCCAGTAATAATTGAGGCTCCATTTCAGCAATGGGGTCTAGATTTTGTAGGTTTGATCAACCCACATTCCAATAAGGGACATGTTTATGTCCTTACGGCAATAGACTATTTCACAAAATGGGTTGAAGCCATTCCTACCAAGCAGGATACCTCCGCATGTGTGAATTTTTGAAGGAAAACATAATTTCATGCTTCGAGGTACCACGTAAGATTGTGAATAATAACACAACAATTTCTCATCTGAGGAGCTGGTATAATTTTGTTTTGATCACGGTATCACCTTGTCATATTCATCAAACTATTACCCTCAAGGTAATAGACAATCCAAATCATCAACCAAAAACATTGTTACAATCGTACGCAAGTTGGTTGATTCCAATCAATGAGCTTGGCATAAAAAATTGTATGGCACTCTTTGTGCTAACAAAATAACTCCCAAAAGAGTTATTGGCACTTTACCTTTCATAATCATGTATGGTACAAAAGCTATGTTACCCATCAAACTAGAGTTGTCTGCTTTGTAGTTGGCATCCACAGTGGAGGATGGGGAATTCAAAGATCTAATTGAAAAGCAAGTTTTGTACCTAATGAAGCTAGAGGAAGAAAGGGTGGAAGTAGTTGATAAGATCACTCAGCATCAAGAGTGAGTGAAGAATATTTTTGACACGAAGGCTCATCAGTGAGACTTTGATATTAGAGATGAAGCCCTATTATGGGAGAAAAGAGATGAGCCCAAGGGGATGCATGGTAAATTTGACTCCCTACGGCTAGGGCCATTCAAGATTCATGAGTTCGTAGGGGAGAATTCTTACATTCTCTCACACTTGGATGGAAGGCTCTTCCTATTTCCATACAATAGGAGATATCTAAAGCATTTCATTCCTTTGGGGGTGGAGTAAGCTTCTATAATTTTTTTTAAAAAATTTCATGATGTGTTTCCCCATTTCATAATGTTTATGTTATGTCATAAAGATTTTCCCTGTTTCATAATTTTTTGTCATTTTTTAGGTGATTAGGTAGTCTTGTTTTAGGCAACTTTAGGAAAATTCCAACTGTTATATGGATTAGAAATAATCTTGACTCCATTAACCAACTGATAAGAAACTGGTCTACATTTGAAATCCAGAGATTCTTGGTTCTCCTATGTCATAAGTATCCGATATGGTCATCAGACAGAGCCTAATGTTGTACCCAAAATAAATTTTTTGCTTCAATAAGGCATTTTGGTAAAAATGATCTACATCTTGTAAAATTATCGTCAAAAGTCAATTTTAGGTCAAAATGTTTAGGAATGGCATTTTACTATGTTTATAAATTTTTGAATGACAAACAAAGCATGGGATTTTTCTAGGTTTATTGTCATGAGGAGGCTCGCTAATTTTAAATATTTTTAGGCCCCTATTTTTAGAAAAACCTTAAAAATAGGACATTACCAAAAATGACTCAAAATGATTTTGATTGGCTTATCTTTCATCATGATCACATTGGTCTAGGCAAAGTCATCAAAAAGTCAATTTTTCTCTGGTGGGTCTATTTCACTTTTTTAGAAGAAAAGTTAGGACCACTGAGGTCAACAACGACAAATGGCCAGTACCAGGTATCAAAATCTAAGCTTCAAATGCTTCATAGAGGAATCTATGGTGAAAGATGCTCAAGGACAAGGGAATTTCAAAAGTTGAAAATGCAAGAAATAAACTAAGTCTGGAAGATGTACGCCTTATTACAAGGGATTTTCCTTAGTAGTCAACTTTGTGGTGTCTGTGCACATAAAAATGATGAAAGCAATCACAATGGTGAACCCATTCATGTCAACAGTAGTGGTGATCAACTCAGTCGACAAAATGGTGAACGCGAAGCACAAGAAGAGTGAAATTCATCAGAAGATAACTAACTCTGGAGCAAAAAGTGCTCCTACAAGCCAAGCACACCCATGAATTCAAGGGTTCAAATGTAGTTGTTGAGATTTACAAAATCAGTCATCCTCTTCAAAATTCTTCCTATTTCGTGATGAATCCATCATCTAATTCAGAAGATCTATTGAATGCTCAGAAACAAGGATCAAGCAGAAACATGTTGAAAGTCAAAGCAAGTCAAGAAATGAAAAATTGACTTAAGTACATAGAGGAAAAGCATCCTTGCAGGCTAGGTGTGCCCAAAGATTAAAGCACTCTAAAGTCATTTTTAGGGTTTGCTTCCTCCAACAAGACTTCCTCAAATCTTGTCCAGCTCCATGTTGAATCTATCTACCAACTTAGAAGACCTATTGAACATCAAAAAATGAAGATCGAACGAACATCCAAAACAAAGGAGAAGTTGGAAAACTCAAAAAATAGCTAAGTCAACCAAATAAATCACCTTAGTAGCAAAAGGCACCCAACCTTTTGAGGCATCAAATGCTGCTTTTAGGCTTCGTGACTTCCAACAAGTCCTTAGAGTTGATCAATCTTCATGATGAGACCATCAATAGGCTCATCGGAGCAATCACATCCAACAACGAGGATAAAATTGGAGCATTTCATTAGTAGTACCTCAAAAGCACAAAAGTGCCCCTATAAGCTAGGGGCACCTAGACTTTTGAGCCCTCATAATCAACTTTCACGATTTATACAACTAGTCATCCTTTTCAGAATTTAGCTGGCTTTCCAGTGGATTCAGCATCTAGTTCATGAGACTCATCAGTCACCAGTGATTTTAGATTGAAGCATGGGAGGTCAAATTAAAGGAGTTGAAAATCAAATGAAAATTAGCTAACACTAACAAACAAAAGAACCTTTTCTCAAGAAGACACCCAAGAATTCAAGTCACCAGAACCAATTTTTAGGGTTTGTATCCACCAAGATGATCTTCTCATAATTGATCACACTCCATAGAGAAATTTTCAACCAAACCTCAGGATCAATCAGGCAACCAAAATCAAGGATCGACTAGAGGCTGTTTATCAAGAAATTTTTAAAAATCTTCAAAAATCCTCTAACTCTAGAAAGTTTGGATGCCTTATCTCAAGGTGGCATCCAGATTCAACTGGAGTTATAGATTTTTGAATACTTCCTCATGTCTTGGCATCCCAAATTTTAGAGGATTCTTCTAGTTAATAGCCAATCACATTAGATAACTCTTAAATCAGGGTTTTGTTGCTTTGACTAATGCTTCCACTTCCAAAGCCTATTTATCAATCATTTGGGCATCCTTTTCATTATTTTTGTAGGTTGACTCTAAATGCCAAACATAGAATTTTATTCTCTACGACATTTTAAGGATCAAATAAATGCCATTTTCAATGTTCTTCATAGTTTTGAATTCAGGTTGCACAAAAGGGCGTCTTTCTAGACTTCATATCTCCATGCATCATTTTTCAAAAATAACAATTCATAGTTTTTGACATCTGGAATTTTGGGTTCTCTTCTTTCTCAATCTTTTCCAAGATTGGAGAATTTTTCCAAAACTTCTACCTCTGTCGTAGGTTTTCTTGAATGTTTAAGTGAAATCTATTTTTTCACAAATAAGATCTTCTGGGTTCCTTCAACATAGAATTGGCCACAAAACCCACATGCCATATTCTTCCAGAAAAAGTTGCCCCACTACCTGCATTTTTAGGGTTTTTAGAAAAATCATCCTTTTCAAAAAATAGACAAACTAGGTTTGTTCAAAACAAAAGCGCCCACAAAACCCACTTCTCAGAATTTTCTCTGAAAAAGTTGCCTCGCTGCCTCTACCTCTGAGGGGTTCTTGCATGTCCTTGAAAAAGTCATTTTTTTGAAATATGACATTTTGGGTTTATTTAGAAAGATATTCTCAACAAAACCCATGTCTCAGAATTTAAAAAAAAATTGCCTCTCGATGAAGCTACTTTTAGCCTTTCTAAAAAAGTTGCCTGAACATATCCGTGTTCACAATCAACAGTCGAGCTCTTCAAAATGTAGTTCTCTCAAGTTGAAATTAAGACCAAATTAGTATTGCTTCATGACTTCTTGAAGACAATAGACACAGACTTGCATCAAGTGAAGCCCATAGTTGATTTGGATGCTTTGACAAGCATAAATAGCATCACAATTTAGAACATTCAACAATCCAAATTGCTTGAGGCAGCCTCCTTTCCCATCTTAGCACAAAACATCGAATTTGTAATCGCTTGTGTAAAGCATTGCAACCCCACTTCACGAGAAATACAATTAGTAGATGGGCAAGTGATTTGTAGCCTCAAGTCGGTGGACATTGAAAGATGCTTTATTATTCCACCATGTGCAAACAACTTGGTTGTATCAATGGAAGAGCGTGAAAAGACACTTAATACACAAAATGAAGAGTGCCAAAAAATAATGGAAACAAGGTGGCTCAAAGAGAAAAGAAACAATTTTCCAAAGAATGTATGCAATGATGATTACTCTCCTCAACCATGCTATGGGTCAAGCAAAAGCCCACAAGTTTCAAAAATGAATGTTTTACATCATGTCCCAACAAGTCAACAATAAAGAACACTATGATTGGCATGTTTTGATCAACGACACTCTTCACAGCCAAATGATAGGATTCTTCAAAGTTCACGAATTCCATATGGTTTCATACCTCATATATCTAATAGCCTTTCAAGGCTATTTTAGATGGTTGAATACCGTTGGAACTCTAGGTGTGCAACAGGTTCATCAACATTTCCCGAAGTTGGAGTACTCACAATTAGAATGAAAATTCAAGTGGGTCAATGATCTCTTTGTAATGCACACAATGCATAATATTGACAATGAGTTACATATATGCTTTTCATCTAAAGCTAAAATGACAATGGTAGATTGAGCATATTGGTTCATCCAATTCCCCACATTTTCCTACATTCATGTATTTGGTTTCTCAGGCAGTCTAGCCATGCTACCCCGTTATCCATCGAATAAGGTGGTATTCATGAAATTCCTAAGGTAGTTACATGAGTTCCATAATTTTCTTCATGTCAAACGCATGTTTGCTACCACCTTTCCTTTTGAGATGGTTATATACAGGTGCAAATCAATAACTGATGCCAAGTCAATGAGAAATGAAATGGTGAAGTTTAATCTCAATTTTCTTATCGAGAAACATTAATACAACCCTTGGGGTATCTTTCCAGCTCGCCTTGGGCACAATTCTTCACATAAATCCATAATGGAAAAAATTTGGTTTAGTTGTGAAGATGAGTTTGAAGTGTGTAGGCACAACTACAGTAGGCTTACTCTTCCACAGATCACTAATTTCTCATTTGAGGAGTGGAAGGTTTATCAGATGATGATGGAAAATTTTTACTTCCCACATTTTTCAAAGATCAAGTTGATCATTAACAACTTCAACCAATTGATTGGTATGCCAAGGAGAGAATCTCCATTGAGGAAAGGACAAACCAAGTTGTGAAGAACAACAGGCTATTATTGAACAACAAGATAACGTGAAAGGTAGTCATTTGCATCACAGAGCCACTAGTGGTTCCCACCACACTACCTTCTGCTTCAAAGTGGAAACCCAGAGTAAAGATGATGAGTAATCCTCCATAAGGCATGAAGAACTACAATATGTTGATCAATTTGAAGGAAAAGATGCAGGTTGTTCATGTAAATCAGCAAGAACAAGAAAAAATTGTAGCCACAGTTATTGTTGAAGCAACGCAAGAAGTTGAGGTGGATCCTCCTATTCATCCATCACCACCGAATTCGTATCCGATTCACATTGACTTAGAGACTAATTTTCCAATTCATGACATCTCTCATTCATCAAGAATTGATGAGAATAGAACTAATCCTCCTAATGAATTTAGTTGAGACTCTTTGTCTTGGCTTGAGAACCTCCTGGGTAGGAAGAGGATAAATTTGTCTTACCAATTGAACTTTGATGAGTTTGATAATGTCTATCAAGAAAAATCTGACAAGAAGCTCAAAAGGTAAGTTCACATGGAAAATACTGATAACAATGTGATTGTCATTTAAATTGCAACGCCACCAATTGACAAGAATGCCAATGAGGTTGAGGCCAATTATTTCACATTGGTCAAAGCCAACCTTGGTAGAAGTACATGAAAAGATGATGTAATTCTCTTTGAGGTTGCAACAGTTAGCTTGAAAGATAGAGTGATCAAGGATGGAGAAGAAAAGGCAGCCCTGAAGGTTGAAAATCAACAGTTGCGACAATACATCTCCAACTTGCTTCATGATAATTCACATGTCATCGCCTTGCTCCTGTAGATGTTGGAATCACTTGTAGAACAAAATCAACTAAGTCATCTGGTTATTTAAGGGAAACACCTGAGAGATTGGGTAGGAGATTTTTTCACCAAGGGTCAATTTGTACTTGCAAAGTTGTACTAGTTGAGGTACAATGCCCATGACCTTTGCTCAGAAATTCAGGAGTCAGAGGAAAGCATGGCGTAAAACAAACCTACGGATGAGATCATTATTTCTCACTTGAGGATGGCATATGACTTAGTCACTACAAAAGAGGATAAGAAAACACCTTTTACTTAGAGAGAACAACAAATCTTAACCTTGCATGTGATAACAAAATGCTAAGATTATTTTGTCCTACTTTCTTGTTATTCATGTACATGAGTTCAAACTTTGTTAAGTGTAATTTGGTTGATCATTGATTGTATGTCTTCTTCATACAATTTTTCGTCCCAAACTTGTAATTGTTGTTGGAAAGCTTCAAGGAAATAAATCTCATGCCCACCTTGATTTGATGCAAAATCTCAAATCTTTTGTGATCTTGTTTTTATAATCTTTATTTTGATCTACACCTCAATAGTACAATGAGTTTTTGAGGGAATTTTGAGATCAAGTTTATCGTTTCATGTTTTTTTTTTAATAATCTTTATTTTATCCTATACCTAAAAAGTATAATGAGTCTTTAAAGGAATTATGAGATCAAGTTTATCATTTGATGTTTTTCTTTCATAAACCTTTATTTCAGCTTTCATCTGAAAGTACAATGAGTCTTTCGATGTGGTCTGGAAGTGAGTTTGTCTAAGCTTTTGTTGAAACCAATCATTCCCTATTTACTTCTATGTCCTCTTGCTCTGAATTTACTCAAGGAGATAGAAGCATTATAATTTTCCCTAGTTGTAGTTGAAGTTACAAAGCTAGAGAGAACCTTAGCTGCAACACAAAGAGTTTTATAAACCTTGTGCTTTCAGCTGAGATAAAAAGATAGGAATTTAGTTTAGTTTTTCTTTTTAGGCATAATCAACAAAAGAGGGAGCTTCCCCTTGTAATTTGAAGAGTATTCTAACTGTGCATAGTTGTCCATTTCCAATATGCACTCCAGAGGTGCGAATTGAAAAGCCAACAAAAACCAAAAAAACATTTCAAGGTTGATGTTGGATGCCACCTCCAAGAATATGTTTCTAGAGATCACTCATCATTTTGTAAAGAAATATGTAACCAAATTTACTGCTAAAGATTTTAATATCACAAAGATTCAAGTAGGGGCCTTCTTTGAGGGAAGGTGATGTGCATAATTTTTAAGTGCTTGTTTCTAAAATTAGTTGAGAGGAAAAAAAAGATAAGAAATCTAAGAATGAACTAAAGCAACAGGTAAAGGTTTTGACATCCTGCTTGAAATCTATTATAGAAACTTAGGCTAAACTAGCTAGCCAAATTGATCCTTCATTTGATCCTAACTTATTCGATGGAAAGGAAGTCCTTGGAAGGATTCATAGGTATAAAATTTATGGCTAGGTAATAAAAAATTAGGTCAATGATATTTTTAATTAGAGCGAATGAGTTTATAGAGAAGGCTAATAGATTATATGGTTAGGTACATGTTAGAAAAAAGGAGGTTAATGATGAAATTTTCCCCTCAAAATAAGAAGAGACAAATTGGTTGTGGATAATGTATGAAATATAAAAGAAATGATGAAAATGGGATTTGTTAAGTTGATTGCTAAATAAATTCTTTCTAATACTAGTGATAACGGGTGTCTCATGTGGAAAGAGAGAGTAGAATAGAAAGTGATTGCTCTCATGAAAAAATACAAGAGTAAATGGAACTATTGAAATAATCTAACCTCATTTAATATGATATTCAAATTTATTTCTTGGCCATCAACTCAAAAATATAGGAAAATGAAAATTCTCAAGCCATGAACATCCAATTTATCAAAGATAAATTTAGAAAAGTAATTGCAGACTTTCTTGATCAATAGGCATTATGTGTTGAGAAAATGAGGAAGATAAGTGTTATCGATTCTTCTTTGGTGTAATGTGTAGGTAATATCACTACCTACCAAAATAGGTTAGAGAATGTTCACAACAACAAGATATTATGGATGTTAAGGAAAAATAATATTACTATCCCAAAACATAATGAATTAGGACTAATAATCAAGGATTTTCAGGCATACAAAGCTAAAGCTATCACTCAAACATCATATTCTCCATAAAAGGGTAAAGATGATGCTGATGTGAAATTTATGCTACCTTAGCATAATCTTTAACTTATTTTATTGTTGTTTCAAAAGACTATATTTATTCATGAAGTGTTAAGGTTTCCTAAATTTAAAGGATTCATTTAACCTTCTTGTGACTGTGATTTTACAAGATTCAATTATGATAGTAAAGATATAAATATATGATGATGTAACTAAAAAATGGGGGGAATTTTCTAGTATGGAAAGATTGTAAGTCTATGAACTTTACAATTTTGATCACTTGAAATAATAAAATATTTAAAGTCTATGCACATTGTCATTGATTTTATGTTATTATTTCCTATGTGTATGATAACTATTTTGAGTGTTTACTATTTCTATATTGATATCTACCCCCTATTATTTTAACTTTGTTAGGTTAGATAGTAAATTGATATGTGCGTTAATTATTATTTCAGAACTAGATCTCTGGCTTACCACACACTTGTGATTGTTATTTTGAGAAATAACAATTTGTAGATTCTCATTTAGATTTTTTTTTAAATTTTTTTTTGTCTTTTAGCCTTTTTTATTCTTTATGGTTAAAAGAAAACCACTAAAACTAGAACATCCTATAAGAGGGAGTTGTACCTCTAAAATTTAGATGACTAATAAAGGAATATCGTATCTAACTATTGGTACAATCTATCATTATAAAGGGAATTATAGAGTTATAATCCTTAAATTTCAATAGCACGAAAAATATGTTTACCAACAATACCCATTGTATAAATTCCACCAACCAACAAAGCTTAAGGATATTATCTTCTTCATCTTGGTTGAATTTTGAACTAACAATTTATGAATTATTATACACCCATTGTTGGATTCCTATAGATTAAGTTAATTCCCTTGGGCTATACAAAATTTTCCTCAATATTGATGTCTTGATCGCATGCTCATCACTCTTCTTCTTCTATGTTTCCTACCCCCGCACAAATCTAAGAGATTAAATTATATTAATAATGAGGAGAATTGTTTTGGTGAAGGATAAAGACACTTTTTTTATATTAACCTATGTGGAGAAAAATAAAAAATCCCTTAGTCAAGACTTTGAGGATACTCATGAGTTTATCTTGGAACTTTTTCTGCTTATGGTGAACTTCCAAGAAAACATTATAAAAATGTTTACTTTGTAATCCTTTATTTGATTGACTAATTTGGATAAGATCTCAATTATCTTTGAAGTTAATAAAGATACCTTGACAACATCCTCCTTAAATCAAATAAGGAAATACTTCTCTAATGAAAGATATGATCAAGGTGTGCTACAAAGACTTAGATTAGGCTTCTTTTGAATCCTAAGAGACACAACCCACACATGAACCCAAAATCCTCTTTAGATGCCTATCACAATTACTTTACTAAAATTTGTGCAATGAATTTTTTTATTTAACTATTCTCCTTATATTAAATTTTTGATTCTCCTTTAAAAAAAATGATAATATATACATATTAATAACAATTTAAAATCATAAGAATATTTTAATTATTTTCAAACTATAATTCCCACAACAAAATTTTACTAAGAATTTTAGTATAATTATTTGGAGCTTTGAATCAAAAGAAGGGGCCAAGTCATACTGAGGTTCCCAGCTCAGAAAATGCTAGTGTGTTGAAGATAGATGTAGGCGAGTTAGTGAAAAAACAGTGTGGTGCAAAGACCCGAAAATGTAGGGAGAATCTGGGGCAACAAGGGTCCAAGAATAGGGGAAGACAAAAGACATCCCAAAGGGCCAATGTGGACAATCTATGGATGATAAACATGGTGAGGATTGGACACATTAGAATACATTTAAGGAATGGCAGAAGGAGGCTGCAAGGATGGAGGAGGGATGGCAGATTGTAAACGGAAAGTGAGTCAAGAAGGGAAAGAAAGAATCCTTTAATATTATCCTCAGATCACAGACTAAGGGAGGATCCAAGGGCAGAGGACACATTTGAATTTCGTGATGGCAATGTTGAGGGGCTAGAGGTCTATAGTACTGGGCTTTGGACTTTATGTTGGTGTTCTTTGTTTGGGGAGATGGTTTCCCCTTATTACCATCCCTGTTTCAGGGCAAGTCAAAACCCGGGCTATGAATAAAACAAAACCCAATTACTGATTTTAAAAAAAAATAGTTTAATTTTTTCATCATCTTTTAAATATATATATATAAAATTATTATCACTTTCTATTAATTAAAAATATAATAAACATAACTAAGAAAAAAAACATATCAAATCATAAACAAATTGTGAGGGGAATTAGAATCCAATTATGAGGGTTCCTTCCCAATCGATAAACCTGAATCACTTACTTTTAACTGGCTATATGTGGGAAAATATCATGAGGGGTGAAGAGGGAGTGAAAGAAACACCTTTTGAAAATAAAATCTTCAATTATGGACATGAGGTTTTCCCAATCTAGAGTAGGAGAAACATTCCAATAGTCACTAAGGCTAACTTCGTGCATCCGTAGAGAGTGAAGAATACATTGAATTTCATCGATTTTTTGTGGGCTTGTCCGTAAGCAAGTTATTGGCTTAAATAAAAAAATTGGATTGTGGGTAGTTAAAACATGTTTCCTTGAACCCGTAAAGTGAGAGATGGTCAAAAAAGGTGTTTTTAAAGCTCTATCCACTACATCACCACCACTTTGCCACTACCCATTTATAACACATCCAATTTTTTATAAAAAAAATCCAATTTCCATTTGTAAAAACATTTATTTCAATGTGCATTTACATGTGGGCTTGCTCATATTTAAACATGGGTCCACTAGGAGGTGGGCACAATTTATTTACCCGACCACATGAATATGTTCACTACATGCCACATATACATTTACTTAACCACAAGTATAGGTTAAGTTCACCATGAGTTGTCGTACAATTTTTAGCCCTAAAGTAATTGTCTCCCATGGTTTTATCTCACATTTTCTTCTCACATCTTGTTCTCCCACCGTTCTCTTGACCTCCTGCGAATGTTCTAGGTTCCACACAGTATCCTCTTCATTCAAGTAACAATCTTCATGTCCTTTCCCCTAGCAATTTGTATGTTCAATAATGGGTTTCACTTGGTGTCGAGGGTCATTGTGCATTTTGTTGTGTTTTACAATCATTTCTCTGTATGGCATTGAGGGTTTGACTGTAATGATTTTCTTTATGGCATACTACGAAATTATTACATAGAATGTGAATGAAATAGATAATTGTAATGGGTATTGGGATAATGTCCCAAATTTTTAACCAGTTTGAGGAATACACATGATACATGTTTTCCACATGTTGTTTTAGTCAATCCACAAATTCTATTTATATTTTTTGAGATAATGATTTGATTTAATTTGTTCTCCCCCATTTATTTTATCAGCTTTGCATGATTGTATGCATTTCATGTTGGGGTTTATTATACTATGAAATAATTACGCTGAATGGCTATTGTTGTGAAGGGTTTCATTGCATTGTGGAATTATTGTGTGTATGGCATCGAGGGTTTCAGTGCTATGATTATTTTTTACGGTATACTATGAAATCATTACATAGAATGTGATTTAAATATAACATTATCAAAAAAATTTGTGAATCCCTCCATTATAATCATGAAATTTATTGGGTATACAGTTTTTGCCCCAATTTATTGAGCGGTTTTAGGATATAGGTTAATCTGTTTTCTTCCACTTATTTGGGTATAGGTTTTCTTTTTGTAGTAATTACAATTTGCACACAACAATATATTCTTATGAAATCATTACATACATTGTGAATTAAATAGAACATTGTCGGATTTGTTTATGAATCCCTCCATTATAATCATGAAATTTAATGGGTCTACAGTTTTTGCCCCAATTTATTGATCGGTTTTAGGATATGGGTTAATCTGTTTTCTTCCACTTATTTGGGTAGAGGTTTTCTTTTTTCAGTAATTACAATTTGCACACAATGATATATTCTTATGAAATAATTACATAGAATGTGAATTAAATAGAACATTGTCATATTTTTTTTTAATCCCTCCATTATAATCATAAAATTTAATGGGTATACAATTTTTGCCCCAATTTATTGAGCGGTTTCAAGATATGGGTTAATCTATTTTCTTCCACTTATTTGGGTAGAGGTTTTGTTTTCAGTAATTAAAATTTGCACACAACGATATATTCTTACCAGATTATATATATTAAAGAAAACAAATACATGAAGCTTCACAAACCATATTTTTGTAATCTTTTTACGAATCTAGAAACAAGCATTTGGTAACTAGTCAATTACAATAATATATAGAAAATATAGTAGATGTATCCCATTACATAAGCCATTTTTATTTGTCTTATTTGACTTGATTGGGCATAGCATGTCTGCTTTACCTGATTAGGACTTCTCTTCATAAATGCAATGAAAAACATGTTCAACGTGTAGTTATCAGTTGTCTTGACATCAATATGAGCCTCTATCAATGTCTACCATTTGCGTACCAAAGACATGAGCTTGTCTATGGTGAAATCTATACCCTGCACAATCAAACAATAGAAACTTCAAACACCCATGCATAAAGCATAAAATTGCAAAAACCTTAAGAGTGATTGAACATTCAATGATTACCCATAAATTTGTAAGAACATTCCTACCTTGAACATCTTTTGCATGAAGCTTAATCTTTTTGTACGACTAATCCTCATCATTTTGAAGATCAGCTAGAGAAATCTCAAATACACGATGCTTCGAACCATCAGAAAAAAGATACTCATATATTTAGAGCAATGTATATATATATAAGATTTTATGTATATGCATATGTATATATGTATATATGTATAATCTTATATAGATATATATCTATATAAGATTATATATATGTATATATCAGATTAAATATATAAATAAAATATAAAAATATATGTATATCAGATTATATATTTCCAATTTATATAACCCTTACACTTCCATACCATAAAATACTTTCACCTTGCTCTATGATTTTCCTTGCATTAGGCTATTGTCCAAGTCACTAGCATGTGTGACTAGCTTTCTTGAGAACTCATAGATCTTAAAATATGTCCTTTATATTGCATTGCCATGTACGATGCCCTAATATGCAATATAGACTATCTTTTTGCTTGATACTACCATTTTCTTATTGTGAATTTTCCTTTAAAGGGGTATTCCTTTTATGCAATTTCAAACAACATATGCAAGATATCCATATTTATACACTATCCCATGTGACATTTGTTGTCCTATTTGACTGTCTTCATCTACTTCTCACACATGGTTTGGTGTCTCTATAAACCGTCAAGGCATCATTTTAGTCCTTCACACATTCTATCAAAAGGTCATCAATTCTTTGCTACTTATCCTTTTGTGCTACACAGTGACACTCATAAAGGTCTACATGAATTAATTTTGTATGTTTGATCTTCTCATTGTGTTCATATGTTTTCCTCCACTTATCATGTCAAATTTGCAACACTATATGGATGCCTATCCATACATGAATCAATGAACAATTATAGACATTAAAAGATGTCTATATGTTAGAGATATATGTGATCTACCATGGATGGTTTGATCCATGCAGATCATGTATGTCTTGAACAAATAAGATTTATATTGGTGTGTTCATCATTACACAAACATTCACACTGCAAATTATTTTTAATATTTGTTTGCTATTTGGAAATATGTATATGTACATGCATATATAAACGTACACACACACACACACACACACACACACACACACACACACACACACACATATATATATATATATATTAAAGCACAAACCATGCACTATTTGATTTAAACAAGTAAAACCCAAGATTACATGAATTTGTTTGTAGATATACATACATAGTTTGAATGTTATAATGCAGTCTTAAGCCTTTTGTGATCATTCTTGTTTATGTTTTGGATTTTCAGGCTCCTATTTATGCTTCAATAACAAGTTAAGCATATATGTATATGTATATATATATATATATATATACATAAATAAAAATTTATATATTTAATTTGATATAGATATCTATGTATATAATATTATATAGATATATATCTATATATACAAGATTAGATATATATATAATCTAATATAGGTATATGCATGTACATTTTTGGTGTAAATAAATTCTTGTACCTAGTTAATTCATTACTAGGGGACTTATTTATACATGTTAAGTTTACTTAGGTCATAGGAAGGAATCTTTCTAGAAGGTGTTAGTTGTCATTAGTTGGTATCTTATCTTTTGACTTGTAACACATATGAACCTAGGTAAGTGTGATTATTTATCTCATGTCATTTTATTAAGACACTTGTCATAATCCTATGACATCTTGCATCTCACCTTGGCTATATAACCAAGGGGTCTCTCTCATTGTGCATCACAATCATATCATTGAATCATATTGATAAGAATACAATTTATTCTTGTCACATCCTATTCTCTCTCTCTTTTTGCTTTCCATTTGGTCTCAAGATCTTGGTAGCCATAGCCAATTATAACATGGTATCAAAGCGGGTTGGGTGCCATCGGAGAGTCTTTTTTTGAAGAGAGATACCAGATTTGGGGAGGTTTCATTTTTGGCACTTTATTGCAGGTTCAAATCAAAGCTTGTTGGTGAAAATCTAAGCTCACCATTGCATCCAGAAGGTTCAAGAAAGTTGATTTTTCCTTTTGTTTTGTTCAAATCAAACATACGAGGCCAAATCTATGAGGGTTTGAAGTTGAATAGTGGTTGCCAGATCCATAAAGTAGTTGCTTTTTTGGAGCATTTTGGGTCAAATCCGACCTTGCCATTGCGTCCAGAAGGGCCAAAAACCCTAAGATCGATTGTAAAATCATCCAAATTGGAGCAATTGTTCGGTGAGGCAAAAAACAATTTGCTTAGGGAACCGTATGACCCCCAAGTTGTCATAATTGCAGGTCATATGAATATTTTACTCAAAAATTCTGAAAATATTTAATATTCATCAGCATTTTCTATTTAAGAATTTGTTTTTGCAAAATTTTCTAAAAAAAATACATATGGCCGATTAGATTATATTTTGCAAGGTTTTTTAAAAATAAAAAAAAATTATAATCTACGGACTTAGTCTGCAGACCTAACAATACTTTCTGCAGCATACCCGTTGCCCTCCGCCATCCGCCATGTGGCTTCAAGCGATTTGATTCACAGGGCCCACTTGAATCACCCACTCCTTGTTTAAAAAACCAATGGATCCAGTCAAAGGTCAATCAAATATTCAAAACTGGTGGCCCAAAAATAATTCCAGGCATTGTTAAAAAAATATGATGACTAGGGTACAATTTTAGCAGTGAATAAAAGAAACGGAATATTCCAAAATCCTGGTGCCCAAGATCCTAATGGAATATTTCGGCTAAGATTGCATCGGTGGTAAATCAAAGAATATTTGACCAAAGGAGCATATTCCATTTTGATAGGCCAACAGTGGTCAAATTTAATCCAATGAAAGGGTCACATCAGTGCCACATCGTCATTTTCCAAAAAAAAATTACCAATGGAGTTTTTCAGTTTTGCAGTTCAACTTCTAAGGCTCATATCTCAGTCATTTTGACTCCTTTTTTTGAGCAATTTTTTTTAATTTGGGATAGAATTTTGCACTCCTCACAATGGTGCAATAAATTTTTGGGTTTGGTGTTTGGTGTTTCCAAAAATTTCAGATTCTCATAGGTGTTGTTGCGACCTCCTCATTTTGGGAACTTCGAGAGCTCATATCTTGCTCCTACAGTAACATTTTTGTGTGCAATTTTTTTTGAAAGTGCATAATTTTGCATGTTCTTGTCAATGGTATGATCAAGTTAATCTCATTTTGTACCAAAAAATGTACTTGAACTTGTGGCTTATTTTTGGCATTTGCATGTACAAAGATCAAAGTCCACTTCGCTAGTTTGGAAAGTGGCAACTGTAAATGCACTATGTATAAAGTGCCAAATTAGATATTGCTTGGGGGTTTCTTGATTGAGTGATTTGGAGGGGTATCTTTGTACATTCTTTTGATTTTTTTGCTTGTGCTCTCTCATTTTCATGGATCATTCTAAGGTTCATTTTCTCACATCATATAATTATTCAACATGGAAGCAAAATGCATGGATTATTCTAATGACAGAAGGTCGCTCTCTATATGTTGAAAATAAGGTAACTGAACCTACAGATGCAGATAAAAAGATAAAATGGATGATTGAACATACCAAAGCTATTGGATGTTTTCGTAGACTAGTTTCTCAAGATTTTTTGTTCCAAATTTAATCATGTAAAAATTCTTATGAAGCTTGGGACAAATTGAAAACATTGTATGGTGCTACAAATGAAGTAAGAGGCTATCAAATTGATAATTAACTTATGGGCCTTGATCCTAAGAACTTTGACAACATCCAAGACTACATCACTAAGGTTAATGATCTAAGAGAGCAATGTAAAGCATGTGGAATTGATAAGAAGGAAATTCAATTGGTCTACAATACAATGAAAAAACTTGGTCTTGATTATGCTTCTTTTTTTTCTAGCTTTCATACTCATAGATTGACTATGGGATTTTCATATACTACACCTTCATTTGCATCATTTTCCGATATGTTGATATATGAGCAACAAAAGCTTATCTCAATGGGTCTCATCAAGACTTCTAAATCTCAGGCATGGTTGGTTAGTCAGGCGAAAGAATAAGAATCAGATAGGAAATAGAAAAAGGCAAAGAATAATCCACATTCAGATAAAGAAAAGAAAAAATCCTCTTCTAAAGGGGAATCATCAAAGAAGAAGAGGCCTTTTTGTGCATATTGCAAGAAGGATGGACATGAAGAACACTATTGTTATAAGAAGGATATTGATGAGTTGAAAAATCTTCTCAAAAGGAATCACATTGATTTTCCTTCTAGAATATTTGAATCACCTCCTTCTTCAAAGTATTCTAAAAAGGATAAAGGTCAAGCATCTACATCAAGAAATAAAGTTCAAGCTCTTTGTGCTTTTTCAGGTCCAGGATCAGGGAGATGACTTCTAGTTTTAGGAGCTTCTCATCATATGCATCTTCATAGTCTATATTCTCTTCTTTTTAGCCTTGTACTATGTCTCTTATCTTGATGGGAAACAATACATACATGAGTGTAATTGGGAAGGGATATATTAGTTTTGGGGACAACACTTTCCAATATTTTTTGTATGTTCCTCATTTGACGAACAATCTTCTTTCCATCTATCAGATTACACATGGCAGAGATGGGAGAACTATGGAGTTCACACCTGATTCAGTCATCATTTGAGACTTGGAGAGTAGAGAGATCACTGCTATTGGGGTGGTTGATCATTCATCTTGGTTGTATACCTTTACAAATTTTTATTTTGATGGTGACATTGTTCCTTCGGTTGTTAATCATATGAACTATGATTTAGAGGAGACATTTGGCTTTTTGAATTTGGGATTTCTCACATCAGATCTGGTTCTTGAGTCATGCATTTCATCTCCATTTATTGTTGTACCTAAGGATGCTTGTGATCCAATAGTTTTGGCTCATTGTGATTCAGTGCAATAGGACATACATAGTCTTCTAGGTATGGCTATTTTGGATGGCTTCTTGATAGGTATTTTTTACTTGTTTGTGGAGTCTCATCTTATAGATTTGGGAGACATCATCAATAGAATTCATATTCTCTTTGATGAAGATTATCCTTCTTCAGTTGTTGTGAGGGAACACCTTGACCCTCTTGTTCATTCTCTACATGATCATTCTTTGCAGTTTGACGTGACTGTGGATAATTTTGGACAACATTTGCAGGAGGCTTATTTGCCTTCAGAAGGGATATCCTTGTCTTTGGATCATGTTATACATTCATCTCTACTAGATTTTGGATTGTCCTCTTCAATATTGTAGCTTAGAACGCATGTTTGGAGTGTGTCATCTTTCGGCATCGACATGGAGACACTTGAGCATGCTTTAGAGACATCATCCATCATCCATCATCCTGACATCCTGCATACATCCATGGTTTTGTTTCTTCCTAAGTGGAGGAACGTTGTTCGCCAAGATTGGATCATCTTCAACATTCAATGTTGAGCTTCTACCGTCATTGTAGGAGACTCACCATTGAAGGGTGGGTTGCCTTGTCTTTCTTCTACTTCTATCTTATGGGGGGTCTTTTTCCTCACATGGGGTTTTCACTTTCTCATTCTTCATTGAGATCATTTCATTTTTTGTATATTTCATCTCTCTTTTGGGGAGGAGTTTTGTCCCATTTGGTTTTCTCCTTTTCTCCATTTGTGAGAGATTGCATTGCATATGTACATGGGTACCTAACAAGGCCTAGTATCTGGGACCCAAATTTGTGTCATTTGAATAATAATCTTCTACTTTCTAAGTTGCATTCAAGGGGGGGTGTTGGTGTAAATAAAGTCTTGTACCTAGTTAATTCATTACTAGGGGACTTATTTACACATGTTAAGTTTACTTAGGTCATAGGAAGGAATCTTTCTAGAACGTGTTAGTTTTCATTAGTTGTCTCATGTCATAGGAAGGAATATTTCTAGAAGGTGTTATAAGAGGGAATTTCCAGTGTCATTTTCATTACGAATTCTCCTCGACTTTCACTAAATATATCCTCTGCAAAATTCAGGTTAGTACACCTAGAATAACTAAATTTTTTTTTTCATTTATCTATAGAACATTTTATATTTATGGACTCAGTGTTTACATTATTTTGAGGCATACTCTTCTTTTTTTCAGTCAATTGTTCAAAATCAAATTATCAATTATTTAATCATATCATAGTTACATTTTTATCACCTTCATATATCATACATCAAATATAATAACAACAACAGTATCCTTAGTAGATCTTTCCAACTGCATACATAAAATATAACAATACATCATGCAAAGTCTCCTAGTTCTAGGAAACCTCTACCCATCCTTTCCCCTTACATTTCACACACAATGATTTGGGTTAATCTATTTTCTTCCATTTATTTGGGTTGAGGTTTTCTTTGTTTCAGTAATTACAATTTGCAGACAACGATATATTCTTATCAGATTATGTATGTATGTATATATGTATAATATTATGTAGATATATATCTATATAAGATCTTATATATGGAATTTTTTATTAGCTTTCTTGAGGACTCATAGATCTGAAAATATGTCCTTTCTATTGTAGTGCCATGTAGGGTGCCCTAATCTACAATATAGATTGTATCTTTCAACTTCATATGTATATGGATATGTATATGTATGTATGTATGTGGATATGTATATGTACGTATGCATATGCATATGCATATGTATATGTACGTATGAATATGCATATGTATGTATGTAAGTATGTGGATATGTATATGTATGTATGTGTATGCATATGTATGCATGTATAGACTGTTGGTGTTTTAAAATGCAACCCAACTAGGATTTGTAATTCGCTAAGAGGTAGCCAACCTCTATATTAAAGAACCATAAAGACTTGTGGCCAATTGACAAGATTCAATCAAAGACTGACATCTCCTACACTTCTGGCTCTGCAGGACCAAGGAGGGTAAACCTATACAATGCCCAAAACTTAATTCACTCATACACTGGCATTGCTTTATAAAGCAGATAATTCTCAATGCAAACACACTAAAGGAAGCATTGACAACCTTAAACTTCGCTAAATTATCAGTAACTCAACCCTCACTCAGCCATTGGAAACAAAAACTAAACAGTAAGAATAGGAATGATTTTTCATTTAAATTTGTTTATGAGATGCACAAAACTGAAAAATAGATCAGTTGTAATTCTGGGCCATGGATTCAAACACATAAAATGAATTCCCCAGAAAATAGTCTTCAACCACTATATTTAAATTTCTAATGCTTTGCATTAACTGTTAGTGTCTTGCACCAACAATCCTTCTCTTATTATCAATTAGATTATCCTTATCAAATCTCATCTGCACACCTGAAACCACAATCACCTGCTCAAAGCATTTTAACCATTTCTTTGAAACAGAACAATGAACAGACAAAAAAATCTTTTGAAATTTGAGATGATAAACTCAAAGACACTTTGTATTATTGAATATACATGACTACAAGTGTACAAATATGGAGACAATCTGAAGACATTCATGAATGTGGAAACACCTTCATGATTTTATTTGCATAAACTAGTTGTATTTACTCATGAATTCAGAAAATTACAGCTTACAGAGTCAAAAAATGACTCAGAAATTACAATTCTCTATCTACCTAGCCCAATACAAAAACTCAGAACCTTTTACAATGCGAGAATAAGATAATATATAGAAGAAGAGAAGCAAGCAGGAGCAGCCCTAAATTTGATCTGGAAATGCCATCTAGAAGCTTAATTTACCGTTGATCAAACTTAAAAGAATATCTCCTCTTCCTTCCTTTGCAGCAACAAACTCATTCCCTCAAAACTAACTCTACTCATCATTGCTCAGTAACTGAAAGCATGTGCCCATGTGGAGAATCTTCAAATTCACCCAGTTGAAAAATATCCTCTTTCCCGTGCAAAATTTTGTTTCAGCTCTCTTTTAATTGCTGCACATTATTTTAATCCAAATATTAAAGTTTCATAACTTTAATATTTATCCCTTTTGACTTCATTTCAATTCCCCAACAAAAAGAATGTTCCACATTGAAAAGCCCCCAAATATAGATGAATATAAAATTCACTTTATTTGCTCCAGCCACACTTTGCAATTTTATCTCCAGCACATGATACATGTTTATAAAGTGAAATATTCACTTTATAAAGCATCCACAGTGAATATTTAAATTCACTTTGTCCAATGAAAATATTAAAATACTCTTACCCTCATGGATAAAAATACTCCACCTCCATTCACACATTTTATAATAAAATTTTCTTGGCAAATAAACTATTTACCTGCAACACATTAAATATTTCACATTTGAAATATTTTATATTTTGCCTCCTCGAGCAATATTTGTGTGCCCATTTTCTATTTAAAATATTTTACCCATTGAGTAAAATATTTACTCACCCCTTTAATTAAAATTAAAACGGTCCTCTTCCAACACTTACCCATCCCTTTGCATTTTCCAACGGGCCCACCACATTCTTCCTTACACAACAACCTCGTGCACCTCACACATTTTTCATGATGTCACCATTTATTGTGCGAGGCTCGCGAGCAAGGGTTGAGATTGCCCATCGAACAATATTTTAAATTGTGAAATACTTTGTCTTTTTGGGAATTTTCACAGGGCCCACCTTTATGCTCTCAAACATTTAATTTTAAATGTTTTTTCTTTCCATTTTCGTACACCTCACAGCCTTTTCCTGACGTCACCAAAATTCCCATGAGGCTTGTGAGGTTTTCGCTAAATCCATTTTGTATGCATCTGCTCCCGTGCTCTGCATTTGGCTTTCATGGCGGTGGCACTGATTGTATTTACCTATTTCTAAGGCTCTTCAATAAATCACATTGTGCATTGATGGATGAATACCTTGTTCCACAGCTCCCACGCCATATTTATTACCTGAGAGTTTCTAAAGTATTTTCAACAAATTCATTTTCTACGCATTTTGCAATCATGGTGACCATTCTTAACCGCACCTCTCATCCTTTGATGGATGTTTACCCTACTGCAGGTCACGCCCTCCAGCTTCTTCTCTGGTCGTGCCCCATCTCCAATGCATGGGATTCCTCATGGTCTTAGTGGTTGTGTGCACCCTATGCCAATGTTCCCATCCTCACATCATCTGGCACAAACCCCTCTTCTATATGTTGGTCGCGCCCTACCAATATTCCCCATTTGCATTCACTATAAAATTTTTGAGGTGATTTCAACAGTCCCTAGTACCTCCTAGTCCTCGCGTCCAATGAGACCACATTACCTTTGTTTGAACAGTTCATACGCCTTGCCTCCAAGTCGCGCCTCTCCTTGGCTAATTACATTTCTCTCTTTTGATTTGATGAATGTCCATTGCCATTCTTGGGCCGCCACTCTGCAAATTTCATGTTTCTTGCACCCCATACCATGGTGACTTCCTCATACAAATAGCGCATGGTCTTACCATTTGCTTGACAGTTTCTAAAGCCTTTCAACAAATACATTTTATACGTATAATGGCACGAGCTTACCTTGACATCTTGTGAGGTCTTTGCAACAAATCCATTCGGTGTGTACCATGCAATGATGGCGTTCCATGGAGGCATTCTGAGTTTCTTTCAAAAATTCATCTGCCTTGTCTTGTTTTGTGCCCCACAACATGCTGATTTTTATGCTCCATGTTAAAATCAATGTGAGAGTTCGGGCCCTTGCTTAAGATCTAAAAGAAGATCAACAAAAGCATCGGCCATAGCAGTAACAAACATTTTCCCATCTGTTGCGCCAACACTCACAGGGCAATACAATTCTCAAACCATTCAAATCACACTAACACATTCCTTGGATTCGCATCTTGCTGCACTAATACACTTGCATCCTCATAATCAAGAAATTTAGACAATATTGGCTTACATAAGATTTGCTTTTTCAATACCATGTAACTTGTTCAAACAAATTAGCAAGATTAAGTAGTCCTGTGACTTTATCCCATGGTAACTGAAAGTGAAAAATCATGTTCATTCTTTTATGCTTTGGAACAAGAGCATCTCCAACCTTAGTTTGAGCTTCCCAATAGTTGCATAGTTGAAGGCATTTTAAATGAATATACTCCTTACAGTTATCATTTGAATTTTCAAACTGTAGGGACAATGATTAACAAGCACTGGTGTGAGCAACTGATACTGATTTTCGCCTTGTCAATTCACCACCATATATTGTTCTCACAACCTTGACTGCAATATTCACTTTGAAGAACTCCACAACTATGCAAAGCATGTCGGGCCCCATGTGGGTCCGGCTAAAAAAAAAATCATTTTCAAACAAGTTTTATACTCAAACAATCAGACATTTCATTTTGAATGCAAGTGAAGTGAAAAAATGAACTGGGTCTTCATGAAAATCTATTTTCTTGACACTTTTGCAAAATGGTCAAAACAGGCCAAGTTGCCTCAGGAATCAATCTGGGAAACCAGTCAAACGACCTCGTGCAAACATAAAAACTTGCAAGCATATATTCATTTGACCTAAGAATACAGTGCAATAAATGACTCAGAAAAAGGAAACTCGAGGAACCCGATATTAGTCGACAAAGTTGCCTAGTCAGGCTTTTTCTGAAACAACAGCTATTCAAAACCAATTAAAACTCATTCAACTGCCAATTTGTAAAAATAGAAAATCAGATTTTGGCAAGCTTCCATCAGACAAGTAAGTTCATTAAGGTACCCTAATCACGTTAGCAAAAGGAATTTTCTTGAATCATTACTGATCAAAAGTTATTAACGATAGAAGTTGACCACTCAGAAACGCTGTCAGGAATGCATATGTGAAATTGAACAAATTGCATTTGGTTTCGATCTGCTAAAAATAGAAAATCAAATCATGATGCTCTGAAAACTAACACTCGAGATCATTAAGGTATGGAGAACACAAAACAGTATTCATTTTGACATGACAGTCAACTGGTTGCGAAATCCAAGCTCAAATAGGAGGTTGTTTCGCAAAACTGACAATCTGCTAACAACATAATAGTGTCAAAACCCTCCAGCTTCACTTTTCGAAACCCTGTCAAAACTTATCGTGGGAAGCTGAAAATCATGTACATGGATATATATTGTAAAGATTATAATGCTCCAATAGAAACTCTTATTGTTGTGCATGCAATATTGTAAGGATGATTTGATGCGAGAATGTTACTACCCCCGTTTATTACATTTTTTTGCAGGAAAGCGAGAGCGTTGAGAGCTAAACCAAGTATGTGGATTATCAACATATCAACGAAATTGTGTTTTTTAACACACTAAACTATATTGGGATATTTTGCTCTGAATGCATTATGATATGTTTATTATTTATGTTATATTGTGTTCATAAATATTATATTCTTAAGAATGCATATTTGTTTGGATGAATATATGTTTTTACATTGGACTCTTAATGGAAAGAATGTAGATACTTCTTAGCTATAAATAGAAGACATCAAGCGTTAACTACAGGTAAAGTCTATGACTTTACTTTGGCAATGACCTAGTAGACAACATGTGTTTTTCTTATATATGACCGAAACATAGATGAATTGAGTAATACTATAGATTAGTTATGAGACTAATTAGTATTACATTAATTATATATATGTACATGTATATACATATGTATAGGTATATATGCACATACATATATTGTTATGCATATATGTACGTACATATGTACATATATACCTATATATATGTGTGTGTGTGTATATAATTAATTTGTAGTATTACTTATATATATTATTGTACATGCAATAAAATTTTGATAGTGATATACATAATATAATACATACCTAAATAAATAGTTAGAATTATGTGTTTTTAAATTTTGTAATCGAATTTATATTTATTCATTTATTGACAAACATTGAAACATGGTGGAATTAGTGATACCACGGAAAATACATGATTGAAACATACTAGAAACATATAAGATATACAAATTTGAGGTTCCAATAAATAACAACAACATTAGGACATTTTATAATCACATCAGAGTTATATCTTTAATCAAACCGCAATCATAGATTGGGTGGTACCACAAAAAACATTGTTGAAAGATACTTGAAACATATCAACATATTATTGAAACCTTGTATTCAATTTCTTGTCACATGTTACAAATGTGAGGTTCCAAACATAACCGCAACATTATCACATCTTATAATCATATCAAAGTTATAACTTGAACCAGATAAATAGATCTGCTATGCAAAGCAGATCATCAAAATATACTACTACATCGATCAAAAAATAAAATTCATAATGAACATTATCAGTTCTCCATATTGCTAGGAAAAGGAGGTGGAGTGAGATATCCAGTAATAGATGACTCTGGTCCACTTGTAGGAGTTGTTACTTGGTTAAGAGAGGTTTGAAGGAAATTTTCTATTTGGTCAAGCAATGTCTGGTTTGCATCTGTAGTCAGTCCCAATTATTGGGAGGCACTCCCAACTTGCATATTATTGATAGTTGTAAAGGTTGGTGACAAGGTGTTCATCATATCAAGAAGGATAGGCTGTTGGGGGTATAGGATTCCCCACTGTAGACTTACGTTTTTTTCTCTTTGCTTATTTTTATTTCTTCTTAGTTGTCTTTTGTAGTTGTTTAGCCTTCACCTGATCTTGTCTAATTGCTTTATCCCACATTTTAACCATTTTCTCATCATCTTCTATCTGTTTCCTTGCTTGCTTCTCCACTCTCATTGCTTCCCTTTCAATTATGGATGCTTCACATTTTTTCTTTCTTTGTATCATTTTCTTCTTATGTTGTTACAACTCCCCATTCCTCTTCTTTTGTGTCTCTTGTTTGTTGTACATTTCAATGTCTACCTACTAAGGTGAAGCACTCCTAAATGACCTCCCTATGATGTTCCTTGCACCCTCTTCACTATAAGTCTCAAGAATATGTTGTTTGGTCTTGCCATTTTTTGTCCATCTTGTTGGGTGCAAGGCACAAACTTAGCATCTTCCTCACTGATTGCATTATCATCTTCACTTTCAACATGACTCCACTCTTCCCAACTCCTTGTAGTAGTGAAGTAGTGGATTACTTCAGCTGGATCAAAATGTGGTGGGGATGACATAGAAAGGTTGAATTCTTCCTCTATCAAATTTAATTGCACTCCAAATTTTGCGGCTGCTTCATTCAGCCATTCTCGCTGGCTTACTTGAGTTGGAAAACTAAAACTTGTCGATGTTTTTTTTGTAACATCATTACATGTTGCAAGAACTAGTTGGATTTATGCGTCACTGCCTTATGGGGAAAAACTATGACTGTGTGTTGTAGTTTCAAAACCCTCATTGCTTTTTGCTACAATATCAATTGGCACATTCCTTGCATCACATTCTTGCACAAAACCATCTATTTGATCCTCATTGTAACCAAATAGTCTTAAGCAAGCCTCTGCTGCAATAAATTGTTGATCATCTTCCATTGTGATTGCATCATATTTTATTCCAAAAGTTGCTACATCCTCTTCAACAACATAACCCTCACTTGGCCCCATATCCTTGTCAATACATGACTGATTTAGTGGCCAAATTCTTGTTCTATGAAAGCCACTAATAATGTTTCTTGGTTTCAACACTTTGTTGAAAGCTTGACTTACAAGAGTTGCCAAATCTTCATGTCCAATATCAATATGTGGGTTGTTTGCTTGCCATATGGTTCTTTGCTCTCTAAAATAAGCCTTGAATGGAGCAAAAATAATTATATCCAATGGTTGTAGCTTGTGGCTAGTATGTGTAGGCAACATTAGCAGGTCTATTTCTAAAATCCCTGCTTCATCTATGGTCTTGAAAGTCACGTAGCTACCATGACTGTCAAAACTTAGAAGGGCCCTGTTTGTTGATGAAGCCCCACAAAGGATATTACTTGCATAATGTTTTAACCATTTGACAAAGAGTTCCTTTGTCATCCATGCATGTTCTTGGACTGCCATCAATGCCCCTATCTAGTAATTTATGATATAGTTTTGCATGTGCCTCTTTGATTTAAACAAGTAGAACCCATGAATACTTAACCCAGACACACTTACACAAGCCAACATTGTTATCCACTGTCTACTTTTTGATACCAAATGTGGTACACATTTTGCACACAATTTCACAATCACTCTCATGCCACAGTTCCTACTAGCCTAAATACTAGTCTCATCATAGTTCCAAATTTGGCTTGATCCATAGTGGTTAAGGTTTTACATATTCTTGAGGTTGTCGTAGAATTTTTCCATGATAGAAGGATGAACCATAATCGCTCTATCATTGTCCACTCCTTCAATTGTTCTGATTTACAAATCTGGGTGCCTTCTTTGAAAACTTGTCAACCATGAGCTCTCAGGGACCCTGTTTGTGAATGGATTGAGCTGACTTCTAGTTATTTGGGAAACTATAGCTTGTAGTTGATTTAACTGCAATCCATGGCCCAATCTTCCATGTCCTTACACCATTGGAAAACTTCAATGTCCTCCTCCTCAGATAAAATGGTACGTGGAACCCTCCTCTTCGTGGCAGTAACTCCTAATAGCCACGCCCTCAAGCCATGCCCTCAAACTACTAGGTGGGATACCCCACTTGATTATTGCAAACCTAATTGACATGTTGTGTTCTTTGACATTGACAACTAATTTTTCCATTCAACATATGTCCATTGTCTAATGGGTATAAGTGAGGGCAGTTGCACAACAGGTTGAAATCTGGTTGAACATCCGCTTCAACCTCAAATGTGTCGATTGTTTCATTCGCAGAGTTAGGAACATCTTCTTGGTTGGGAATTGCATGCACTTCCTCAACAGACTCTGGTTCAATGAAGTGCACCCCACGAGTGACTCTAATCGTGCGTGATCCTCTTCCTACAACCTTTCTTCCTTTTCTAGCCAGTGCCATGATTTACCACTTAACCTGCACAAATAGTAAAACTAGCATAACTTGTTACTGAAGCATACATATGAGTTTGAAAATCCAAAAAATAAACAAGCATGATCATAAAAGGCTTAAGACTGCACCCTTACATTTAGACTATGTATGTATATCTACAAAAAAAATCATGCAATCTTGGGTTTTACTTGTTTAAATCGAATAGTGCATGGTTTGTGCTTTAAAATCTATATATGTGTATGTATATATGTGCATGTACATAAGCAACTATATATGTATGTATGCATGTGTGTATGTATTTATAAGTATACATATATATATGTATTTATGTGTTTGTGTACATACATACATACATACATATATATCTATGTGTGTTGACATATATTTGAATTGTAGTTACTTAAAATTTGTTGTAATTATTTCACAGTATAATGAAACCCTAAAGAACATCCATATAGTCATGTGAAGTTGACAAAATAGGTGGAGGAAAATAGATTAAATCAAATAATTGTCTATAAAAATGTAAGGACAACATATCATGTGGACAACATGTATCATGTGTATTCCTTAAACCGATAAAAGAATTGGGACATCATCCCAATCCCCATTAAAATTAATGATTTTTCATGAGAGATTCTAAAATAAATCAAACAATGTTCTATTTCATTCACATTCTATGTAATGATTTCGTAGTATACTGTAAAGAAAATCATTACAGGAAACCCTCCATGCCATCTAGAGAAATGATTGTAAAACACAACAAAATGCACAATGACCCTGGATGCCAACTGAAACCCATTATTGAACATACAAAATGCTAGGGGAAAGGAAAGCATATTAACACAATGAGAATATCAAACAAACAAAATTCATTCATGCAGACCTTTATCAATGGCATTGTGTAGCACAAATAGGATAAGTAGCAAGGCATTAATGACCTTTTGACAAAATGTATGGACTAAAATGATGTCTTAACGGTTCATAGTTACTAAGTATAAACTGTATACACTCAAATTTGGTCTGGAGAAATTAATTAAATACAGGCTATTTAATTAATAAATCTTAATTCGTCTACTTATAAATAAATTGCAAAATTTATTTATATAGTTCATTT
Source organism: Sequoiadendron giganteum (assembly GCA_007115665.2). Classification (NCBI taxonomy): domain Eukaryota; kingdom Viridiplantae; phylum Streptophyta; class Pinopsida; order Cupressales; family Cupressaceae; genus Sequoiadendron; species Sequoiadendron giganteum. Next base: position 42,387,776 of record CM021100.1, read on the forward strand.
TCTCTAATTCTTCTTACCTTAAATCATTTTCTTCATGTCTTAATTAAATAAACAAATTCAATTAGTTTGTTTTATTTAATTAACTCCCTCTTATTAAATTTTAATTTTAATATTTGAATTTAGGCACATTTCTACTAACTTCTCATCTTCCACCTCATCATGTGTCTCATGAAATCAAATTATAACCAATTTGGGACACTTGTCTTTCACCTTCATTTGATTCTTCTTCACACTTGGCAGTTTGTTCTTCTAAAGGGAGCACACTCCTTGATTCTCTCTAACCTCTTCACTTTCAACCGTCCATTCTCCAAATCAAATCCAGATCATTGGTTCCTGCCACCTAAGTTGATGCCTTGGAAAAATCTATAAATGGAGCCTCATTTACAACATTTCAGACATAGAGAGCTGAGCATAATTAAACTCTGTAGAATTTTAGAGAGCTTTATCATCTTAGAAGCTTAGCATTGTCATTTTAGTTTTAGCATTGTAGTATATAGTAGATTTATCATGGCATTACCATTAGTTGCATCTTAATCACAATAGTTTAATTGTCATTTGCATTATCAATATCATAGCAGCATCTTAATCTTTACATAATCATCTGCAACATTCTAGCAATCATGTAATGTAGGAAGCATTTCTTGCATTTCCAGCATCTCATTCTTTAGGTTGTCATTTGAAAAGTCATGTGCATAGACAATCTGAGAGAAAAATGACTTGAAAAATACTTGGAGATATAGGACAATGAGAGGCCATTGGGGAGTTTGTTATTTTGATTTGATTATCATTTGAATTCTCTAATATAATGTTTCATTGGTGTTTTACATTATTTGCTTATGCACTCACATTATTCATACACACATAAATTGGCACCCATTGTGGGGCCATAGCCCCGTTTTTAACATTTTCTAGCAAGTTTTTGTCTACAGGTTTTATCATGAATTTTAATGCAGTGCACCTGAAGCTTGTTTCAATGCATCTATTTGATCTTTTGGCGCATCCAAACTTTGTTAAATCTCATATGTGGCATCTTTCAGCACATATGTCTCTTCTTTTAGCACATCTATAGGATTTGGTTTTTATTTTTTGTTTTCCAGAATAGAGCATAAAGTTTGTTTAATAGCGCATCTAGTGAATCTTTTAGTGTAAATGGTCTTTTTTTTAGTGCATACACTCTTATTTGCTAAAATTTAAAATTCTAGAAACCGATCTATATCTTTCTATTTTGTAGGTTCTTTAAACACTGTCACAGACATTATCTGAGACTACTAATTGTGTTTTCAGGGGCTGGAGTTATTTTTGTTTTCCTTTGATTTAATCAAGCATCTAGTTTAATTACAAGGTTAATGAACACCATGTATGTTATGCTTGTAAAGTGATAGGCCTATGCTCTCCCCTTTACTGGGTGACTAGAATGCCAAACTCACTCTTTCATTTTATTGCAATAGCACCTTTAGAAGACCTACTGTAGCGGGAAAAAGTACTCACCCTATGGGAACGAACTAAGTGGGAATGACTAAAGCCAAGTATTCCAACCCACTATAATCAAACGTGATTGTGAAGAAACTCACATTCAACGGTACTATGCATTGATAACCATCCCCAAAGCCTTTGTTCTAAAGTTTGGGAGGTCTCTTGAGGGAGTTTATCATTTTGTCGCACCAAATGGAAACCCTTGCTAAAAAATTTAAGTATAGTAGCCAACCGAGTCAGTTCCCGAACATTATAATATTCACAGTGCAAGGGGACGGAAGAATTTTTCCCCAAGATACTCATCTTATAACTACTAGGTATTACTAGCCAAAAGTGGAGGATTCGACTTTGGTTAAGACCTGAAAAAGGCAAAAACACAAGCACCCTCTAGGGGGTGACATGGTTGTGTGAGCTGACATAGTTCTAAGATGTGGGCTATGACATTATAATGACCCTTGAAATTAGAAGAGTGATTTATTTATTTGTTATTGTTGAATACTAGTGGAAATCAAAGGGATTAGACCAGATCCTTGAACATACACTTAATGTTTAGATCATAAGGTGAAATAATTGTTTTACTACTTGTTGTTGTGTTTGAAATCACTCTTCAAGAGATCGTCCATTGAAAACACTTGATTCACATGATTCAAAAAAATAAGAAAACCAAGAAAACTTATTGTTCAGAAGATCATCCATTGAAAACACTCAATTCACTGATTCAAAAAAAATGAGAAAACTAGACAAACTTTTCAAAATAGTGACCATTTCTAGTTTGGCACATCCAAGTCCTGTTTTAGAGCATTTATCCCATCTTTCAACGCATATAGGCCATATTCTGGTGCATTTGTCCCACTTTTCAATGCATCAACTCCCTATTTTAGCACATTGAGTTCATAGTCTAGCGCATCTCTGGCTTGTTCTAGAACATATATCACACCTTTCAGTGCATATAGGCTATGTTTTTGCGCATTTATTCCATCTTCCAGCACATCTGCGACCTGCTTTAGCACATCCATTAGAGTTACAAATAGAAAGCTAAATTAACCATCTATCAGACAATTAGGCCTATAGCGGATAGTCTAGCACATATAGGTTTTATTCCAGTGCATTCATAACACCTTTCAATGTATCTAGGGTCTATTCTCATGCATTTGCCTCATCTTTTAGCGCATAAGTTTCCTGTTTTGGCACATCTAGGGGATAGTCTAGTGCATATAGTCTTTTTTTTAGCATATCTGTGCATTTTTTTAGTGCATCTACTTCCCATTTTAGTGCATCCATCTAATTCATAAATAGAGAGTAAATTTGAATGCCTATCAAATAACTTGAATCACATTTAGGGACTTTTCCAAAGCAGATATCATTCCTCATAACACCATTAGTTTAAACTTGAAGAAACTAGCCTTTGCAAGTGAAATTCCTTTAACTAAACTTGGATCAAACAACTTAAAGTGCCTAATCATCCAATCTCATCTTTGATTGTTAGCTAAGTTTCATCATCAAGATCAATCATCCTTCATCATGAAACAAAAGGTTGTACATCAGATTTATCACCTTAGTCTCATCAATATAATCCATCATTCTATTTGACTTAGGTATCTCATTGGCACTCTCAAAACAAAGATCAAAGTATAGTGAAACTTTAACACTTGTATGCTCGTTTTAACGAGAGCTCAAAAACAAAAACTCAAAGAAAAGGAAGTTGAAACTCAAACCATCATGGCAGAAGCTGAAGAAAATCCTTTTCATAGATTTCACCAATTTGACATAGATGATATAATTGATGAGGACATCCAACAAGCTCAACAAGACCCTAAATTTCAGAAGTTCATGGAGAAAATTCTGGAAAAAGATGGAGAGAAATACTTTTTGATGTTGGAAAACCAAGGTGTGAAACTACCTAATGACTATTATAAACCAATTGAAAGAAGCTCCCAAGAATATAGAATTTGATTCACGAACCATAGATCCAATAAATGCTTTAACCCAACAAATGCAAAATCTCCAACAAAAAATCAAAGACATGCAAAGAGGAACAACCAAAAGATACTTGTTGCAAGATATTTGTCCTTATCCCTTTGACAAAAGTGTGAACATGATACCATTTCCACCAAACTGCAATCTTCTAAAATATGACAAATACAATGGAAAATGTGATCCTATAGATCATGTAAGAGAATTTCGCACCATGAGCTTGGAATTTGCACATGAAGAGACTTATTTAATGAGATTATTTCCAATAATTTTGGGTGGTCAATGCATGGAATGGTTTTTAAAACTCCAACCAAGTATTAGATCATTTGAAGAGCTAATAAATAAATTTATCACCCAATATTCATACATCCTCCAACACAAAATAACCATGAAAGATCTTTGTAATGAAAAATAGAAAAATGGTGAATCACTCCTCACATTTTTACAAATATGGAGAAGATTTTTTGCTAGATATGCTCATCCTATACCTAAGAAAGAAAAGATGGAAATCTTCATTGACAACATCAACAGTGAGCTAAGTTATAGACTTCAATTGCAATGTCCACCCAGCTTTGAAAATATGATTGAAAATGGACTTAATATTGAGGAAGTCTTGGTTAAAAGAGGAGTATTGAAAATCTATAATGAAGGAACAAACAATGCCAACTCTTCTAATCATCAAAACAATAATGAAAAATCAAAATTTTGGACAAGAAATAAAAATGTTGGTAACAATGATGTTGATGTTGACACGCATAACACAAAACCAGTCTTCAATCTATCAGGAATTACACCCGAAAATAATCAAAACAACATTGAATCTAAACCAGATCCACCACCATATCAAACACCATCAAATCACAAAAAAATCACACCTTTGGGATAGTCACTTGAATCAACATTAAAAGAGCTTCTTGTAACCAAACTCATAACATTACCAGAGGCACGAGATTGGGAACCAAGATTCAAACCATTATGGTGGAATGATGCATATTATTGTGATTTTCATAGAAATAAGGGTCATAAAACAAATGATTGCATGCAACTAAAACATTTGGTGCAAGAATTGATATACAGACATGAAATATCGATAGAAGGACCTAAAACAAATTTTGATCATGGAACATTTAAAAATCCTCCACCCAACTATGAAAAAGGGGAATCCTCTTCAACAAACACCAAAGGGAAAGATGTGAATTAAACAACCATCCATCACATTTATGCAGTGGATAACCAAACTAATGACAAACAAAACATAGTTACAATTGATAATCAAATCAATGACATCAAAATCAATGACAAACAAAACGTTGTTGTAGCTGATAATCAAATCAATGTCATTAAAATCAATGATAAACAAAAAAATCTACCAGTAAATGTGACCACAAGAGCACAATCCAAGTTTGTATTGAGAGGAGGTACATCTAGAACACCCATTGCCCCTTCAAATCAATACAATATCGTAGACCAATTGCAAAAGATTTCAATGTAGATATCCATTCTAAAACGTCTCAAAATTTCACCAGCCCATAAGGAAATTTTGGAAAAGGCTTTAGTGGACACCACAGTACCAACCAATTTGGAAGTTTTTCAATCCCAAGCCATGGTGGGACATTTCACTGCACCCCATTGTTTATCATTCTCGAAAAATGATGATGCATCCCTCACTTATCCACATAACTTTGCACTCCATATTGAGGTTCTAATTTATAAACATTGAGTCAAACACGTTCTAATAAATGAAGGAGTTGGTCTAAATATCTACACCTTAAAGCTTATTCGTGCACTAGGATTTTCAGAAAATGCCATAGATTCCAGAAGAAATATCACAATAAAAGCTTATGATGATGAAGAGAGATCCTCTCAAGGACTGATAGTGTTGCCAATTCAAGTGGGACCAGTTCAAAAAGACATAATCTACCAAGTTTTAGAAAAGGAATTTACCTACAACATTCTCTCGGTTCAAACTTGGATACATGAAATGCAAGCAGTGCCATCAACATACCATCAATGCTTTAAATTCCTTTACAATGGACAAGAGATGAGCATTTCAGCCGATTCCAACAATCCTCAATACTGCAACACTCTAGAGATCGTCCAAGATGTTTTTGTGCCATACAACAAAGAAGCTCACACTCCTATTTCCTCAAGCAATGAAAGCCAACTAAATTCTTTGTCAAATCAGTCTGAGAAAAATGTTCAGTCGAAAGACAAAGGCATTGGTGATCCCATTTCCTCAAGCAATGAAATCCAACTCAATTATTTGTCAAAACAGTTTGAGAAAAATATAAAGTTGAAAGATAAAGGCATGGGTGAGTATTTTATTGAGCAGTCATTATGTCTATCATAGCTACTACCTTCTCCAAAATTATATGGACAACCATCAACATCTAATCAACAATCTGCACAACCCATCATTGTCTTTGATGGTAAATTTGTAGAAGTAGGTACCTTAGCTGATGAATATGAAGACAAAGACATTCTAAATTGGATTTACAAAGATGAAGAATCCCAAGCAACAACTTCCAATATACCAACAGAGCAATATGGTAAAGGGTCCAAAATCTTAGAAAAGATGGGATATGAAGGAAAAGGTCCTATTAGCAAACAAAAATAAGGTATTGTGGAACCAATTCAACCTATCACACTCAATGAAAAAGATAATACATGATGAGGATACAAAGAAGAGACAAAAGAAGAATCCACTCAAAAGGTTTGTGAACGAATCCTCCAGCTGCAAGCTGGCTCCAAAATAGACTCAAATGAATATGAATGGGATTCACTATTTGAAGAATCTCGTTGAGACAAGGAAATTGATGTAGTAAAGAGGTATGCGCCCATACATATGGAGGGACAAAGTTTAGGGTCTAGACCATTTTAATTTGGATCACAACATATTGATAGCTCTAGTGAGGATGATCAAACATTGAGTGAGATAGATGATTCAAAGGAGAGTAACATTATAGACCTTGACATTGCTAATGAACACCTTGAAGTTCCCATCTTGACCCTCATCGTCTTTGATCTTGACCAATCCGATGATCCCTTATCTCTAATACATCCCAAACTCATTGACTAGGAACAAATTGAGCCTCTTGATATCCCTACCTTTTTAGATGATAATGTCATTTTCAATTTCCTTTGTGTTGAGAATACAAAAACAAGTTCCACCAATGAATTTCATAATGAAGCTTCAAACTAGGGGAGTGCCAAATATCTTAGTTGAAAAATAAAGAATGCAAAAAATCAATCTAATGGAGAAAACCATGCAATGGCAATATTAGATCATGAAAAAGTAAAAAGAAAGAGCGTATCCAATGGTGAAAACCTCTTTGAGGCATTGAAGGATGAGATTTGACACTCTTCCTCATCATTATCATGAAAGATCTTCAATATTGGTTGAGACTACACAATCCATAAACATCGGTACTATAGAAAGAGCAAATACCATACACCTAGTGACATCAATGATAGAGCAAGAAAAGCAAAATTTCATAAAATTATTTGAAGAAAGACAAATCAATTTTGCTTGGTCTTATGTTGACATGCCAGGAATAGATCCAGATCTAATAATGCATCATTTATCCATAGCACCGAGAGTGAAGCTAGTAAAGCAGAAACTGAGAAAAATGCATCCACACATTGTTCTACTAGTGAAAGAAAAATTAAAGATATTATTAGATGTGGGGTTTATCTGGCCAATCAACTATGCAAAATGGATTTCAAAAATTGTACCAGTTTCCAAACCAAACAACAACATCAAAATACGTACCGATTTCAGGGATCTTAACAAGGCTTGTCCAAAGGATGACTTTTCTTTGCCCAACATAGACATCATTGTGGATTTAATAGCTGGACATGCTATGCTATCATTCATGGATGGTTTTTCAGGCTATAATCAAATAAAAATTACACCAGAAGATCAAGACAAAATAACTTTCACATTCCCATGAGGTACATTTTTTTGGAATGTCATGCCTTTTGGATTAAAGAATGCAGGAGCTACTTATCAATGTGCAATTACAACCATCTTTCATGACATGATGCATACACTCATGGAGGACTATGTGGATGACCTATTAGAAAAATCATTCACTAGGGACGAAAATATGGAAATCTTGGATAAAATCTTTACCTGATTGGAAAAGTTCAACATGCGATTAAATCCAAAAGAGTGTGTATTCAGAGTAACATCAACAAAACTCTTAAGATACATAGTCTCAACCAAAGGAATTGAAGTAGATCCAGGGAAAGTCAAAGAAATCATGGAAATGCCACTTCCTAAGAACATTATCTAGCTAATATCTCTACAAGGGAGATTTCAATCCATCAGAAGATTCATTGTGCAACTGGCAGACAAAAGTCATCCTTTTACTCATTTTTTACACAAGAATGTTTCTTTTAGATGGGATGAAAAATGTGAAGTTGCCTTTAATCAATTGAAAAAATATCTGATGACTCCACCTGTATTGGTACCACCAATAGAGGGAAAACCACTTCTACTCTACATAGAAACTACTAAGGTATCTTTGGGAGCTTTGCTAACACAAGAAGATTCTACAGGAAAAGAAAAGGTCATCTACTACATCAACAAAACACTGAATGGCTATGAAATTAACTATACATTCATTGAAAAATTTTGTTTGGCAGTGGTGTTTTCTACTCAACAATTGCGACACTATATGTTAACCTATACCATCAGACTAATAGCCAAGATAGACCCGTTAAAATATCTACTTAGCAAAGCCAATCTAATAGGAAGACTAGAAAAGTGGGTGATGATATTGAGTGAATTTGACATTTATTATGTAGATAGAAGAGCAATCAAGGTCCAAGCAATCACATATCAGTTAGTTGAAGAACCATTGTAATATTAACATCATCCTATGCACATTGAATTCCTAGATGTAGATGTCCTCACAATGATAGTACAACATTGGATATTATACTTTGATGGGACTTACACTCAACATGGATATGGTGCTAGAATCCTATTTGTTACTTCTCAAGGACACACTATCCCAAAATCTTCCAGGTTGATGTTCCCTTGCACAAAAAACATGGTGGAATATGAAGCACTAATCATTGGTATCAAGGTAATAGTGGAATGGAAAATCATAGAATTATAAGTGTATGGAAATTCTCAATTAGTCATAAATCAAATTAATGATGACTATCAAACAAAAGATGACAAGTTGATGCCATACAAGAGAATGATAGATGACTTCAAGAAATACTTTTTTGAGATCAAATTTGAACAATTCCAAGAGTCAACAACAAATTTGTAGATGCAGTGGCAACCATTCCTTCTCTTTTACAAATACCAAAAAAATTAAGTCATTATGAATTCATGGTGGAACAATTGTTTACTCCCACCTATGACAATCCTAAATCCCAAGTTGTGTGCAATCTAGTTGATGTTGATTCTTCAATCTATGGGAAGATTTATACCTATCTAAGAGACAATACCCTTCCACCTAATCTATCTCGAAACCAAAAATGCAACTTTATTCGTCAAGCAGCTCGACACACCTTGATAGCTGATACACTTTATCGATGAGGTCTCGATGGTACTCTCCTCTAATGTCTTGAATGTGACGAATCTGAAACTACCTTATGAGAAGTTCATGAAGGTATTTGTGATACTCATTCAAGTGGTCTTACTCTAGCTAAGAAACTCCTATGGTTGGGATACTATTGGCTGAACATGGAGAAATAATATTTTCAATTTGTCAGGAAATGCAAGAAGTGTCAAGTCAATGGAAATCTCATAAATGCACCAACGTAGGAGCTGCAACAATTAACATCAACTTGGCCTCTCTATCAATGGGGACTTGATCTTATGGGTAAGATTCATCCATCTTCCTCTAATGGACACAAATTAATAATCACAGCCACCAAGTATTTCACAAAGTGGACTAAATTTGTCCTATTAACCACCATCACTGGTAAACAGATTACCTCTTTCATCCTGAACTACATTGTCTGTCGGTACGACATCCCTAGTTCCATTATCATTGACAATGGTAGACCCTTCAAAAACCAAGATGTATAGGAACTTTGTGAAAAATTCCATATCCAACATTGATTTTCCACACCCTATTACCCTCAATGGGATGGCCAAGCAAAAGCCTTAAATAAGACCATTTTGACAATCCTGAAGAAAACTATCAATGATGCTGGACGTGACAAGCACATCCAATTAAACCCTACTTTTTGGGCATATCATACTTGCATCCACACCCCAATAGGAGCCACACCATATTCCCTTGTGTATGGATCATAGGCCATTTTACCTATTGAGGTTGAGCTACCTTCACTTTAGGTATCATTGAAAGGAATCATTTCAGAGGAAGACTATCGAGTATCTAGGCTATAGGAGTTGGAATTGTTAGATGAACGCTATCAACATGTTGTTGATCATTTGAAAGCCTATCAAGAAAGAATGTCAAGGAGCTATAATCATAAGGTTAGACCAAGAACATTTCAATTTGGTGACTTGGTCCTAAAAGAGAATCCTTGTAATCAACAAGATTGAGAAAAGAAGGGAAAATTTGAACCTAATTGGCTAGGTCCTTTTGTCGTTATATCAATCTATGGATCTGGAGCATATCAGTTATCTACACTTGAAGGGGACTTGTTTGGAGAACCTATCAAAAACATCCATCTCAAGAAGTTTTATACATGACTCATCTAGTGCATAGTTCAAAATTTTGAAAAATACAAAAAAAAGTAAAAAAGTAAAAATCCAAAAAAAGAAGAAGAGAAAAATATAAAAAAAGTGAAAAATCAAAAAAATCGTTACTTTGATGAAAACCTGGCAAACGGGCATCTTGGTGACAACAAAAAAATCATATAATCAAAAAAAGTGCAATAAAAACAATTAGTGAAAACATGGAAATAGGTGCTATTTGTGATAGATTAGCTCTTCCATCTATTGAAGTGTGTGTTGGTCATCCGCTTTTCGCCACCATTATGCCTGATCATCATACGAACCTCATGTACATATCTGGGCATCATGGTTGTGTCTCACCTTGGCTTTGTGATCATTGTGCATATTCATAATAAATGGTTGGTTTCTCACTACGGGAAAAATCCCGAACTCATTGGGGGCAGTCTACTTTGAGCTTAAAACAACAGACAAGAAAATAGTAAGACAACATAACAAGCATAACAATCACAACAAAAAAATCAACGTTGAACATCAATCACAATTTTAAAAAAATCAATCATCCAAATCAACAACAATATCAACAAAACAAAACAAATCTCACTGGATGATGTTCTTTTGAAGCATGGTTTAATCACTTTAGCATGAAAGTTCAATTGTTGTATCTTGATTTTTGCTATCATTTCTCCAGAGCAACTCAAGGATGTCATAGACTAGAGGAGCTAGGATGGAGTATGATTTTTCTTTGTCTGTTGTTTGTGAGTTAATCATTACTACTATGCAAATTTGTCATGGGATGTGCTCTACAAAGTATCATTGATGTCATTTCAGATTTGCATAGGAAAAGGATTAACTCTTGTTTGTTTTACACAAGCAATACTCAGGTCATCTCAGTTCAATTATGCCTAGATGCTTGTATTACCTTGGAATATCAAAAATCCATGGAAGTTGTACTCGGGTCATCATGGTCTAATTATACCATCAATGTTTATACTAACTTTCAACATGTTAAAATCTCAATGATGATACCAAGCACAATGCAACTCCTTGGGGCATAACTTGAACTTGGCCATATTGGCGAAGTACCCTCATGAGTAGAAATCTCTCGATAAAAAATTGTGTTTGACCAAAAAGTTACCTCAAAGTGAAAACATATGGCATCTCAATATCATCCTTTAGCCATTGCTTGCAATCCAAGTAGGGTCTCCATGTGACAGTCTCTAGATCATCAAGAACTAATTGCCAATACTCTAATTTTCCCAACTTGTGCTGAACAACTAGACCTATATATCCAAAGACATATGGCCTACCAACCAGATGATCTCTATCTACCACAAGCCGACTAATAGCTATGTGCTCTCATGCCCAAATGTATAATAGTGTCACTCCCACTGATAAACTCGTAGCTCCCAAATACACCACCTAATGCAAATCATGATACAAATGTGCCAACATGTAGGAACCCCATGCGTATATGATCCCCTGAGTGATCATTCTCTCCAATATCCTGCCCCAGCTGACTAACAGTCCCTTTTACCTACGGTTGGGACATAAGAAACCTCCAATGAAACCAACTAGAACACATGGTAAGGGCTCATACAAATCAACCATCTCCTGCCATGGGATCTCATACCTTCTAATCTTATCATCATGAAATATCCTCCTCAATGCATCAATATCGCACTACTTTGTCTAATCATACATGACTAGCTCTCCAACCACGAGAATCCCCAATCTTCGGTAAACATCCTCGGGGGTAACTGTCATCTCATTGGTGGCCAGATGGAAAGTGTTGTGGTCACTATGCCACCTTTCTGCTATAGTAGTCAACAATCCCCTACTAATCCTATAATGGGGCATATCAATCAAAGATGACAAACCACATCGCCCAATCAAATCCAAATCCACTTGCACCAGATGTGGAATCATGTACCAAGTCTTCGAGAAGCACTCTCAAGATTGAATAACTCTAAAATCCTTCTATAATCATGACATATCACAAATCAACATTTTATCAATCGACCTATCAATCAATCTAATCAGCTCACATGATATTTTGATCAAATCTTATTGAGCATCTATCATTGACCCTCACCTATCATGAGGTCAATCATCATCTATCCTATCATTGATTCTCACCTATCATGAGATCAATCATCAAACATCATCAACACAACGGTTGATGCAATCATCACGCATCAAAATCAAGGAGTACAATCAAAATTTTATCAATCTAGTGTTTATGCGCTAAAATATTGCATCCATGTGCTAAATCTATGGATGCACCATCAAATTCCATCAATGCGCCAAAATAAGGTCTCTATGTGCTAAAATACGAAATGCACCATTTTGTGACCTAAATGCGCCAAAATACTGCATGCGTTAAACCTTTCATAATGCACTATTTTAGAGCATCTATGTGCTAATCTGCCATACACACTAAAATAGATAATCAATGCGCTAAATCGGGCCCTAGATGTGCTAAAACACAAAAACAAAATTTCAAAATCATGAAAACATGCTAAAAATGAATTTCAGAATTCAACAAGTTGGTTTCTCGAGGTAAGTACCAGAGGTCCATACGTGGTCGGGCGATTGTGTCGTTGAACTTGCTCGAATCGATGGGTTTGGTATGTGATCACCATTTTTCTCCAATGCTAAATCAACTCAATCTCAAAATGCAAATGAATTCAAATGATCTCCTTTTTTATCTTTTTATCTTTTAAAGGGGTAATTGGAAGGTAATTAAGTGGGATTGTTTTATTTTTCAAAATGACATCAATTAATCAAATGGCAAGATCAGTATTATTTATCAGGAGATAAATCATCTTAACATCATAAAATTTGCAAATCATTAGAAAATCATAAAAAATTCAAAAATTCAAAAAAATCCTAATAGTTCAAAACTTTCCCGATTTATCTCCTGAGGGGGCATACTCGTATCATCACTCGAAAATTAGCGTTTGGGGCATATTGAAAATTTTATTAGCACTATTAGCAAAAAAATTCTTTGAAGCAATGTGTCACAAACACATCACTTCAAAGAGGGGCAAAATGTATACACTCAAATTTGGTTTGGAGAAATTAATTAAATACACGTAATTTAATTAATAAATATTAATTCATCTACTTATAAATAAATTGCATAATTTATTTATATAGTTCATTTTCTCTAATTCCTTTTTACCTTAAACCATTTTCTTCATGTCTTAATTAAATAAATAAATTCAATTAGTTTGTTTTATTTAATTAACTCCATCTTATTAAATTCAAATTTTAATATTTAAATTTAGGCACATTTCTACTAACTTCTCATCTTCCACCTCAGCATGTGTCTCATGAAATTAAATATTCTTAATATTTAATTGGCATTTATCCTCAACAAATTATAACCAATTTGGGACACTTGACTTTCACCTTCATTTGATTCTTCTTCACACTTGGCAGTTTGTTCTTCTAAAGGGAACACACTCCTTGATTCTCTCTAACCTCTTCACTTTCAACCGTCCATTCTCCAAATCAAATCCAGATCATTGGTTCCTACCACCTAAGCTGATGCCTTGGAAAAATCTATAAATGGAGCCTCATTTATAATATTTTAGACATAGAGAGCTAAGCATAATTAAACTTTGCAAAATTTTAGAGAGCGTTATCATTTTAGCATCTTAGCATTGTCATTTTAGTTTTAGCATTGTAGTAGATAGTAGATTTATCATGGCATTACCATTAGCTACATCTTAATCATAGTATTTTAATTGTATCACTTTCATTATCAATAACATAGTAGCATTTTAATCTTTACATAATCATCTACAACATTTTAGCAATCATGTAATGTAGGAAGTATTTCTTGCATTTCCAGCATCTCATTCTTCAGGTTGTCATTTGAAAAGTCATGTGCATACACAATCTGAGAGCAAAATGACTTGAAAAATCCTTGGAGATAAAGGACAATGAGACACCATTGGGGAGTTTATTATTTTGATTTGATTATCATTTGAACTCTCTAATATAATGTTTCATTGGTGTGCTGTATTATTTTCTTATGCACTCACATTATTCATACGCACATAAACTATGCATGAGAATTAGATGAAGACAGTCAAATAGGACAACAAATGTCACATAGGCCAGTGTATTAATAAGGATATCTTGCATATGTTGTTTGACAGTGCATAAAAGGAATACATATTTAAAGGAAAATTCACAATAAGAAAATGACAATATCAAGCAAAAAGATTTAGTCTATATTGCATATTAGGGCACCCTACATTGTAGTGCAATATAAAGGACATATTTACAGGTTTAATGCTAGGAGGGTGAGGGGAAATTTATTTACCTAACCACATGATTATGTGCACTATATGCCATGTATACATCTACTTCACCATGGGTGGTTGGACAATTTTTAGGCCCTACATAATTAGATCTCCATTTTGAAGAGTCATGACAGTATGAATCTAAAAGATACAGTCTATATTGCATATCAGGGCACCCTACATGGTAGTGCAATTCATAGGACATATTTTTGGATCTATGAGTCCTCAAGAAAGGCAATAAAACATGCCAGTGACTTGGACAATAGTCTAATGCAAGGACAATTGTAGAGCAAGGTGAAAGTATTTGATGGTATGGAAGTGTTAGGGTTATATAAATTGAAAATATATAATCTGATATACATATATTTCTACATTTTGTTTATATATTTAATCTTATATATATATATATATATAATATGATATAGATATATGTATATATATAATATGATATAGATATACATATATACATATATCTATATCATATTATATATATACATATATCTATATGATATTATTAAGAACATATCATTGTCTGCAAATTGTAATTACTGAAAAAAGAAAACCTCTACCCAAATAAGTGGAAGAAAATAGATTAACCCATATTATTGTGTGCAAAATGTAAGGGGAAAGGATGGGTAGAGGTTTCCTAAAACCAGGAGACTGTGCATGATGTGTAATCTAGAAAACACTCAATAAAATGGGATAAACACTGTATTCCCATTAAATTTCATGATTATTAAAGAGGGATTTAGAATAAAATCTGATAATGCTCTATTTATTTCACATTCTATTTAATGATTTCATAGTATGAAGTCAAAAAAATTCACCGCAATGAAACCCTCTATGCCATACTAATAAATGATGATAAAATAAAACAAACTGCAAGTAGGAATGTAAATTTGATGTATGCAAGTTGTAAAGCTTGACAATAATGATAAGATGCAAGAGATAATGATATAACTATGATATGATTAAAGAATGGATAATGTTGTTGTTATTATATTTGATGTATACAATTGGAAAGCTTTATTAAAGATACTACTGATGTTATTCACTTTGACATGTATGATGTATGTAGGTGATAAAAATGTAATTGTGATATGATTAAATAATGGATAATGTTGTTGTTTATAAATATGGACTCTTTAATTTTGAACACTTGACTGATAACAAAATAATTTGTATGGGTCAAAATAATGTAAACACCGAGTACATAAATATAAAACAGTATATTGATAAATGAATCTAAGTACATAAATATAAAATAATATATATATATATATAAATGAAAACATGAATTTAGTTATTCTCGATGTATTGACCTAAATATGATCCCTTTTAAGAGGAACGTGCAGAGGTTGCCTTAGTAAGCTCTAAATTTTGCAAAGGATATTCTGTGAAAGTAGAGGAGAATTCCTAATGAAAATGACCCTGCAAATTCCCTCTTATAAATTCATTCGAATGTGTAAATTGAATGCATTGAATTGTGGTGGCTGATTTTCAAATTTGAATTTTTATGGGAAACAATCTGTCATTTCATTTTGTAGTGGCTAGTTATGCCTAAGTTCTGCCATGACTTTCAAGAATTCAATTTTATATTTGGCTTAATTGACAAAATAGGTGGCTTGCATAAATTCAGTCATATATATGAATAAAAATATGTTATTTGGTTTATTAAGGAGCCTTACACCATTAACTGTGTGTGCAGGTACTAGAAGTAGATGGAGTTAATGCATGAAGATGTGATAAGAAGTGTGGGTTAAAGTGTAATTGATAGCTCATAAAGCTAATAAATGTTTTATATTATGTCACATTTTGCACCATTAATTGTTCATATGTAAATACAATGTATTTGAAGCTTTGAGCCACTTGCATAGAGTGGTAATTGTAAACATTTATGTATCATATTAATGCAAAAATGACTTTATTTTGTACAACTTGTCTTTTGTTGAAAAACATATATGTACCAATAGATGTTTAATTTTGTTTATTTTTTTGGTTAACTACACATTTAGTAGTGAACATATATAGATGCAAGATGTAAATATTTATTGGCATAATTAAAAAAATGTAATGAAAAAAATATAAATGGTTATTGGAGTCAGGTAAGCATGGAATAAACAATTATTGGAACATGGTTAGTAATTGGTACATTTCCCCTAAATATATGTTTTGACATTTTATTTCCCTCTTAATTACATTGAAGGCGTGTCCCTATTTGAGTTTCCTGAACTCATTTTTTTTGTGAATGACTGAAAAGCCTGAGAGGCTCTACAAGGTAGTTAAATGAATCTCAACCATTCATCATTTTTTCGCTAATTTTTCGGCTATTTTTAGATTCTTTTTACTACTTTCCTCGCCACTATTAGTTTCCACTCCTCCAAACTCTTCCTCGCTGGTATTGACCTTTCACACCTTAAATTTGGCAAGCTACAACGTGAAAATAAGATTTCGACGAGGGTTTTAGAGTATGTTTATTAAAATTAAAATTATGGTCGAGATCTTAATAATGAGCACACTTAGGTTTTAACATTATGACATCCTTTACCCAACGTAGTTAAGTATATATTAGTATAATTAATATATAATGTAAATTCTATATTTTATTTTATAAAAAAACAATTATATTATTTATTATTATTATATATTATATTCTTTCACAAAACTATTAAATAAATCTTTCCCAATGCCTCCAAAACATCCTCCACCACATCCTCAAATGACCTCTTCAAAACAAACATGAGGCGAAACCTAGATACTGGGCCGAAAAAAGCCTTCTGCTGCAACATTGTTTTGAGCGAATACATTGCCTCCATCATGACCTACAACAATTCCCAAACACCAACCATCCTGCAAAAATAAAAGAAGGGATAACAACCCAAGCATGTTGGAAATCCATAAATAGCCCAACCAAATGTGCTAAGTACCACCACCCGAGCCGCGCCTATCAAACTAAATAAATGCAAATCTACCATTGACATCAGCCACCAATACGCCACCCCAAGGAGCTTAACTAAAAAGACATTTCACCTCACTCGAGGCCAGCCAACACATCCTAGAAATCTAGGTGTCTGAATTCATACCCCAAAATTCAAATAGGAGGACGAAAACCTGCCACCAACCGTTAATTCATGATTCACAAGGAATCATGAAAGTAACACCTCTCCACCGCATTAACACACCATCAAAAAATCCACCTCACTCCATGACTACAAAGGGTCAACCCAAACACCTCAAATTGACCCCTCTGACTCCACTCCTCTAAGATCTTCAAAATGCGAGTCACCTTCGGTGGCAAAGGTGATAGCCCAATTGGACAATCTGTCAGATTCACAATTACCCGCTCACCGAATATGGCCTAATTTGAAATCATCAAAATCTTCAAGATCCTTAGAAATCACCCTAACCAAGTTCTGCAAGTGCCACACCTTTGCACCCCCATTAGCAATAACCTGGATGATAACCATAGAGTCACCCTCAAGGTGCACTTTGCGCACCCCCAAAGATTGAGTTAACCCTACACTAATGAAGGTTGCCATAGCTTCAGCCGTATAATTAGTCCCAAAAGTAAGCCTCTTAGCCCCAAAAGCGAGTATATTGCCATGCCAATCTCTAATTAAGGCACCTACACCAGAGGGACCGAGGTTGCCTTTAGAGGCCCCATCAAAATTCACCTTATGCCATTCCACAGTCAACCATTCCCACAAAAATCCATACTGGCAGGTTTTTCCCCCACAACCTCACTAACATGATCAAGTCTAATCTATATTCTTGGCCATTCTCTTTGCACACCTTGATCCCCCACAGTGAATGGAACCCTCGACCCCCAAGCCTATGACGCTGCATTACCTACAACCTCTTCAATAGTAGAATCAATTCTACTCAACAACCTCTTTAAACCTTCCTTTTTTATCCAAAAAGATTCTCCTATTTATTTCTTTCCAAATCTCCCACACCACAATAGATGGGCTACACAACCAAATACTTGATAAGACCGATTTTCTATGCACAGAAGGCCAGCCTTCAAAGACTGCTTTTAGAGTCCTCTGGAGAGGATCATGCCAGCCTAGTTTCCTTCTTAAGTGATCCCAACATTTAGAAGCAACATCACACTGACAAAGCAAATGGTCCACCGATTCTTTAGCTTTTTCACACATCACACACTTCGTAGGTCCAACAAAACCAAGCCTTTTCCTTCTCTCCCTAGAAAAAATCCTTCCCTTCACCGCAAGCCAAGAAAAGGTGCCTATCTTCTGCAGACAAACCCTACTCCAATAGAGATTCTTTGCCCAAAATATATCACCCTCATGCTGATCCAAGAGCTAATAACCCACTTTAACCGAATAATTGCCATTTTTAGAGCCACACCAAGCCACTTTGTTGTCAACATCTGACAAAAAAACCTTTCTTTCCCTGAAGATGTTCATCATACAAGTCATTTGTTGTATTGATAAACCTTCACCCTCCACCTTCTTCCACACCCACTCCCTACAGAAGGCATCCAACTTCAACTCCACGTAATCCCAGACTTTAGCATCCCATTTTTGAATCATTATGTTTCTAATCTCCTGAAAGCCAATCTTATCCTTCAACACATGATGCACATCCCAAGAATCATCCCAAAAATTTGCTTTCCTCCCATCTCCTAGCTACCAAGAAATATGATTTGAAATGACTGGCCTACATGAAATAATGAAATTCCATATAGCCGACCCCTTAGGTGGGTTTCAGATGGTGAAGATCCTATGATTCTCATTAGAATCCAAATATTTAGCCTTGAGAATTTTCACCCAGAGGAGATCCGGTCGTGCATAAAAATTCCACACCAATTTGGCTCCTAGAGCTTCATTCATCACTTGCAATTGTGTCAAACGAGCACCACCTTTTTCTTTTGGATGACAAAACTTTTCTCGAGCTAAGAGGGGAATCTTGTCCTATTCACTAGCACCATTCCAAAAAAAATTTCTCATTCGTTGTCCCACTGCATTTACCACTTTCTTGGGAATTTCCAGATACATCATGGAATACACCGGGATTGCCAAAACCATCGTTTTCAACATTAAAAGCCTTCCAACAGTAGTGAGCCACTTAATCTTCCAACCATCCAATTTTTTCAAATAGGCATCCACTAAGTCACACCAGATTTGTGGCTTACTAGCTCCCCCAAACAAGGGAATACCCAAAAATTTATTGGGGAGAGTGCCAAGCTTCATGCCAATCTTTCAGCAAACATCTAACTGCTTAGGAACAAGAGTATTAAAGAAAAAAACTTTCGATTTGCTCCAATTGGTACGCTGCCCAAACGCTTTTCCATAATCATCCAGGGTATCCCTCATCACTCTAGCTTCGCAGAGGGAGGCCTCACCCATCAAGAATGTATCATCAACAAATTGCAAGTGTGAAAGAGGATCAATGCCCTCGGTAATTTTGATCCCCTTCCAGAGCCCAGAACTACATTTCTTCGAAATAAGCCTTCCTAAAACTTTAGCCAGGATAATAAAAAGAAAGGGAGAAATATGATACCCTTGCCTTATCCCTTTGCTGGAATCAAAAAAGCCCTGAGGGATCCCATTAACAAGAACAAAAAAATGTGGGGAACAAATGAAGCTTGTAATCCAGACCACCCACCCTGAAGAGAAACCAAAATTTTCAAGGATCTTCAATAAGAAATCATGATTAACTTCATCATCAACACATTTTATGTCCAACTTAACCAACATTCTTTCAAAGTTCGCCGATCGAATAGAGTGAATAGTTTCATGGGCCACAATAATACCTTCAAAGATTGATTTGTTAGGGGAAAATCCACTCTGTTCCACCGAAATAACCGAATCCAAAACCTTTTTAAGACGATTAGCAACAACCTTTGTGATAATTTTATAAATTGTGTTGCAAAGAGAAATCGGTCTAAAATCATCAAAGGTTTCAGTCACCTGCCTTTTGGGAATCAGGGGTATGAAAGTGTTATTGAAATCTTTGAGCACAAACCCATCTCTTCTCGATTCCTCCACCACTTCCCAGATATCCGTTGCAAAAATTTCCCATAATTTTTGGAAAAAAATTACAGAAAACCCATCAAGGCCTAGGGCCTTATCACCCCCCAAACCAAAAATAGCCTTCTTCACTTCACCCATTGAGGCTTCCCCCATCAGCATCTCATTCTGAGCATCAGAAACACAAGTTGGAATAACATCAAGGATACTAGGATTCTCTAGGAACCCACCCTGGTCAGCAGAAAAAGTCTCCTGAAAAAAATGAACCGCAACCTTGTT
This sequence comes from Sequoiadendron giganteum, assembly GCA_007115665.2. Taxonomy (NCBI): domain Eukaryota; kingdom Viridiplantae; phylum Streptophyta; class Pinopsida; order Cupressales; family Cupressaceae; genus Sequoiadendron; species Sequoiadendron giganteum. The sequence continues at coordinate 42,408,484 of CM021100.1, forward strand.
AACCGCATCAACCGAAGTCCTAGCTATTCTAGAAGCATCCTTAATTGAAAAGATCTTATTGGACAATCTTCACAACTTCACAAAGTTGTGAAAAAACTTTGTGTTACGGTCCCCATCTTTAAGCCAAGTCTCTCTAGATTTTTGTCGCCAAAAAACCTCCTCCCTAGCCAAGGCTTCAACATACTCTTTGTTCAAGCTTCTCTCCAAGGAAAAATCCTCCTCATCCATTCCAAGTTTGATAACTTTAGAGTGTAGAGTATTCAGTTTCTCTTCCAACCTAAATTTTTTAGTAAAAATATTTCTAAAGGACTCCATGTTCCACCGTTTGAGTTGCTCCTTAAGAAATTGCAGCTTTTTGATAAAAATGAGCACTTTGTTGCCATTGCGAGTTGGAGCCTGTTGCCACCAATTCGCCACCAAATCATTAAAGCCAGCATCCCAAAACCACATTGCTTCAAAATTAAAGGGCACCGATCTGAAGTAACATCATCTTGGATTCTCAAGCATATAGGGTAATGGTCCGAGCTTGAAATCGACACAATTTCAGCCTCACAAGTCCAGTTTTGAGAAGCCCAATTCCCAACTAGAAAGAAACGATCCAACTTCTCAGAAATATTAAGGAATCCACTCCTTCGGTTAGTCCAAGTGAAATCCCCACTTCTAAAAGGTAGTTCAAATAGGCCATTCCTAACAAAAAATCACTAAAGTTTTGTTGTTTTTGACTAGCCAATCACACGCCTCCCCTTTTATCAGACAACCTCAGGACCGCATTGAAATCACCACCCAAAACAAACAACCTTTCTTCCCATGTACCTAGGATTACAGAGATGTCACACCAAAGATCCATCATCAAGTTATTATTAATAGGCCCATACACATTTATAACCAAGAAAACAATCCCGAGTTGCTTAGATTTAACACTCAGCCACTACCAATACCTATCTTGTTGGGTGAGTTGAACCTCTAAAACAGATTCATTCCAAAGTACCCCCAATCCCCCTAAAGCACCCACAACTCTAGAAAGAAAACAATTCCATTTGCAAAACTGTCTTTTAAACCAATCAAAATCACCCTCCTTTATTTTTGTTTCCTGAAAAAGAACCAGATCCGGTCTCACTTGATCAAAACATCTTTTGATCAAATGCACCTTGTCAAGGGAATTGCATCCCCTGACATTTCATGATAAGATTTTCATTGTTGTGCCTTTTCCCGATCTTAATTTTCTTTGTCCAGCAGCATTGCCAGCCAACTCCAATCTCATTCAATTAGTTTTTGTTCCCCGCCTCTTCTTCTCCCCAATCTTCACCTTTGGATTGGCAGCATTTGACTGTTTGATCATCCTTTTTTCCACTATACCAATACCCCCATTTAGACCTAACAAGTCCTCTGTTTCGTCCTCCTCATATGAGATTAAGTCTGACTCAGAATCTTCCATAGCACCTCCACTATCCCTTGCTTCTTCAAACTAACTTTCAAGATTTCGAATGGGAGATATTTGAATATCCTTAAAAAGGCCCACCTCTTCATTAACTTAAGGACTTCCCAGTTGGGGACTAACATTGAGTAGACAAGGACACACATTGTAATCAGCCTTGTTCACATCGTCATCAGGTTTCTCACCTTGACTACAGTTGACAACAACAACATTGTTAAGCTTTGGGGGGGAAGACAGGTCTTCACTACTCTTCACTTCAATTCTTTCAACTAATTCCTCCATTTGTATAGTAGGAGTTGAGATTGAGATCGGTTCAGAAGGAAATTTCCCTTCCTCGAAAAGCTCTTTCAGCCCCACATCCAAAGCCATAACCCCCAAGTTATCAGAAGGAGAAGGCTCCAAAGTCTTCGCATCCAAAACCACACTATTCTTAATGCCTGAATCAACAAAAACAACAAGTTTTTGAATCTCTTCCACTACTGTCTCACCTCTTGGATTTCTCGTCAATACACTGGCTAGATGTTCATCCAAACAATCCCAAATCAATTGATTCCATTGGGATTCGCCATGTAATACCCCTCCATTTTTTTCTCTTTTGATCGAACAATATTTTTTTTGGTTATGCCTTATTTTCTATTAGTACTTTGACTATGATACTCGGTTACTATTTGATCGCTAAATGTAAAGCGATGCGAATGTTATATTTTGATGTGATGGTATTTTATTCCGATTTTATCATTATGGTGTGCTTTGGATTAGTTTAGTGGATATTCAAATTAATGATGCTTTATGCTTTATGCTTTTGATTAAATTATTGATGTTAGATTTGTCAGTTAGTAACATTGTATTGGTGAAGGGGATGAGATTGCATCACTTGCATATTAGCACCCTGTGATTTCACGATTTCCTCTTCACGGTGTGTTTTATTATGTGATATATATGTACATGTTTGATATATTCTTTTTTGCAGGTTGACAGGTATAGGACATCGACTCCACCTGGTTCCACAGGTTTGAACGTGTCCATAATGACATTCGATTGGGAGATAGTAGCTAGGTTTTCCGTGCCAAGTCATCACCCTAGTCATAGTGTGTCGTCGATTTTAGTCCGGTTCAGTTGTTTTTAATATTGTTCAATTTGTTTGGATTTTATTTAAATTGTAAGTTAGAAAAAGGTAAATAAATGGTTTATGTATTTAAGTTGTTGATTAAATTAATTTGGTTATAATGTTAGAAAAGTTATTTAATTAATAAAATAATTTAATCTTGGATTAGATTTATTTTATTGATTAATTAAATTAATTATGTTGAATTGAATTAAGTTATTCATTTTGGGAATTAATTGATATTTTGTTGAAATTGGAAAATTGAAAAAATTAAGTTGGAAAATTGAAAAAGGTTTTAAATTTCATGTTTAGAAAAATTTTAATGCAAAAATGAAAATTGAGATATTTCCTATTCTGTTTTTGAAAATTTATGAGGGTGGTTGATGAGATATTTCATATTTTATTATTTTTTACTTTTCATGAGTTTTGGCTATAAGCTTGAAAAAAATTGAAAAATAAGGGAGGAATAAATTTATGGTTTTGTGGGTTTTGGGATTTGGATTTTGGAGAAGCTCAGTTGGATCGATGGGAAGAAGCTTGAATCTGAGGAGAAGGCTTTGCACCATTTTGTCAACCTTTCAAGCTTTTGGAACCAGGTTCTTTCTATAAAATTAGTTTTCATTTTGAAAGGGTTTCACAATTTTTAGTATGTTGTTTGAAAATATATAAACTTGTTTGATTTACAAGTTAAACCCATGTTAAATCTTGCTTCAAAATTGGAAAACCTCTGTTTGGAGATGAACTTCAAAAAAAAAAAATTGAAAATATACTTGTGAATGATTTTGTTTAAAAATTATTTGCTCAATTTGATTTGTAAACTTCATATGGGGTTTTTATTTAAAAATATATATATATTTTTTCATTTGAGATTGTTGTTTAAAAAAATAAAACAAACCCTATTGAAATTTTTTTATGGCGGATTTAAATCCGCGGGTCTATTTTTTAAATTTCTTTTTAAAGTCGGATTTATGGGGGGGTCGTTGGGGGCCCACCCCCACCATGCCCCATGGGAGGCTAGTGGGGGGGGCCGCGCCCAACGCGCACCCCACATCCTCCGCCGCCACCACCGCAGGGTTCGGTTGTGTTTAAACACAGTCGACCCCTCTTTGGGGGTTCGGCTGTGCTTAACACAACCGCTGCCCCAAGCGTGGGGTCGACTATGTTAAGTCAGCCACCCCCAACCCTAGCATGCGTGTGCGGCCTGAGGAAACCGCGCCAGTCTCGTTCGCCTTTTGATTTAAAATAAATAAATATATATTATATTTTATAATATTAAAATACTAAGATATATTAATTCATTATAGATATATAATATATACATAATATATATGTGTATATATCATATGGGGGTATATATATTATGTATATACATGTATATTATTTTATATATATATATATATATATATCTAGTTGAGATTATAAATTTTAATATATATATATATATATATTAAAATGTTGATTTGATTAATATCATATTTTAAATGTAATTGAGAAAATATTAAGTCAATACGCAATAGTCGATGTAATGGATTTATTTTAAAATAATATAGATTGAAAGAACAAATATTTGATTTTCAGATATTGTGTTTAAGAGATGAATTAATTGATTGGTAAATGAACTATTTTTGAAAGGAAGAAATAGATGATTTGAAAGTGGCGTGTTTTAAATCGAGCAAATATTCATTTTATTAATATTTAGAGCAATTAAGGAATTAAACATATGGTTTAAATTTCATCCTTGCTTGAAAGAGACATTATTAAATTAAGTTTTATTGGGAAAAATAAACTACTAAATTTTATTAAAGGAAATGGATTTAATATATCCAAAATTAGTTTATTTTCTCGTAATTGCTTTATGTGATTATTTCCTTTGTGTTCATGTTTGGGAAATGGGTTAAGTGTCTTTAATATGTAAGTCTTCCAAAGGACCCTAGAGGATGGGGTTGTCATTTTGTGATATCAACCGTTTGTTAATTCCCTTGGGTAGTGCATGAAGTCATGTCAATGATTTACCCAGTTTTCACGAATGGGGATTTGTGCCTCCTTGGATTAGGAGTGGATTATGTGATTTGTGACTCCTTGTAAGGAGTGGCTTTGTTTTGTTTGTTACCTCCAATGTTTGGAGAGGGTTTTGACTTATGTTTCCTCCTAGAGTTGGAGTGATTGTTTTATCTAGTTTGTATGCACTTTGGCACCTTTGATGATTGGTTTTGTTTGGTATGTTGTCAAGTAGAAGAGTGGATTATGTTAGGTGCTAGAGCCCAAATAGGTAAACTGGATAACCTTCGAAGGTGGTTTAATCAAGTGATAACTAAATTAATGTACTTAGAAGATTAGGTAGTATTTCACATTAATCAAGATAATCGTGCCTCTCTCATAGACACAAGTGCTCATTTAGGCTTGGGATGAGTGGGAAGGCCTGGAATGGAAAGGTCATCTATCTTGTCTTTACGAAAGGTATTTGATTCCGCATGAGTGAGTATGGGGGTCAAGATTTCGTTGAGGCCACCAGGATAACCCATAATGGGGATCAGAGCCTATGAAGATTCCCAAAGGATATCCCATGTCGAGCTGTGTGATGACACTCTATCTTGGACAAAAGTTGGTACGCGATTTTGTGTTTATGGTTTTCTTAACATACTCGATCTATTTTATATCTGGAAGCAATGTGACTTATGTCAATGATGTTAGAGTTGTACTTGTGTTGTACGTGTGATTCCTTGGGTCAGTGTGAGTCAACTCGTGTCTAGAGGTTGATGGTCTTGTATAGGAATCCTTGTTACTATCTCCTAGCATGGGGGGTGGGCCTTCAGGTGCCACTTGGTTAGGTGGCGTGCACCTTAGTCTGTTGGGTTTTCTTCTTGATCATGTTGACGAGATTTTCAATTGGAGAGCTCGTGGGATTCAATTTCATTTCATGCTTATATTCATTTCAATTGATTCTTGTAATTATTACCCCTCATTTGTAATCGAGGTGGAAGATTCTAATTTGTAATCATGTTTATTGGTTCTACCTCATTCGGGGAATGAGAGATGTAATCTTATTGTATCTCTTATTGTTATGATGTAATTTATCATGTATGGAATGTATGTGTTCTTAATTTCTTAAGTAGATAAATGTTATGGATTAAATTATGATGTATGTGTGGGTCTAAAAGTAATCTCAATCTCGTAACCTTAGAGGTTGTTGGCATTGGGTAGTGAATTTGCTTGTTATTGCACTTTAAACAAAAAAAATTGTAGGCTTCCGCTTTGGGTTGCAACTTCCTCTAGGGTTGCGTGGCAAGGTGTTACACATGGTATCAAATCCCCAGGTTCATACAATGGGTACTTTGGGTACACTGGAGTCCACTAGTTTGTCCCTGTGAATTTGTTAGTGGAATTATTAAGTGATCACGTGTTCATGGATTTTACGTTAGCATGACATACTCTTTGGAAAAGAGTAGCGTGAAAGAAACCTGATAAAAGGTTATGGTTTGAAAGTTATGATACGTATCCCATGGGTTATGGAAGTGGATGTTCCTATGGGATTATGTATGTAGTGGTACCATTGTAAATGTAAGAAACTAATAATTGTATCTTTTTTGAGAGTTGTGAATACCCCGTACTTGCTTTGTGTATCCATGTGATGGTGATACTTGGTACCCATCCTTGAGGGAAAAAGTTACACTTTGGTGTGGGATTTACCATACCATTATGTGTGTGTACATGTTTGTTACCTGATTAAGGGCCAACCCATGTGTGGTTGAAACTTATATATAAGAGTAACCAAGAGTAGTTCTTTTTCTTTTGGCTCTCTAGACTCTCAATCTGTGAAGGGATAGTAGCAGCCACAAGTTCCTTGGGTGGAGTGTGCAGCGTACACATATTGCGGCACAAAGTGTCTTAGTTCAACCAATCCCAAGGAAATGTACCCACTACTTTCCCTTATGATGGATCAAGATATTTGATCCATAAGTGTTAACCTAATCCCCACATATTTGAGCACAAAATCATAGGTTGTTAGTTATGCCTGGACATCCATGGAAGCATTGATCTAGCATAGTGAGTAAACCTCGTTTGTGTATGAGAGGTGAAACTCGGTAGCCCCATAGTGATATTATCATATTGCATTGTATACTTAGTGTATTTGCACATGCTTCGACATGATGTGATAGATACGATGCCACACCGCACTAATGTTTCGACATAGTGTTGGTGATGATGCTGTATTTGTAGGTATTCCGATATGATGCAATACGATACCACACCCCACTCATATTACGACATAGTGATGGTGATGATGCCGTGTTACACGATGCCACGTGCTTAGACACGTGAAGGCGCATTATGAGATTATCTTTGTTAGCCTACTTGTGCGATGAGCGTTATGGGGCCTCAAACACTTGTAGAGGGATCCTCATGGCTACTTTGACCATGTTGGTCACGTAGCATATGGGTAGATCCTAACCATGTATACCTCTGGCTTCAGCGAGTTCCTGCGTGTGTCTTCTCCATGAGGTATCATGGGTGGAGTGCATTTTGTGCGTGCCTATTTTCGCGGACCCTTAGACACACTACCACATGGCATATGACCAGTACGTGCCTTCTCTGACTGGCGTATGACCAGGTAGAGTGACGACATTTTGTTAGTCATGGATACACTCTCGGTCATGTGGATTGTGTGCTCATTCCGCATCACATGAGGGCTATTATCATTCTAGTCGGACGTTGTTTCCTCTTTCCTCATTTGGTGGCTATTAATTAGTCACATAGTGATGTACAGTGCAATTTTAAAGATTGTGAACTTTCTTTTGGTTATTGATGATTTTTTTCAGTTGATTGTGAGGGTTGAAACTTTGTTATATTTGATTGTGAAGGTTTAGCCACAACTTGTGATCTTATTTTCTTATAACCCTAGTGGTTATATATTTGATTTAGTGTTGAAATTATGCGCATTATTGCCTTATTGTTGAAATTGAACTTTAACTTTCTCTTCTTTATGAACTTAGTGGCTAAGCTAGTTATCTTTGTTGTTTTCAATGTCGGCTATGTGTTGTATTGTGATTCCTCTCCAAGGACATATGAGACGGACTTGGTAAGTGTGTACGAGGAAGTAGATGCAAGAAATGTAGAGGATGGGGGTATGTGAGGCTGTTATGTAGCTAGGAACCACTACTTACCTATGTGTGATGACTATCTCTTGGAGGCTAATCACCTTACACAACAAGAGACATGCCATTGTGGTATTGTTTGGATGGTCTCACTTTATGTATGACCTAACATCATCAAGTCACTAATTTGGTGTTGATTTATATGAGATGGTTATTTGCTTATGGTTCATGGATTCTTCTATCATGGATGGGTATGCTTCTTTTCGGTGTCCAGATGGACCCTTGTGTAGTCTTGTGATGATTCCCAGTGATGTGTAATGGTGCATATGTGTATTATGTATGTTAATCCATGGTTATGTGTTTTGTAGATTTGGATGGTGGTTGCTTCACCATGTTGATTTGGATGGATCGACAGTGTACTTGGTTGGGTTGATTATGTTGAGGTATGATGTGGTTTAGTTTTGGAACCATTGATTATGTGTGTTTTGTGGAATTTATACTAGGGGTTTTTGCAGGCTTCCAGGAGTAAGCTTGATCCTAGGGGGGGAGGATGTAATACCCCTCCATTTTTTTCTTTTTTGATCGAACAGTGTTCTGTTTGGTTATGCCTTTTTTTTGTTAGTACTTTGACTATGATACTCGGTTACTATTTGATCGCTAACTGTAAAGCGATGTGAATGTTATATTTTGATGTGATGGTATTTTATTCTGATGTTATCATTATGGTGTGCTTTGGATTAGCTTAGTGGATATTCAAATTAATGATGCTTTATGCTTTTGATTAAAATATTGATGTTAGATTCATTAGTTAGTAACATTGTATTGGTGAAGGGGATGAGATTGCACCACTCACATGCAAGCGCCCTGCGATTCCACAATTTCCTCTTCACGGTGTGTTTTATTATGTGATATATATGTACATGTTCGATATATTCTTTGTTGCAGGTTGACAGGTACAGGACATGACTCCACCTGGTTCCACAGGTTTGAGTGTGTCCATTGTCCAATGACATTCGATTGAGAGATAGTAGCTAGATTTTTCGTACCAAGTCATCACCTTGGTCATAGTGTGTCATCGGTTTTAGTGTTGTTCAGTTGTTTTTAATATTGTTCAATTTGCTTGGATTTTATTTAAATTGCAAGTTAGAAAAGGTAAATAAATGGCTTTGTGTATTTAAGTTGTTGATTAAATTAATCTGATTATAATGTTAGAAAATTTATTTAATTTAATTAATAAAATAATTTAATCTTGGATTAGATTTATTTTATTGATTAATTAAATTAATTGTGTTGAATTGAATTAAGTTATTCATTTTGGGAATTAATTGATATTTTGTTCAAATTGGAAAATTGAAAAAGGTTTTAAATTTCATTTTTAGAAAATTTTCAATGCAAAAATAAAAATTGAGATATTTCTTATTCTATTTTTGAAAATTTACGAGGGTGGTTGATGAGATATTTCATATTTTATTATTTTTGATTTTTCATGAGTTTTGGCTATAAGCTTGAAAAATATTTGAAAAATAAGGGAGGAAGGAATTTATGGTTTTGTGGGTTTTGGGATTTGGATTTTGGAGAAGCTCAGTTGGATTGCTGGGAAGGAGCTTGAATCTAAGGAGAAGGCTTTGCACCATTTTTTCAACCTTTCAAGCTTTTGGAACCAGGTTCTTTCTATTAGATTAGTTTTCATTTTGAAAGGGTTTCACAGTTTTTAGTATGCTATTTGAAAATATATAAACTTGTTTGATTTACAAGTTAAACCCATGTTAAATCTTGCTTCAAAATTGTAAAACCTCTATTTGGAGATGAACTTCTTTAATCTTTTTTTGAAAATATACCTGTGAATGATCTTGTTTAAAAATTATTTGCTCAATTTGATTTATAAACTTCATATGGGGTTTTTCTTTATATATATATAAATATATTGGAATATATATATATATATATATATAGATATATTATATATATATTGGAATATATATTGGAATATATATTTATATATATATATATATATATATATATATATATATATATATATATATATATATATATATATAAATATAGATATATTGGAATATATATATATATATATTCTTTCATTTGAGATTGTTGTTCAAAAAAATAAAACAAACCCTATTGAAAAAAATTTCTGGCGGATTTAAATCCGCGGGTATGTGTTTTAAATATATATATATATATATATTTAAAGTCGGATTTATGGGGGGGTCGCTGGGGGCTCACTCCCATCATGCCCCATGGGAGGCGAGTGGTGGTAGCCGTGCCCAGCGCGCACCACACATCTGCCACCACTGCCATCGCAGGGTTCAATTGTGTTTAAACACAGTCGACCCCTCTTTGGGGGTTCGACTGTGCTTAACACAACTGTCGCCCCAAGGCTGGGGTCAGTTGTGTTAAGTCAACCGCCCCCAACCCTAGCATGCGTGCGTGACCCAAGGAAACCATGCCAGTCTCATTCGCCTTTTGATTTAAAAAAAAAATTAAAATATATATATATATATATATATATATAATATTTTATAATATTAAAATATTTATAAATAATATTTTATAATATTAAAATATTAATATATATTAATTCATTATATATATAATATATATACATAATTGATATATGTATATATATCATATGGGGGTATATATATTATGTATATACATGTATATTATTTTATATATATATATATATATATATATATATATAGTTGAGATTATAAATTTTAATATATATATTAAAATGTTGATTTGATTAATATCATATTTTAAATGTAATTGAGAAAATATTAAATCAATATGCAATAATGTAATGGATTTATTTTAAAATAATATAGTTTGAAAGAACAAATATTTGATTTTCAGATATTGTGTTTAATAGATGAATTAATTGATTGGTAAATGAACTATTTTTGAAAGGAAGAAATAGATGATTTGAAAGTGGCATGTTTTAAATCGAGTAAATATTTATTTTATTAATATTTAGAGCAATTAAGGAATTAAACATATGGTTTAAATTTCATCCTTGCTTGAAAGAGACATTATTAAATTAAGTTTTATTGAGACAATAAACTATTGAATTTTACTAAGGGAAATGGATTTAATATATCCAAAATTAATTTATTTTCTTGCAATTGCTTTATGTGATTATTTCTTTTGTGTTCATGTTTGGGAAATGGGTTAAGTGTCTTTAATATGTAAGTCTTCCAGAGGACCCTAGAGGATGGGGGTTGTCATTTTGTGATGTCAACCATTTGTTAATTCCCTTGGGTAGTGCATGAAGTCATGTCAATGATTTACCCAGTTTTCATGAATGGGGATTTGTGCCTCCTTGGATTAGGAGTAGATTATGTGATTTGTGACTCCTTGTAAGGAGTGGCTTTGCTATGTTTGTTACCCCCAGTGTTTGGAGAGGGTTTTGACTTATGTTTCCTCCTAGAGTTGGAGTGATTGTTTTATCTAGTTTGTATGCACTTTGACACCCTTGGTGATTGGTTTTGTTTGGTATGTTGTCAAGTAGAAGAGTGGCTTTTGTTAGGCGCCAGAGCCCAAAGAGGTAAATTGGATAACCTTCAGAGGTGGTTTAATCAAGTGATAACTAAATTAATGTACTTAGAAGATTAGGTAGTATTTCACACTAATCAAGATAATTGTGCCTCTCTCATAGACACAAGTGCTCGTTTAGGCTTTGGATGAGTGGGAAGGCTTGGAATGGCAAGGTCATCTATCTCGTCTTTACGAAAGGTATTTGATTCCACATGAGTGAGTATGGGGGCCGAGATTCGGTTGAGGCCACTAGGATAACCCATAATGGGGGCCGAAGCCTATGAAAATTCCTAGAGGATATCCCATGTCGAGTTATGCGATGACACTCTATCTAGGACAACAGTTGGTACGTGATTTTGTGTGTATGGTTTTCTTAACATACTCGATCTATTTTATATCTGGAAGCAATGTGGCATGCCAATGATGTTAGAGTTGTAATTGTATTGTACGTGTGATTTTTTGGGTCAGTGTGAGTCAACATGTGTCTAAAGATTGATGGTCTTGTATATGAATCCTTGTTACTATCTCCTAGCACGGGGGGTGGGCCTTCGGGTACCACTTGGTTGGGTGGCATGCACCTTACTCTGTTGGGTTTTCTTCTTGACCATGTTGACGAGATTTTCGATTGGAGAGCTCGTGGGATTTAGTTTTATTTCATGCTTATATTCATTTTAGTTGATTCTTCTAATTATTACCCCTCATTTGTAATTGAGGTGAAAGATTCTAATTTGTAATCATGTTTATTGGTTCTATCTCATTCGGTGAATGAGAGATGTAATCTTATTGTATCTCTTATTGTTATGATGTAATTTATCATGTATGGGATGTATGTGTTCTTAATTTCTTAAGTAGATAAATGTTATGGATTCAATTATGATGTATCTGTGGGTCTAAAAGTAATCTTAGTCTCGTAACCTTAGAGGTTGTTGGCATTGGGTAGTAAATTTGCTTGTTAATTACACTTTAAACAAAAAATAAATTGTATGCTTCCACTTTGGGTTGCAACTTCCTCTAGGGTTGCATGTTCCTCGATGGTTGCATGGTGGGGCGTTACATTCCATCCACTGGTTCTAAAAGCCTAATCACCTCCTTTACCAAGAGAGTCTGAGAGGTTTCTTTCCCTTTTCCAAGAAAAGGGCCTTCCCTTGCCCCGTGAAAATTTCCAGGATGCCTTGTGCAAGGGTCAGAAAACTCGTCAACCTTCATCGATTGGTGCCATTCGCCTTCTCCAGATTTCAGTTCTAGAATTTCCGGTAAAGGGGAGAAAGCTTGCTTCATAATACAAATCCTTGGATACATGCTAAAATCCGATTTATCAACCACTTCCTCAGCCTTCAAAAAAATGCCTAGTTTATTACCTATTTGTTTCAGAGTGTCAAGACCCCAATACTCTTGATGTAGGTTTTTGAGTTTCACCCAGATTGGCATTTCCCCCATGACAACCTATTGGGATTGAAATTCGGTATCCAGTCCAAAATAAAAAACCCCCAACCCTCCAAAATGAAGGGGCCATTGTTTAGGATCCATTCCTTATCCTTCACAGATTGGCAAGTAACCAAATAAAAACCATTCTCGAGCATTTTTAGACCACAAGTTTTCCCCCAGTGCGTATCACAGCAGACCCTAATTTTTGAGAATTCCGGCCATTTCCCTCCCCATTTAATAAAAAAGGCATTTGCTTTCAGAAAGCTAACATTGTCGTTCCAATCCCTATTGCCTACTAATAACGACATTACCGAGGGAAGCTTAGGAATTACCTTGTTTGAGCTTGCCAGGCTGCCTGAATCTGGGGGATGTTCACCTTTTCTAATAAAGCCATTGAACGAAACCTTTCCCCATTTCGCACTTCCTTCCCAATATTCCCATTCACCATCTCTGGATGCATAGCCCTCACACTTTGAGTGCCCAGAGCCTCCCATGCCCCATTGGGACCACACTTTCAGTGTTGCGACCCAATTTTGCCTCTTTGGTTGTTGAAAGGCCATCGATACATGGCCTCTCCGCCATACTGAAAACCTTGATGCTGCCTGAAACCATGAGGGTTCCTAAGGTCCTGCCGCTGCTCCTTCCGCTGCTCCGCCATATGTGTTCCTTTTTTTGTTACCTCATAATTATTGAGTTAGCATAGTATTTTTAGGAAATAACACATGTTTGAAATAGGTGGTTAGTACATATACTTTGGAGACCCATTTCAAGTCTAACGTCCCTAATATATTATATATTTTATATAATAAAGATTATATATAATATAATTATATTTGCAGTTATACATAATAGTATATATAGATTATATTATTATTATATATTATATTCTATAATATAAAATATTAAATATAAATATGAAATTATTATAATTAATAATTAATATATTTCTATATAGATCAAATTAAATTAATTTATAAAAAATCTCATAGTTTAATTGATCTTTGGATAGATTAGGAAAAATAAAAGTATATGTATGTTAAAATGTTAGAGTATGTGATGAAAATAATAATTAATGCATAAAATAATAAAAATAAAAATAATAATAATAAGAATAATATCAATTGACTTCATATACCAAAAAATAATAAAATAAAATAAAATTATATTTGTCCTTTATTGACCTTCTACACCTCTTCGGCGTACCTATTGCACACCAAGGTGCGATAGCTAGTTCGAGCAATCTGGGTTCCGAAGGAATATGGAGTGGAAGCTTCCATCTTGCAATAAACTACTTTCTTTTATCATTTGTTTTAGAATTTTGGACTATCTGTTATTGTTTTAGCCTCGTTGAAGCATACTGGCAAATACAGCCACGCTAAATTGAGCTTGCAGTTTCGAATAAAAACCAGCGGTTGCCATTGAGCCAAGGTTATATGAAAAATGCTTTTAAGATAAATGTTACCTATCGTTATATCACTAATATGTTTGCATGCATAATTGTCAAGCCTGTTTTAGATTCCAATTCGACGGTGGTGGTAAAAAATGGGAATATTAATTAGTGGGTATCGCCTTTGGGCTGTTCTCCATCGTATGCTCCTATTCCTATCTGCATCTGATTCTTCACAGGCTTTTACAACTATAAATCTTAATAGACTCGGCAAATTTGACTTGGTACCGAAAGATGGCGAAGGAGCAGATCGGCTACAAGTTCCAGCTGGATGGAGGCCTAAGAATGCAAGTGCAGGTTTGTATACACACAACTGAATAATTTAACAGCTTTCTGTAAGTATACTAAAGTGAAGCTAAAAAAAGATAAATATTTTAGGGTGCATTTTATTTCTCATTTTTAAAAATGTTCTGGAATTCCATAACCAACTGCTACTGTGATTCATTTATTTAATCATTTGGGGGATTGAAGATTAAGAAGGGGCCCCCGATTTGCATAGAGTTAGAAGTCACAAATGCCACTACATCCCTACTTCTTCATTGGGGAGTTATTCTTTCCACTGACAAGTAAGCCTCTCACTGAACTAACACCATTTGTATCATTGTAGTTATTCATTTAAATTATGTCACATACTGATGGCTGCTTACTGGAATTGGGTTTTTCCATTTGTATCGCTGTACTTAGTATTCATTTAAATTAGCTCGCATAATGATGGCTGCTTGCAGGAATTGGGTTATTCCATCTCATTATCCTACTGGAACGAGAAATTACAAACAGAAAGCACTGCAAACTCCTTTTAAAAGGGTATGCAATTGATAAAAAATTCTTTAATATCTATATCTCTTCTTGGTTGTATGTTTAGGTATGCAAGATAAAATGAGATAAGACGACTTTGAAGTCAAAAGATATTAGTACTATCTATAGAAAGCGTCTATTTGCTTAGAAGATGGTTTTTGTGATTGTAGTGTTTAACACATATGTAGCAAGTACATATGCGCACACATGTATATGTATACATATACTCACATTAGTGTATTGAAGCAATAATAACTACACTGTGATTGCTCCCTACAGACAAAATGTACCATATACTTACCAAGCGATAAAAGCATAGTAAAACTAGAGTATCTAGAATATCTAATAACATGAAAATCTATACTGGAATTTTGTGTTCTTCACTATGACTTGATTAATATTTTTCTGTTCTCATGGTATGCAGTCTGGCGAATGCCACTCCCTGACAATTGAAATTCGGGATCCCAAAATATGTGCTATTGAATTTCTCTTGAAAGATGAAGCCAGGGACAAATGGTTAGTTATCAATCTTAGAACTTTATTGAGGTAAATGGAATGGCAATGGGATATAATTTGTTCTCTTTTCTCAGGTTTAAATTGAATGGTCAGAACGTCCACATTGACATACCAAGAGATGCGATAAATGTTTCTGATGTCTCTGTACCTGAAGACCTTGTACAACTGAAGGCTTATATACAATGGGAATCTAAAGGAAAGAAAAATTATACCCCAGAGCAAGAAAAGGTATGACAGTGGTATCTCATTAAGAGTCTACAATTAGTGTATTCTCAAACAAACTTGTTTTAAATGCCAAACATATAGGATGTCTTTAATACGATTCTTTCCTCTTTTGTTGTGCTTATATAACATATTTCAATTAGAGCCTAGACTTGGGGATCATTTTCTTAAGATAATTTGCAGAGAAAATTGATGTTAACCTTCAAGTCCAAATTTTCACTTCCCATTCTTGGCTTTATTATGTCACCGTTTGAGTTTCTTATATTTGTATTATAGATTGCAATTCTCACCCTGCATGATGCTGCCACTTTAAGACACAGTCATTAAGGTGCTAACATATACTTGAGCATTTCACATTTGGCCATGCACATGGCAGTGTTCTGGGCTTTGATCTGCTCATTTACATACTATGACATGGGTCCTAATCTCCCTTTCCATTGGTACTCTGCATGGGCAACTGCTTTGCACACATACAGAACATATGATACAATAAAAATGATTAGAACATATTCAGTATTATCAAGGGAAAGCTGATCAATAATGTACTAGGCCTTCCCAACCTCAAAGCACCACACAAGCTCAATTTATCAACTATGCAGCTTGATGTGGCTGCATAGGGATTGCAATCCAGGTGTAGATTCTGAGGATATGTGACATGGATTTGCAAACTCTAAGAGAATTTGACAGGGATTCTTTTTCAATAACAGGTCTGGATATGGAATATGATGGCACGCACAACTTCAGTAGTGGTAGTGATAATAAAGTAGAGGCTAATCCAAGATTTGCAATTAGGAAGGATGTTGGTGTTACAGACGGTCCAACTAATATCTATTGCTCAAATTAGAAACTTTCCCATCAGCCCTTTCCTGATTCCTCACAACATCATATCGTTGTACCTGATTTGGACAAGGATCAACACCTTTTCGAGGTATGTGAAGGAAATGAGCCCTCTCCCTCATGACAAAACTTACATGTGATCATGGTTGTTCCACCTGAACCCTTCAGCCCCGAAACACGATCACAATACTTCCACAATGGGTACAAGCCTTGTTTTCCCCCATTTGACATTCTACACAAAAAATAAAAAATTATTAGCAGCATATTGGATATCCATATCACTTTATTTAAATTATTACTGGGAAACATTAATCCATTTAGTTAAAAAAGAGACACCTTGGTGTTCCATTAAGATGAATCGATTGTCTTGATTGATTAGTTGATATTTCACAAGATTTAATGGATGCAGTTTTAACCAGTCTGTATGCCCCCCAAGTTTTCAAATTTATCACTCATTTGGAACTGTAATGATCAACAGTAAAGTAGACTAATAAGACTACCTAGAAGAGATTGAAGCTATGGACAAGAAATTTGTATCATTTGTAGGCTTTGGTCTTGCAAAATAAGTTATCTAAAAATGATCTGCATTTTCTTACCCCATGCTTCTTATAATGCCGTGACTGATTTGAAAAAAAGAAGATTGTCAGATGACTGGAAATTTTACAGGCGTGGCATTGAATGGCAATGCCATTGGCTTGAATTACAGATTAGGGAGTTTCAGTCTCGAGCTTCCATGTATGACTGCATTCCCAAAAAAAGCAATCTAAAAAGTTGTAGAGAGATAGCCTAACTTGTATCAAGGATTCTGCAGCAAGAGTTACTCCTCTAATACGTCATTCTATCAGGCAGCATATCTTACATTGGAAGCCAAGAAAAGTTAGAAATGAGAAGGATTTATCAGCATACATGTCACAACACCCTCTGATCTCTTTATATTTTATAGTATTATATGCGTGATGCTGATTGAATTTTGGAATCAGTTCTGGTTCCATTAGAAATGAAATACCTTGCACTGCTTCAACCACAGAATTTTGCCTCAGAAGAGCCCAAAGCCCAAGTGCATGCGCTTGCTTGGTTTTGAAATGGAGCTTGATTATCTTGAAACTGGTCACACCTCATTCACAACCTCTCATGCGCCCCAAATAGTGCTCAGTTTATATCATTCCAAGAGTGCAGAAGTAGCGGCACAAGCGAAAGTGTTTGTTTTAATTATTAAGTTTTAACATTTTAAAAGCTAGGTTTTTGAATGCCTTTCATTGAGAGATGTCACAAGTGGTCGTGGGAGACCTCTAGAGATGCTGGGAAACGTTTTCCCGTGTCCCTTGCAAACGGGGGCGTCTCTGGGCACGCCCCTGGTATCGGAGACGCGTCCTAGTCCTTGAGATGCGTCCTAGGGGGTTGGAGACGCATCTTTTGGTAACCTTGCTTAAAAGGAAAATTACCTTTGTACTTTCCATAGCCCTTCTTTAGCTTTCTTACAAAATTGAATTCTTCATCATCAGATTCATCATATGATCTTTTGGTAAGTTGAGATTATTTGTTTTTCTATTTCTTTGCAGCTTTGAAAGTAGCTTCCCTTTTTGATGGCTTCTCATGTTCAGTTCTCATCTCATAAGCAGTGAGGATTCCATGCAACTAATCCATTGTTAAGGATTCTAGATCCTTCATTTCTTCAATAGTAGGAAACTTTAGTATCAAATCTGAGAGGCAATGATTTTAAAACTTTTTGCAAAGTGATTGAATCTTTAATCTCTTCTCCAAGACTCTTGATTGTGTTAACAATCTCATCCACTTGAAGGAAAAATGTGGCGACATTTTCTTCATCTTTCATTTTGAGACTTTCAAACTGCCCTCTATGAGTTTGAAGTTTAGCTCTTTTGACGTTATCATTTCCTTCGTAGGTATTCTTCAATTTGTCCCACATGTTTTTGGCTGATTTGCAGTGCATAACCTTCACGAATTTTGATTCCGATAATCCACACAGGATTGCATTCTTCACCTTTGCATTATATTCATTGTCCCTCTTTCCTTACTGATTTGTTGGAGGAGTTGCAAGAGGTTTACAACCATTCACCACGGATTGCCAAATATCACATCCTTATGCTCCAAAAAGCATAGTTTGTTCCATCGAACAATGGTGCTTTGTTTGATGAGAAACCATATTCTTCTTGTCTTGTCATGTGTGCTTGTATAAGATCTTTCTTCAAGCAGTTAAGCTGTGTTTTGAAGAAATCCGTTTTGATACCAATTGATGAGCACACAATTATATTTTGAGGGGTGGGGTGAATCAGTATAATACAATCTCTTAGTTTTTCAAACTAACAACCACAAACATATCAATTGCACAATATCATTTACATAAGATCTAACAATTATGCAACACAAGAGGAACACACGATTTATGTGGAAACCCTTATGGGAGAAAACCATGGCAAAATATTTCTTTTATATAAAATCTCTTTTACAATATTTGTAGGCACCAACCTACAGGATGTTAATTTTTGGATCAGAAATTAAATAAGCAGATAAAGAACAATTCAAACAATTTGACACAGCATATACCCTAGGAAAACCCTCCAACTTGAGGGAGAAAAACCCAACAACATATATCACTTATATATTGATAGTACATAGCAACTTGCTTTACAATGAGGCCCAACACAAGGCCAATCTGTAGATGACAATGGCACCACACTTCAATAGTATCAAACCTTTAGTTGATCTATTGTAGATGAACTCGATTTCCTGTTTGTGTGAACTTGAACAATGATATATATGAATATGATAATGGAGAGAGCAACACATATAAATACAATATAAGAATGCCTTCTTCCAAGGGATGCGACTCTACACAAGAGGTCGGTCTCTCCATAAACCAACATGTCTCTTTATACAAAGTGGTGTGATTTAATTAAGTCGGCCCAGATTAAATAATAATTGTTTGGTGAAGTGAAGCGCCTCTTCACTTAAGTTGTCTTGAATAAATTAAATAGCCAAAGGCTATTATTTAATTTATTTCGTATTGCCGCTGGAAGTAAGAGGCCCGCGGCTACATGACATTAACACTCCCTCTTAGCTAGGGAGGAATACTTCCAGATATCCAAGTCATAGAGTCTCTCAACATGACATCCACAATGGCTACACCCATATGTGGAAAGGATCTCATAACGGAGTCACTCAACGTGATATCGTCCATCATGGCTATTCCCATGTATGGAAAAGAACATGTGCACAAGTGCCCATCACGGAGTCACTCAACGTGATGTCGTCATCTCATCATGACGTCCACCATGGCTACTCCCAGAGGGTGGATAAACACAAGTATAAGGAAAATCATCATGGAGTCTCTCAATGTGATGTTGTCATGGAGTCACTCAACATGACATCCACCATGGCTACTCCCAGAGGGTGGAGACAAGGGCTTTCACCTCAAATTCCTCTCTCATAGAGAAAGATGCATTAACAAGGGCTTACACCTCAAATTCCTCCGTTTCAGAGAAAAATGCATTAAACCAAATCACAGAAGATCACTGTTGCTGAGTCTCCCTCTCAGCTAGGGCTTCATTCTCCACAACTCCAAGCTTGTCTCGAAAGTGCACAAAATTTACTCTAGAGAGAGGCTTGGTGAGAATATCAACCGTCTGCTCATCTATACAAATGTATCTCAACTGGATAGCTTTCCTCAATACCATATCTCTGATATAATGGTATTTGATTTCAACATGTTTTGTTCTGTCATGAAACACATGATTGACAAAAAGCTTCACATAGCTTTGATTATCACAATGAATAACAGGCGGCTCCAATGATTGTCCAAACAACCTTGCAAGGAGCTTCCAAAGCCACACTGCTTCTCAAGATGCTACACATGCTGCAATATATTTTGCCTCTACAGTGCTTAAGGCCATTGAAGACTGCTTCCTGCTACACCAAAAAATCATTGCAGACCCCAAACTAAAGCAACATCTAGAGGTGCTCTTCCGATCAACCACACTCCCTGCCCAATTAGAATCAGAATATCTTTGCAACTTTAGGTCTACACTAGAAGAATATCTCAAGCCATATCCAGCTATGCCACGCAAGTATCTCAAGATATGCTTAGCTGCAACTAGATGTATTTGCCTTGGTTCACACATGAATTGACTAAGTGCATTCAATATATTGCAAATATCTAGTCTAGTATTGACTAGATACATCAACGATCCAATCAACTGCTTGTACATAGTGGGATCCAATCAACTGCTAATCTGAACTAGCTGTAGACTCACTCAACTTCTTCAAATTGGTTTCCATTGGTGTAGACGTGGATTTGCAATCCATCATACCGAATCTCTTCAAGATGTCTATAGTATACTTCCCTTGACTTAGAATGATCTCATTGTGTCTCAACCACACTTCCAATCCTAGGAAGTAATGCATATATCCTAGATCCTTCATCTCAAATTCAGATGCTAACTCCTTGCATTTGATAATATTTTGCTCCTGTAAGAAATAGATCAACATAAAGAACCAAGATTAATGCCTCACCATCAACTATCTTGAAGTAAAGATTTGAATCAACATCATTCTTGGAGAAGCCCAAGCTCATCAAGTATCATATTGATCAATCCTCTCATACCAAGCATGAGGGGCCTGCTTAAGGCCATACAAAGCCTTCTTCAATTTACAAACATGATACTCCTTCCCATGAATCTCAAAGCCATCAGGTTGCTCAATGTATACCTCTTCTTCAATCACACCATTAAGGAATGTTGTCTTCACGTCCATCTGATGTAGCTTCCATCCCTTAGCTGCTGCAATAGCAATAATGGTCCTGATGGATGTATAACGAGCAACTGGAGCAAAGGTTTCTTCATAATCTATTCCCTTTTTTTGAGAGAATCCTCTAGCCACAAATCTAGCTTTGTACTTCTCAATGCTTCCATCAGCCGCATGCTTGATCTTGAAAAAGCCATTTAGAAGATACAATAGATTTCCCTTCTAGTCTTGGTACAATATCCCAAACATCATTCTTGATGATAGATTGATATTCTTCAGCCATAGCATCTCTCCACACTAGCTGATTTGATGCTTCCTCAACACTGGAAGGCTCATATTCAATGATGTGACTCATTAATGCAACATAGCTTGGAAATTGTTGTGGACTTTTGCTTTCTTTGAATGTCCCTGTAGGAGCTGCAAACTTTTCTGCCTCCTGCATTGTTTGCCTATCCCAAAGAGGTCTCTTTCGACTTAAGACAATATCTCTTGGCCGATCAGTTGGTTCCAAAGGCTCAACGGGATCACCATCCTCTTTTGGTTCAGCAGACTCCCTTTGAATCTCAGGAGTATGATCAACGTCCATGTCTTGAGGAGTCTCCTGATCTTCATTATCTATCTCCATGTATGAACCTTTGGATCTTTTGAATGCAATATCTTCTTCAAAGGTGACATCCTTGCTGATCTCTATTAGTTTTTGACCTGGAACGTAAATCCTATAGGCTTTTGAAGATTCACTGTAACCCACAAATATTCCTTTCTTGCCAAAAGGTTCTAACTTAGTCCTCTTATCTTTAGGCACATGGATATAAACAGGACAACCAAAGATTCTCAAATGACTAATCTCAAGCTTCACACCTGTAAAGGCTTCTTCAGGAGTCATATTTTCTAAAATATGATGAGGGCACCGGTTCTAAACATACACTGCAGTTCTAGATGCTTCTACCCAAAGGAAGGTTTGCAAGTCTTGATCATGGATCATGGCTTTAGCTACTTCAACAATGGATCTATTCTTCCTTTCTGCAACACCGTTTTGTTGTAGATTGTAAGGGACATAAAACTCCCTCTTAATCCTTGCTTCGATACAAAAGTTATGGAAGCCTCCAGAGGTGTATTCTTCTCCGTTGTCAGATCTCAGAACTTTGATTCTCTTTCCGGACAGATTCTCTACTTGAGCCTTAAAGTCTTTGAATTTCTCAAGTACTTCATCAGATTCCTTAGACTTCAAAAAATAAATCCAAGTCTTTCTAGAGTAGTCATCAATGAAAAGTACATAATACCAAAAACCACTCAAGGATGCAACAAACATTGGACCACACAAATCAGAATGGACAAGATCTAGAATACATTTTGATCTACTTTCTCTACTATGAAAAGGACCCTTAGTATTCTTACCCAATGCACACTCTCTGCATGTACCATCATGCTCTTGATTGAGTTTTGGAAGGCTTGAAACTATATTCTCCATGGATGGAAGAGCTCTGAAATGGAGGTGAGCAAGTCTTCTATGCCAAAGCTCGCTTGAATTGGTAGAATCATGCAACAATGCTTGCATTGGATGAATGGAAAGTCTATAAAGACTCTCAAGCCAAACATCGATTACACAGGCTGTCTTGATGCTAGAGTTCTTTGGCCAAGCAAGAACTTTTCCCTTAGAAAATGCAACTTGATATCCTTTGTCCTCTAAAACTGAAATTGATACAAGGTTCCTCTTGATACCTGGTACAAACAATACATCAATCAAATGAAGAGAGATGCCAAAATCTAGGTTGAGAGAGGAGGCTCCTGCACCCTTCACTGAATAGCATGCATCATCTCCAATTATGTCTTGAATGTTGGTATCTCTCTCCACCAAATCTGAAAGATGCTCTCTAAATCCGGTAATGTGACGAGAGGTGCCACTATCAATGAACCATGTGCTACTATCGGTTGGAACATTGCTTGATAGGGCTGAGATAAATAGAAATCCACTTGAATTGTCTCTTGAATCCTTCTGAGGAGAGACCTCATCCACATCCGCGGTAGTAGCATGCTGTTTTGGTCTTGTTGCACAATCTCTCGCATAGTGACCAAACTTGTCACATTTGAAGCACTGTATATGGGAGAAATCCTTCTTCTTCTTAGATTCAGGAGCACCATTTGATCTTCTATCTCTGTTCCTCTTGAAATTGCCTTCCTTCCTTCTCTTCCTTTCCTCTTCGATGTTTGAGCAGCAAGAACATGATTGTCTTCATTATTAGAACTCTGTCCATTACCTCTTGCTGCCAATCTTGATTCCTCTTGAATACAATCTGCCCTAAGATGATCAAACTTTGGTAGTTTCGATCTTCCACTAATACTTTGGATAAATGGCTCCGAAGATTGAGGAAGACTGTTAAGAGCCAACATGACTAAATCTTTATCATCAACCATATTACCAATGGCACAAAGCTGATCTCTCAACTCAGTGATCTTCATGAAGAAGGAGATGACTGAATCTGCTTTCGCCATCTTGATGTGATGTAGTTGTTGCCTCAATGCAAGAGCTCGGTTGGTGTTATTAATCTCATACAATCCCTCCAAGGTTTTGAACATCTCTTTCGCTGTCTGCAACTTGGAGATAATAGGCACAAGGCAATCCTTCACAGAATCAATCAATATCTTCTTGGCTTTTGTGCCATTCTTCCTCCATTGTGTCTTCTCATTCTCATCAGAAGGCTTGGGTACTTCGCTCTCCACGAACTCCAGAATCTCATTTTCTTCCAATGCAATCAAAACTCTAAACTTCCAAGAGGTGAAGTTAGAGGCACCTTCTAGTCTATCTTCAACCTTGAGACCGTTCACCATTTTTGAAGATAAGATAGACACACTAAGATGAGAACAAGAGAGGAAGAACACGCTGCTTATAGAAATCTGATCGCGATCTTGCTTAAACCCGCTCTGATAGCATGTTAATTTTTGGATCAGAAATTAAATAAGCAGATAAAGAACAATTTAAACAATTTGACATAGCATATACCCTTGGAAAACCCTCCAACTTGAGGTAGAAAAACCCAACAACAATATATCACTTATATATTGATAGTAAATAGCAACTTGCTTTACAATGAGGACCAACACAAGGCCGATTTGTAGATGAGAATGGCACCACACTTCAATAGTATCAAACCCTTAGTTGATCTGCTGTAGATGAGCTCGATTTCCAGTTTGTGCGAACTTGAACAATGATATATGTGAATATGATAATGGAGAGAGCAAAGCATATAAATACAATATAAGAATGTCTTCTTCCAAGGGATGCGACTCTACACAAGAGGTCGGCCTCTCCATAAACCAACACGTCTCTTTATACAAAGTGGTGCGATTTAATTAAGTTGGCCTAGATTAAATAATAATTGTTTGGTGAAGTGAAGCGCCTCTTCACTTAAGTCGTCCTGAATAAATTAAATAGCCAAAGGCTATTATTTAATTTATTTCTTATTGCCGCTGGGAGTAAGAGGCCCGTGGCTACATGACATTAACACAAGAGACACCAATCCTCTCTTATACAATTTGTGAGCACTGACCCACTGGAGACACCAATCCCCACAACTAAGCACCAACTCAGTAAGAGACACCAATCTCTTCGATATGAGGCACCGACCTCATTCGGTATGAGGCACCAACCTCCAAAGTAGACAAAGTATTCCCCTTCTTAAATTGCTCTTTCAACAAATGATATACATATAATATCTTCACAACTCTGCTCTATTCATGTTCTCAATTTTTTTGCTCCTTCAATAGATGACAAACTCTTATAAAACCTGACTATACATATTCTTTTTCTCACAAATTTAATGCCATCCTTTTCATATGCTTTTCTTCTTCAAATCTGCATGTATTCCTCTTTACAAATCTGCCTTAGAATAATATTCTATATTCTCTTCATACACTCTTCTTGTGTTTGTATGATACATCCTTTTCGCTCTACACATTTGCTTCCTTATTCACTCTTCACCTTTCTCACACTTCTACACCACTTTCTCCACAAAAACTGAATTCTTTTTATATCTTTAGACTTCTACATAAAAGGAGATGTCTCTTCAAAAATAGATAACCTTTTATAAAGTCACGACCCTTTGTTAAAACCAATCGCTGCCTTTAATTAATTACTAATTGTTGTCTTTTTGTTTATTACTGATTGCTGCCTTTTCTAATGAACCTTTACACTTCCTTTATTTCTGCCTTAATAAAATTGCTGCTTTGTTATTAATATGATCGCTGCCTTCATTAACCTTTGCAACTCTCTTAATAACATTCACTGCCTTTAATATATATATTAATGTGCCAGATCAGATTTCTCACAAATTATTTTAAAGATCAGATCACCAATTGTGTTAGAGCACTATAAGATGTCAAACAAGGATCTCACCCTGAAGCAAATCAATGAGGCTCAAACCTGATGAACATGAGTTGGTGCAATTATACTCGGTCAAAAGAATGTTCCAATAGCAAGATAATAATTTATCGGATATATATATCAGAGAATGAACAATCCACAGATACTTCCAGCAACTACTACTACCTCAACAATGATCTATGATCAGACCCGACAAGCAACCAATCCCGATAGCAACAATTATAGAATGCACAAATGATATATATAGCTAGACATAGGAGACAATGAAAAACATAAGCATGAATACATCTCGGATAGTAATAATCGTGTATGAGTAAACTCGCGGTAATGAGAGGGGGTCTCTCGATTGTTAAATCAGAGAGACAAATTTATGTTGCTGTCTCGAACCAGAATTCCCTCCTCCGGAAATGTGCGCTGAAGAAAAGATGATATGACCCCCTGGAAAATTCCCGTCTTGTGAATCTTTAGATGCCGTTGCACTTCTCTTGAATCATTCCCAATCAGTGATGACGGGAATATGATTGCTCCTTCCATCACAAACCTTCAGCCAACCGTGCCACACAAATTGCTCGATCAACAAAGGGTCCGGATTCTAGAGATGACTATACGTGCCCAGTGAAGTGCCTCTTTTGCTGATTGGCCCGCCAATCCTTTGTATTGATTGCTCCCTAATTGCTTGATGATCGCCCTCTTGCAAGTTCGAATAATCCTTAGTTGTTGGCTGGGAAAGATGGACTTGAGTCGTGAATACAAAGCAACCAAAACATGAATTCCCTCAGGCTTGTAGCTACGCCTAGTACCTGAGTGCTGCGCCAGAGCAACTACGTCCTTTACACTCTGAGCAAGACATGAAGTCCAAAATCCGTGGTGATCCAAACAACCGACCAACCTTGATAAATACTGAAGGATAAGCCTCTCAAAAGCAGGTCGGTCCCAATTAATAAAATTTAAATATTATTTTATTATTTTTAAAAATATTTAATTATTATTTATTTAATATTGTTTTAAATGCAAATTGGTGTTTAAAAAACACCGTTATTAAATTCCCCTCCAAAATAACTCAAGTTATTTCGGGGACATTACAATCCTCCCCGCTAGAGTGTTGCTTGCCCTCAAGCAACTTTCGTTTTGAATCCTTGTGTGTCCTTGTTGCTGCCTTTGGCTCCGCTGTAGCAGGTGTTGAAATGTTCTCAGGGCCTATCTTGGACAATCCTTGAAGAATGACTTCTTTGAATCTTTCCCATTTGCTTTGAACTTCAATTCCAAAGTCTGATAATTTGTTGTGTACTCCCCGAGCGAGTGCAGCCATTGTACTCCCAAGACCACCTCCGTCTCGCCAATGCCAATGACAAAAAAATCATCTCGCACCTTATATCCTCCTATAGTCAGCTCCAATTGTTGAATCTGATGGTTGCACGGGATAGTGTACCCATCTGCGATTGTTACATCAAATCCTTCAAAATCTTCTGCCCTTAGGCTTAGCTTAGCCACTAAACCTTCATCGATGAAATTATGGGTGGCTCCACTATCGATTAAGATTGTTACCCTTTGTCCCTATAGGTCCCCTCTAATGTGAAGAGAATCATACCTCGATGCTCCTGAAAGTGATGCGAGGGTGCCTCCCGAATGTCCTTCGTCCAATGCCTCTACTTGCACTTCCTCATTAAAGAAGAATTTACCTCCCCCTTCTTCCGCTTCATCGTTAGAGGTAACCTCAATATAGTGGATTTGTGTCTTGCCCCTGCACTTGTGACCATCTACGAAAGGTCCCTTATAATGATAGCACAATCCCCTTTTATGAAGCTCGTTTTTGGACATCTCAGGAGATTGCTGTGGTAGTTTCGTCGGTTGAGGAGTAATCTCGTGCGGTGGCTTCTTTGGTTGTCCCGTTGACACATTCTTGATCATAAGCTTGTTCTTTGTAGAGTCCTCTAGGTTCAAAGCCCTTCGAATAGACTCTTCCAAAGTTGTTGGCTCCAAAGCCCTTACCAAACCTCAAAAAGAATTTGATAGATCCTCAATGAAAAAGAACATGAGCCTCTTATTTGAAACATCTGGTACCATCACAGTTAGCCTTTGGAATTCTGAGACATTCATCCATGGTGCCCATTTGCTTCAGTCTTGTCAACTCCTGGAAGTACACTTCGGGATCTTTCCTATGAAACCTCTCCATTAGCATTTGCGTGAAGTCATCATATGTAGTCACAAGTCCAAACCCTTGAGTTACAATACCATGGTGCCACCATTCGTGAGCTAGCCCTTCGAAGTGCAAGATGGCAAATTTGAGAGCTTCATTCTCGGTCATGGGGTTGAGAGAGAAATATGTATCCAATTTTTGCACCCATGCATGTGCAGTTACCTTTCCCGAGCCATCAAATGTAGGGAGTGAAGCTTGCTGACCTTGTGTTGAAGATCTTTATTCCCTCGATATTGTCTCCCCTCACTTCTTCTAGCCTTGTAGAACTGATCAAAGGGAATTGTAGCTTGAGCTTTAGCGTCCAGTTTCATATAATCCTGTACAATATTGCCATAGCTAAGATAATCTTCTTCTTCATGATGTGCCTCTATCCTAGGCAAGAACTTGGGCTAAGAGGGTCTGTGAGTACATCCCTTTGAGGTCCTACTATGTTCCCCTCCTCCCGAACGTTCTGGATGGCCTTCTTTAGCATTGTTGGATCCAAATATGTTGTTGTTCATTGCAACAATAAGGGATTGTAATATTTGCAACAACGTTTGGTTTGTCTGATCCTGTGTCTCCATTAAAGCTTCGAGCTTATTATTTTGATCCTCCATCTTCTTCTTACTCTTGCTTCCTATTCCCCTGTTGCTATCTTGGGTAGATGCTTCAAGTTTTCTCTACTCTCTCTCAATGGATCTCAAATCACACTGACTCAATTGCATCAATCAAAGGTCACCCATAGGCTGGCAGAATCCAATGCTTTGATACCTCTGTAATATGCCGGATCAGATTTCTCACAAATTATTTTAAAGATTAGATCACCAATTGTGTTAGAGCACTATAAGATGTCAAACAAGGATCTCACCTTGAAACAAATCAATGAGGCTCAGACTCGATGAACATGAGTTGGTGCAATTATACTCAGTCAAAAGAATGTTCCAATCACAAGATAATAATTTATCGGATATATATATATCAGAGAATGAACAATCCACCAATACTTCTAGCAACTATTGCTACCTCAACAATGATCTATGCTCAAACCCGACAAGCAACCAATCCCGATAGCAACAATTATAGAATGCACAAATGATATATATAGCTAGACATAGGAGACAATGAAAAACATACAACATGAATACATCTCGGATAGTAATAATCGTGTATGAGTAAACTCACAGTAATGAGAGGGGGTCTCTCGATTGTTAAATTAGAGAGACAAATTTATGTTGCTGTCTCGAACCAGAATTCCCTCCTTCGGAAATGTGCACTGAAGAAAAGATGATATGACCTGGAGAATTCCCATCCCATGAATCTTCAGATGTTGTTGCACTTCTCTTGAACCGTTCCCAATCAGTAATGATGGGAATATGATCGCTCCTTCCGTCACAAACCTTCAGGTAGTACGCCACACAAATTGCTCAATCAACAAAGGGTCTGGATTCCAGAGATGAGTATACGTGTCTAGTGAAGTGCCTCCTGTGATGATCGGCTCCCCAATCCCTTGTATTGATTGCTCCCTGATTGCTCGATGATCACCTTCCTGCAAGTTCGAATAATCCTTAGTCGCTGGCTAGGAAAGATGGACTCGAGTCGTGAATACAAAGCAACCGAAACACGAGTTCCCTCAGGCCTGTAGCTACGCCCAGTACCTAAGTGCTGCGTTAGAGCAACTACGTCCTCTACACTCTTAGCAAGACATGAAGTCCAAAATCCGTGGTGATCCAAACAACCGACAAACCCAAATAAATACTGAAGGATAAGCCTCCCGAAAGCAGGTCGGCCCAGATTAATAAAATTTAAATATTATGATTATTTTTAAATATTTAATTATTATTTATTTAATATTGTTT
Organism: Sequoiadendron giganteum; assembly: GCA_007115665.2. Classification (NCBI taxonomy): domain Eukaryota; kingdom Viridiplantae; phylum Streptophyta; class Pinopsida; order Cupressales; family Cupressaceae; genus Sequoiadendron; species Sequoiadendron giganteum. The sequence goes on from CM021100.1 coordinate 42,438,082, forward strand.
TAAATGCAGATTGGTGTTTAAAAAACATTGTTATGAAATTTCCCTCCAAAATAACTCAAGTTATTTCGGGGACATTACATAGTCGGCCAACAAAGTATGTATTTGGGCGATTTCATAAATATGTGGCTTAACAAGGGTGGTTGGCCAGCTTTAGAGTATATTAATTATCTTTATTAATGCACACTTTTAATGTCTTAGAAACTTTTCTTTGACATCAATGACAATCAATCTAATAATCTCTCATACTCTTTTGACATCAATGAATATCAATCGCAAAAAAACAATCTTGGGCAGGGCAGATTATAATGCCCCCACCTAAGATATTTTATTTGCTCTCTATATCTCTATGCTATGGAAATGCCTTTCAATTTTAAAAAAACAGTTTTTATCTCTTGTTTACAATTTTTTATGTTTTTTTTTAGATCCGATTTTTTCAAAAAATCTTATACTTTTGGTTTGCTGATTTTTTCCCCAAAAGATTTTTGCTGCTATGGTGACAACTAGAGTGGCATCAAGCTATTTGAGAATCTAGTGTGTAATGTCCCCTATTTGGATAGGCTTAGATTTTTGCCCTAAAATCACAATTTCAAAGTAAGAGATATATTTTATTAAATTACAACTTTCGATAAACTCCGGTTTAACCCTGCAATAATGTTAGCCAATGATTCATAAAGTAATTAATTGATCATTTGTATTGTTTGCACATCCATTACATTATTTGACATATATATATATTGATCTAGATAAGTAACTAACAGTACTGATCGAAGTTCTTATCCCCCCAATAATCAATCATTGGAAGGTTGGAGATGAAACCTCAATAGGGTGCCCAGAGTCTTTCCTACTTAGCCCTAGGGCAGATAGGCAACCCCCTTGGCCCACTAATGGCAGACACACGGGCATCCATTAGGGGTGGTCTACTTAGCATGGAATCTCTCCCCCTCTTGTACTTCCATCCCTTCTTCCCATGATCGATTATAGAGGCATTAGTAATTTATGGTTAGATTGATAATTTAATATGAATTACAATTCTTATTAGGTTCTATATGAAGTACATGGAATCTTTTATATTGAAAACATATACATGAAATAGCATACCACAATACTTGCTAAAATATAAGATTCCTATATTTTGGATATATTAGTAAATGCTGACCTTTGCCCTTGTCTGCCAAGTGCAGATAATGATGTTTGATCTGCTTCAATTACCTTACTGTTGATCTGTCTTTTGTATTTAGAAGATATTGCTTGCCAAACCTATATATGATTATTTAAAGGAAATCAAATGAATAAGAATATATTATTCATATTTATAGTAAGGAATCATAGTTACTTATAGGGTTCAATAATTGCTGCAAGCATCATTATTATATAATTGTATATACTATATATGTTTATATATATTTTATATAAATATATACATATGATTATTTCTAATTGATTTCAATTTACAATAATTACCTTTGCCTGAATATATATTTACTTCCCAATTTTACTTCTGATAATAATATTTTAATCCCATATACCTCTTGTAATTGCTTATCTTTATTCCTTATTTCCAATCTGCTTTCAAAAATCATATTCCCTTATTATATTTAAGGGCTGCTGCCTTTCTGAGTACAGATCCATATTTATTTACTCTGTTCTAAAACTCAGAATCTATTTCCCACTTTTTCTCCCTAGACCTTGCATTCCTTATGCCTTTTATAACATTGTACTTCTTCATGAAGAGATGTATCTCTTTTAAAAGAGATGACCCCTAGAAGAGGCACCATTCTCATTAACTATCTCTTATACTAATCACTGCCCTCTAAACCACCAATATTAATCGCTGCCTATTATCTTTATTACTCCCTTGTTTACTTTAATTTTCATGACCTGAATCGCTGCCTTTGCATTAATAGAGCTGAGCGCTACCCTCTTATTTACTCTCCTTAGTTACTAATGATTGCTGCAGTTAATTAAGGATATCTTGTTAAGAATACAGTTTGCTGCCTTTTGAATATTTCTTGGGCTTTTTAATATTAAACTAGGCTGCAACATGGATCAGCTAGAATAGTAATTAATATTACTTTTAATTTTCTTTTACTTATTTTATATTTATATTAGTTTTATACATATATATTTTAATATTTATAATATTATATTATAATGATTATAATTATAATTGTCGGCAGATGGTTAGTGCTCCCCTCGGGATTCGTGACATGGACTAATTGCGTCCTGTGGATCCGTTAACTTTGGCGGTTGTATCAGACATTAACAGGTCGACCTTTTGGTGCAACGACAACTGTGGGGCCAACATATGGTATTAGAGCCAAAGGTGCCGGGTTTGAATCCCCTCGGGTAACGCCGAGGGGGAGTTTGTGGCAGATGGTCAGCGCTCCCCTTGGGATTCATGACATGGACTAATCTCTTCTTATGGATCTGTTAACTTTGGCAGTTGTATTAGGCATTAACAGGTCAACCTTTTGGTGCAACAACAACCGTGGGGCTAACAATAATAATATTCAAGTTAATATTTATATTTATTTGTTTGCATTTCAATGCTTTATACTTTAGGGTCGCAATTTTGGGGGTAGAAATTAATTGTTTGAAGTTGACAATAATGTATTGTGACAACTAGAGTGGCATCAAGCTATTTGAGAATCTAGCATTTCATGATCACTTCAAGCATGTAGACATTCAATTTCATTTCCTTCAAGATAGGGTTTAGAAAGAAGCAATAGTTCTTTTGTATGTACCCTCAAATGGGTAGGTTGCAGACATTTTGACAAAGCCCTTGGCAAAAGCAAAGTTTGAAATACTAAGAGAGCGACTAGGTTTGATGGAAACTATCTTCCTCACAAAGAGGGAGTGTTAGCTTTTCAATGTGTTGCTTGGTTGCTGGTCTCCTACAGCTGGGCACGAGAAAGCAATTTTTAATTTTTAATTTTTTCCATTTTTAGCCAAGCAATGGACTCTTATACTTTTCTTATATTTAGAGGGACTCTGAATTCATGAAAGTAAGTTGCTTTTGTTTCTAGAACAAAGTGCTTTGGCTATTGTGTCTTTAGCTTTTTGTGCAAAGCCCAGAAGATTATCGTAGTCTATAAAATAAATTTTGGGTGTATAAATTAGCAACAAGGAAAAAATATAGAATATAGAAGAAGAACAACTTTTGAGTGTAATTTAGTTCTAGTTTTTGGTTTGTATTTTCAGTAGTGTGTTTGCAGGTTATTGTACTCAAGTCTGCTATTTTGATTGAAGTTTCAATTTGTAGTTAGGATTTTATTTGAGTGCAGAATTTGCTTACCATGGTTTGAATTTTAACAAATATGCCCCATTCACTCATGTTAAAACATTGTCTTCACTCTAGACAACATATGGGCTCCATCCTTAGGAATAATAGAGCTATTGCACCCATCATTCATAGTACTTGCCTCAAGCTTGAATATAGTTCTAGCCTATATTCCTCTTACCAACACCATTTCTCCTCAAACCATCTTTGATAAAAATAACTTTCACACTTGCATCCCTCATTTTTTGTATAAATATTAAATTTTTAGCCAACCTTGGAATATGTAGATGCCTAAAGAGTGATTCAACCTTACATCTTTAAACATCACCTTGACTCTTCTATGCCATATGATATTATAAGACGAGTTGTCTCCTAAAAAGACATCTCTCCGTTAGGATTTTATATTCACAAAATCACTCCTTGTCGAGAACCATGTGAAAAGAAGCACCCAAGTTGATCAACCATGCATCATGACATGAGTGGGTACTTGAAGATGCCAACTATACATTCCCTTGTTATTTAGCATAGGTCTTTGTTTCTATAGAAGGGGAATCGTTAGGTGTCTTACCTTGTTCAACCTTTTAACTTTGTATTGTTTATTAAAATGCTTAGTCTACCTTAGTTCCATCATTTCTTCATAGGTCTTCTAGGAGATTTAGATTTGCCTCTAGAATTTGATTGTCTGTCACCTTGTATTTAGTGTTCTCTTGGGAATGACCTCTCACAAACAATGCATCCTTTGTTAGATCCTCCATTGATTTTCACCCCATTTCTTCTAATAACAAGATTACAACTCCTCCTCAAGCTTTTTAACTTAGATACATGCTATGAATGACCATAACAAGATTATCCCATGAATTTGGCAAAGAACATATGAGAGATACATTTATCTTCTCATCAGTGATAACATCAATTGAGGTTAATTAAAACAACTCAATGTTGAAAGCATTCAAATGCTCTATCACAGAGACACCATCATTCATTCTAAGAGGACACAACTTTTGGAGAAATTTTTTGTTTACTAAGGATTTTGTGTGATACAAAACCCTTGTGCTTCTCCTAATGCATTAAACATTACAGATTTGAAAGGCATAATCGGATTGAACTATTCACTTTCCTATCATTCTCTATCCAGTCTTTTGCCGGCCTACTCAAGATCTTTTTGGATACAATAACCCATTAAATCTATGCACCATAATATCTTCCATGTTAAGCTTCTATAACTCAAATTTTTGATCATTAAATTTCTTTATTTCCATCCTTGAAGTTCTCAATATTTCTCATTCTTACATGGGATTCACCTACCCAAAGCTCCCACTCAAGAAAAATATTTATCACAGAGCCAATATGCTTGAGCTTCTCAAAGAACTATCTAAACCATAGCTTTGATATCAAATTATGAGAAATAATGCCTATAAACCTAAGTAGGAGAAGCAATGGTAGTAGAATCTTAAATGCAATAGAAAGAAAAAAATTGCACATTCATGATATAACATGATTATTTGCCTTGGGAAACCCTTTGGGGAAAAACCCTGCAAAAGCAGCTTTTTGTATTAACTCATCTATTCACAATACAATAAGATATTTCTCCTTTGTGCTTGGTCCTAATCCATGTGAGTTTTTATACATACGTTATTGTGGGAAATTGTTAAGCAATATTATAATACACTGCGTGTAAACCATGGGCCAAAAAATGACTTGTAATGGCCCAAAAATTTGCCCAATTTTTTTTCTTGGCCACTAACTAACCCCCATAGTTCCTAGCTGTGGCCCAACTCTTGGCCCCACTTTATATGATGGGGTGTAGAACATGCAAAGTATGCAAAACATATACAACAAAGTTGTGCTAGATGGAATGGGCCCCAAACTTTGATGATTTATGAGAGTGTCATACAAAACTTTGTCATTCTCTAGGACAACCCTCCAACGGACTAGCAAGTCTATCGTCACAAATAAGTGCCTTGAATGAACATGTGATTCCTAATGAGTGTTCATTGGTATTGTCTTGGTAGGTTGACATTTTGGAGATAAATGCCCACACCTTTTGCTCTTATTTATTCAAGATGAATTCTCTTTGTCATGCTCTTAGATTCTTTGGTCATAGAGTTCGGAATGAATCTCTTAAGCATGAACAGTACTTATCGGGGAAATTCCTTTTGTGTTGTGCAAGAGAAATGACTAATAAATGCAATCCTATTCCTCGCCAAGTGGTTGCAATTCCTTTACATACTTTCTTGAACTCATTGAATCCTTATGGCTTTCTAGACTTTGCTTGTGCAATGATGAGTATTTTGTGAAGTGCCCATTTAGACTTGCATGGAGGTGGAAGTCGTAGTTGTCTTCTATAATTATTTATTTGCATGTTTCTAATGTTTATGTTCACTTCTATTTAAAAGAATAAGTTTTATCAGAATATTGAGTCCTCTATTCACAATTTCGCACAAATTCTAGATAGGAGTATTGAGCACACCATCTTTTTTAAAACCAAACCTTTTCTATTTTTGGAATGGTAAATTTCTATATAGGGGCTCTGAGTTCTTTTGTCTTCTATATAACCAAATCCACGTTCTATTTTTGGAAATGTGTTTTGGCAATCTCTCCAAGGTTCTTAGAATTCCAGATTTCTTTCTTGATTCTACTATTCTGTCTAAATTCTTCACAAACCATAAAATGGCCATTTTTGCAATGCCTCACAATTTTCCTGGGACAATCATGGATTAAGATTCTTCTTGGCCTCCCCCTCTGTTATTACCTCTTTATAGGAAACACCACTTAAGTGGAATTGTGTTGGGATTACCTTATCTGCTTCTGTTCCTCCAGATGCACCTTGTGACTTTGGGTAATAAAGCTTCAACTTGGAACTGTCAATTGACCCTTTAAGCAACTAAACATCCATTGCATCAAGCATAAGCTCTATTTCCTGCTGCTCTGTTGCACAGTTGATATAATTTTCATATTCCTTGATGTGAAATAAGATTTATCCCAAGTTGTTTTGAAAAAGTGTTCTGTGCCTATGTTTGGTTCTGCTTGTTCTTCATTGCATTGCATTGTTATTGATACTACTAGGAAGAAACTAAGCTATATTCATTGACTGCGGCTTTGTGATGTATGTTGACTCAGCAAGAATATGAAGAAGCTAGAAAAGCAGTACAAACAGAGTTAGTGAAAGGTATTTCTGTGGCTGACATTCGCAAGAAGTTGCAGTTAGGAGGCACTCAAATGAAAGCTGATAGTAGACAAGAGAAGATGCAGACCTTCCAGCACATTCCCCGCAAGAAGAGGGACACATCATACTTACTGAATAAGTTTTCTGATAAAACAATTGAATCCAAGATATCTGCAATGTCTAGAAATGACAATGCATCACATTTGGATGCATATGCCATGGAAGGGCTCGATGGTAGAACTATTCTTCAAAAAGCAACCTTCAAACTTGGGGATAAACAGCTACTGGTCAGACTTAGTATCAATATTAAGCATTGATTTTCTGTAATTATATTTAAAGTTGTCTTTTCACAATCCTTTTTCCTTGTGAAATAGGTACATTTAATAAATAATGGGGATGAGACTTCTGCAAGGTTTGTAACAGATAGCAGAGAGCCTATTATACTTCATTGGGGATTATCAAAGAATTCAGCTCAAGAATGGCTGGTATGTGCTCTATTATGTACTTTGAAGTAGATTTTCTATTGCCACCACCATAGTAGCCTATCAAAAGAATCTTACAGTTGGAGTTACAGGCTCTATATTTCTGTTCAGTATGCTCATTGAGCACTTGAATACAGAGGTTTGTCTTGAGCTATATTAAGAAAAAACCATGATTATGATGTAGGTGCCTTCACTGAATTTTAGACCAAAAGGGTCAAGCATGGTGGATGGAGCCTGTGAGACACCATTTGAAAGGGCATATGCTGGAAATGCATCTTTTCAGGTATCATGATAATAAAAAACTATTCAGCCATCCTCTCTACTGTAATTATTTATATTAAAAAGTCTAGTGCAGAAGGGCATGATAATTCTGTTAGGTATTCACTAAATAAATTTGTTGGTCAGCATTCTTTCTATAGTTGTACTTGGCTGTTAGAATTTTATCAAATTACTAATTTAAAACATGTCGAAGTTAATGATTCTTATTTATCATTGATTCACTCAGTTGATCTTTGTTTATTGCTTAAATAGTTCCTGGAACTCAAACTTGGGAAGAGCGATTTTATTGGAATATCGTTTGTTCTTCGGTCTAATGGTCAATGGATAAAAAATAATGGTTCAGACTTCTACATAAGTCTGAAAGCCGCAGATAGAATATATGCAAAGGTTGTTTTCTACTCAAGAAACCTTAATGCCTATATAATTTGCTACAAAATTATATTTTTGTTAATGCTTATTGCATAAACTCAATAAAGATTTTATCTTAAGCAGATGTTATCTAAAGAACAATAGAACGTATATAACTATGCAAGTGGAAATTAAAAGTTATTTAGCCTGTAAAATTATCCCTTTAAATCTTTCAATCAAGTTAATTTTTTTTTTTTAATCATCAATGTTAAATCTAGTCTATTCTTTATTAGTTTATTCATTTTGTATTTACATTTGGACTGTTGAATAGAGCATAGGTGATGGCAAAGGTACTGTCAAATGGTTGTTAGATGCAATAGCTGAAAAGGAGAAGGATGCAGAGAGATCACTAATGCATAGGTCAGTATAATTTTTCCTACAATTATAAGATATGATAGCTTTATTGGAAATAGGTTATATCTTTTTATCTTTTGAATAATAAAGTTTGCCATGAAAGCTTATAAATTAAATGATTCCATACACAAAGGTCAAAGTAGTAAGGATATAAAAACAGGCTTTTCTTCTTTATCTCTCGAGCCTACTATCCCAATGCTTCTTGCAGCTCCTCCAGGGTACCATTAATGCCCTTGCTGCCCCGTCCTAATTGCCCAAGGGCTGGTAGGCCCTTCATTTACCCCTGAAGGAAATCATGGTCTCCTCTTGAACCTGAATTTTAAATCAGCCATTGCTCAAGAAAGCTCCCAAATCTGTAAAAACGACATGCAAGGTTTCATTAAGTACCTTGTGTGGAGAATGATATCCAAGCTCATCATCCCTTAAAAAAATGAAAATGTATTTTATCTTAAAATAGACACCCAACCCCAGATCTCGTTTTCTGTGAAAGGAAGTGGAGATCAAGCCCTTATTTGCTGCTTTATGAGAGCATTCCTTGGGTCCAAAATGCTAATAGCTTGGGCACATGACAATTTGAAAACTTCTGGAACTGTTGAGCCCTTTCTAATGCCCAAGAGTTACTTGGTGTTCTTTTCTACAAAATGGAGAAAAATCTAATATGCCAAGGTTGACCCTGGTTTTGTGAAAAATTAGGTGTTTTGTGAAACATTGATCACTAGATTTTAATTTAAGAGATGATCTCCCCAATGTTAGCATTTCGATTTGCACCTCTCAGTGCAACACAAAACAGAACAGCATGTAAAGTAAAACCTTTCCTTGAATTTGTGAGGGAAACTCCCTAATGAAGAGTGAAGGAAATAATGAATATCCTTTCACAAAAAACAATAAAAATACCTAGAACTAGTGGAGATTTCTTTGAGCAAGCAGAAATACAAACTAAAGCAAATCTATCCTTTTGTTTTCATGCTTGGGCACAAGGTGATTCAACAGTTTTGCACTAAACAAGAGGCTCTTATGTTTCATATCTAATATGGAAAACCTATAACAACTAAGAGACGTTTACTCTTTTTAGTAAACACAGAAATTAACAATCATAAGTACAACATGGTAGAATTGGATAGAACATATACATAAACTACTATGAATCAAATATGAAGGGTTGCATACAAAGCTACAAGACTGCAATAATTATCAAATTATATTCAATTCATAAAACATATAAACATGAAACTCACAAGGATGTGTGAACAACAATATTAGAAGTAAGTAAATATAACATTTACTATTCAAAATCTAAGTGCAAATGGTATTTATTTATAAGAGTTTACAAGATTTTTTATGGAAAATAAATCAAAAGCTAATTGCAGTTCCTATGCTATCAATAGTCTGTTTGCACACAAGCAAGCCCAATATGCTAATTTTTTTCCAATAAATTAAATATAAATCAGAAAATCTTAAAAGTAGATTTCTGATAATTATAACTACAACCAAAATAGACCCTCTAGAAGGACATCCAACACTAACACATCCTCAAATAAATGATCGAAAAACTGCTCCAGAATAGCACATCAACAACAGTAGGAGCATCTAGATTTTGTGCCCTCCAAATCTTGAATCTGAGATACATCAGATTGTGACATTAAATCCATCTGAATTATCTACATGTTAAAGGTGAGACGGCTTTGCGTAACCAATGTGTCAATCTCAGCTACTTCCTCTGCATCCTCAGTGTTTCAGGCAATGGTGGATAATCAGTCTATATTATCATCATGTTGAGATTTCCTAAATGTATCCTATACCAACCTTTGAAACTTAGCCTGTACCTCATCCTGTTCAATCTGAACACCATCCTCACCAGCAAAAGTATAGGAAAGAGAGGCTACCAAGGAAGTTTCCTATTGACTACATTTATCAAATCCATTCTTTTAATCTGCAAATATAATAAAAACCTCATCTTGAAGTCAGATCAAGAATCTAATCTGATATGACCAGTTGAAGGTTTGATCAACTCTAACATGGGGTACCACATCCATTTAGTCAACTTTAAGGGTTGAAGAGCAACAGCAAGCTTAATTTTTTCAATAAAGCTCTCATATATCGAAACTCTATTCATCATATTTTGTTCTATGTCTGTGATTTCCCTCCTTACAATCCTTGCGTTGGTCAACAAAGCACCTAAGTTACCGAATTGGCTCATATACAGGCTGATTCCGGGTATGAAATGTCCTAAAACCGAATCCTAGTTCAAATCGCTTATGGGTTTGACCAGGGTACATATTTTTTTTTCCCAAAACGTTTTTCAGGTTTACATATTGAATCTGGCCGATTCCAACAATGACATGGTGATTCAAAACCGAATCCTGAGCGTTTCAACCTAGGAAAATGATTTTTGAAGGGTTTTTTTCCCTTCCACATCACGAGCTCACTGTTGAAATGCTTTAGCATATGTTCCCTTGCATGTGTAATTGTGCATGCACCTGTGTGTGCATCCACATGCGAGTGTTAATTAGCGTGGGGGCATGGGTCTCCTTCACGATAGGTCATCTTGCTCCTCCATCTGTACTACCTACATCCACTAGTGATGCCTCATGCTTCTCATCGATAGAGGAGGTTGAGTGATTGTATTTTTAACATTATATCTTATACAAACTTTACACATGGTGGAAGTTATTCATTGGGGATTGCGATAGTTAATTGTGATCGATCATCCACTCATAAGTAGTAAGCATGGAAACAAAAGAAAATATCTTAGCTGGATTTGTTAGAATTTTATTTAATATCACTTAATTTATTAGAATTTTATTAAATTTAATCGCTTTTAACAATTACTAATCTTACAATTATTATTAATGATGTTTACTGTTTATTCAATTAAACTTATTGATATATCAAATATTTGTTAAATATATATTATTTATATTAAATAATATTAAAAGTTATATATATAATTTTTTATGAATGTTGTATTGAATGGTATCTATATTAGAGGATTTTGAAAAGTAATTTTATCCATATTTGATATGGTATTTCTATCGTTCCTTTATTTTTTCAATATTTATTATTAATATTTAATATGTTCAAAAATAAATTTAATATAGTATAACTTTATATTAATTTCTAAGCAACAAATATGTATAAATTTATGATTTTATATATTTTTTGTATGAACATCCCAAGAATGTACCCAAAGCTTATTCCAATTTAGTAACTTAGATTGTTAATACCAAATTTTGAAGACTTGGACTTGGCGCAGACTCGACAACCCATAATAGGACTCATACTAGGGACTCGGCAAAAAACTTGACTAGAACTTGGCAAAAATACCGTAGTTTTACAAAAAACGAGAAGAAATTAATGCATTTAGAGAACATAAGAGCCTAATTTGACTATCAATTTGTCATAATTCAAATATTACTCATGTCATATGATCTTCAAACACTCAATAATTGAAATTTCATCATTCGTACTCATAGTTTCAAACTTTCAAATGTATAATAGCATCATAAGTTTATAAATGTTTACATATAATTATATGTCAAAATGAGTAAAACATTAACGACCAAATAAAATCTACATCTTCCACTTTCCGCTCCTATTGCAACTCAATTTTGTAGGCCTAGAACTAGAAGGTGCTACAGTATCCAAATGATGAGGAGTGGTTTCTTGATCTTCAAAAGTGTCTTCGTCCTCCGCCATTGCATCCAATTCTGCTGCTTCTTCTTCTTTTGTTGCTCTCTCCAATTCAGCAAGATCTTCATCAGTAAGGAAGACATCAACATCATCATTTTGTTCATCGATAGTCTATTCACCATATGGATAAATATCATCCAAGTTGATGGACTCATATGAAACACCGTCCACCTTTGTAGTTCGAAGGCAAAGGTTGTACCGAACGAAGACTAGATCATTTAGGTGCTGCTGGGTCAACCTGTTTCTCTTCTTTGTGTGAATGTTCTCAAATAAGCTCCAATTACGTTCACACCCGGAAGCACTACATGGCTGCAACAAAACACGGATGGCTAGCTTTTGAAGATTTGGCATGCTAGCACCATAATTCTCCCACCATAAATCTACAAAAACACATTTTAAAAATATAAGAATAAAGTAAAAAATGTAAGAATCAAATTTCTAATTTCATCTTGTAGTATTGAACAATTTTTTTTACCTGGTTGTTGTTTTTCTCTTCTTTCAATTGCTTTTTGCGAGGAAAAGAGTCTCCCCTCTACACCCTTGTAGACCTTGAATAGATCAAAATAAAATTAAATCAATTTTCAAATATAGAAAATTAGTTATCAACTTATTATGTATGTAAAATGGATGTTTCTAGATAGTCAACATTGCAAATTCATAAATAAGACGTAACAAATCTCACTTCCAACTCATCAAGCACCTTGTCTCTCAAGTCACGATCAGGCACCATCTTATGATGCATGTGACAAGACCTGCCATGACCTCCTCATCAACCTTAAATGTTTCAGAGAAGTAGAATTTTGGGTTCAAGAAGTAGGCAAAGGCATGTATCGGCTTGTGGAGTTGGTTTGTCGATCTATGATCAATGATGCGCTAAATAATTCATATTTTCTCTTGTTTCCACCATAGGAATGTGAAATGGCCTCTTTGGCCCTATCCATGGCTTCATAAATGAAACCCATTGGCATGCCCTCTCCATCCACCATGGGAAGAACTATAACCAAAGGTTTTGTCACCTAAAAAAATGAAAACAAATTTTAAATTATTACAAAATTAACCCCTCAAAAAAAAAACAACAAATAGATTATCTTGTATAAAGTTTATGTTTGTGTTTGTTAGTTACCCCGATCAACTCCTCTTCATTTTTTGATGAATGTGTCATCAAAAACTATGCTTACAATCTTCTCCCCTTCAAGTTTTTTGGAAAATGGGGACTCCAACCAAGCATCAAACGTCACTCCTGTTTGCACAAGGTCCTTGCCATTTGTGAATTTTCTCATCAAGAAAAGCACCCAAGTATGGTTGTAGATAAATTTGGTAACATTTTTGGCATCTTCAACCACACTTTTCACCCATACAATCTTCCAAATGTTCTCTAACAACAAGCCCAAGCAATGTGCAACACAAGGAGACCATGAAATTGTGGGATGCCTCTCCATAAGTAGTCTACCTGCAGCTAAATATGCAGCTGTGTTGTTCGTGATAATTTGGACAACATTCTCAACACCGACCTCCTGGATCACCCCGTCTAATAAATTGCACAAAGTCTCATCTTTTTTGATTTCATTGGAGGCATCTATAGACTTTAGGAAGACCAATCCAACATTAGAGGCCACAAAAAAGTTTAGGAGAGTCCTATTTTGTCCATCTATACACCCATTAGATAAGATGTTGCAGCCTTTTCTTCGCCAAAATTTTTTTTACTCATCAACCACAAGCCGTGTATTCTTTACGGCTTCCTCTAGCAATGGCCCACTCAAATCTTTAGCTGTTGGGGTCTTAAACCCCTTACTTGCAACTGTAAGGGCATTCACCAAACCTTCCCAATATGGGTTGTTCGCCACATTTGAAGGTAAATTATTGTAGTACCAAAAGTTTGCTGCTGCCATCCTAGCTTCATGATGTTTTTCTTTTTTCCAACCGGTACCTTCAAGTGAAGATTGTGCTCTTGGAACATTGTGTGGAATAAAGTAATTTGGTCTTGATGAAGGACCCTGGCTAGCAGTAGAAAAAAAACCCTTAGGACTCTCACCAAAAGATGAATGTGGCTGATGGATGCTTGGACTTGGGGCAAATTTCCACTCATCATTGCTGCTAGTGCTTCCTTTGTTTTTTGTCTTTCATCTTTTTTCAACTCATACTCAACAAGAAGGGCCTTCATCTCTCTAACCATCTTTGGAGTAGATGAAGGGCATATGTCCACATTTTGTCCAGGTGTTTGGCAATGCGGTATTTCAATCTATTGGTTCCTCCTGTCATCCATTTATTGCATTTGGTACATGTGACCTCACCCTTTTTATTTCCTGGTATCCATACTTCCATGCAGGGTCTTTTCTAGATTGCCTTGAGTTTGAAGTTGACATTGTTGTTTCAACATGAAAAAGAAATCAGCAAGGTTTGGTAAAAAATGATCAAATAAATGATAATCAATCATTTAAAAAAAAGAAAGAATTAAAACCAAGCTAAAAATACTAGGAAATAGGCTATGAAGGAAAATATAAATTTTTTTGCTAGCATTTCTCCTTGTTTTTCATGATTTTTCTGATTTTCTATCGAAGAAAACAAAATAAAGGAGAATAAAATTCACTTGGCTATAATTTGATCTTGTATGCTTGTCTTCTCTGCTTCTTCCAAGCCTATTTTGAGTTGCAGACCTGTTTAAGACAAATAGGAGCAGAAAAATGAAAGAAAAAATTAAAAAAATGATGTTTTAAAGCCTCATTGTCTACCTGCAGCCGCAGCACGAGTCCATGCATGGGACTCAGGAGTTCGAGCCTAGGACTCGCACGAGTCTCACGCCAAGACTCGGGAGTCCGAGCCTGGGACTTACTAGGACTCGTGAGTCTGCCGAGTCCTTGCAAGGACTTGTTGTGTCTTCAAACTATGGTGAATACTATATACATAATAAATATTATATATGTTGCCAATAGTTTAATAATTAATTATTAATGCTGTATATAATAAATAATATATATAAATATTGTCTATACAAGTATTTATGATTTTTATATATTTTTTGTACGGATGTATCCAAGTGTACCCAACCCCTCCCAAGAAATTTGCTGTACTGGTGTATCATACCCATGTACCTGTACCCATACCCAATCTAGCAACTTAGCATATGACCTATACCTTAAACCATTGTTGGTATGCCTACACTATCAAGCCATTGTTTAAGACTTACCATGTTTAGCTAGTTGATCTAACTACTTTTGCTAATTTGTAGAATGAAAAACTTGTGGAACAAAAATTGTAGAAGTAGGTATGGGCTATGGGAGTTGTGGAGACACGTCCGCTCATGGGTCGTGAGCAATGATTTCCTTAAGTTGCTTATTTTTAGCTTTTAGGGCAGCTTTAACCTAACTATCCTTGAGAACTCTTTCTTTGATATTTTTTATGACATCAAGAAGACTCAAATCCATTTAGCATGTCCTTGTTCCAAAACTAGTTTCAATCAAGTGGAAATTCGTGGACTCAATCTTATGAATGAATTTCCCCTCGTCAGGAACTCCAGTCTTTAAAACCAAATCATTGTCTATGTTCTTCAGCTTTGGCTGCTTCTTTCGCTCCTTAGGTTTTTGATTTTGACAGAATAGAGGCATCGAAATTAACTTGATCAAAAGAAACAACCTTATTCTTTCTAGTAACTACTGATTTTACCCTTTTTTTTATGCTTCTTTTCATTGCTGTTGTCTACTAGGAGGGCTAAGGGAAGGAATCATGATGATGAGAATGGGAAAAACAAGAGGTGCAAAATCCTGTAATGAAAGATGGGAAAGAAGGAATGTAAGGCTTGGATATTGGGGCAACATCTAAAAGAATGGGTGAAGGGAAACCAATAGAGGGATTTGTAGGAGAAGAAACATGAGTGGAAGCTTAAATTGTAATTAGAGATATGATCTTGGATTCTCTACTTAGTTGGTGATGAGGAGATATTGTGCTCTTCCTTTTGCAACCATCTGTAATTGTGGTATAGCCTAAGTTGTATTTGTGGTACTTACTACATGTGGAATCTGGATTTTCTTGTTCTTGATTCTTATTGCTCCTCTCAAGTTCTCAATTATTGATTTAGATCCAACATGTTAGGAAGAAGGTTACTTTTTCCTTTTGATGATGATGTGATGAACCAACTGAATTTTGCACCTTATGTGACCCTTTTGACTCCAAAAATACCTTATGTGACCCTGAATTTTGCAATTTAGTCTTTTTTTAATAAAAAGAGGGGTAAAAAATTTATTGATAACCAGAAAAGAACATTACAAAGGAGTTAAGGAACCAAAGGCTCTGAGAAAAAAACATCCAACCAAAGCAAGAACCAACATCATCCCACATCATATCCATCCACATCATCAACAAAGATCCTCTCCAAATCATGATAGTAATCAGGGGATAATTGCCCCCGACTATCAACCTTCCAATCATCCTCATGCTCCGAAGCCCACTTATTCAAACAATCAGCAGCCCTATTCCATTTTCACGGAATGTGGACAAAAGACACCATCTCCATCATAGAGCTAATCTGCAGGATCTATTGCACAACCATAGCAAGCTGCGAAGAAACATTAGACACCTTCTGCTCAATCAACAAATTAACAATAACCTGTGAGTCAGATTCATAGATAATCTTATGCCAACCCAAAACATAGGCACGCTCAAAAGCGCCGAGAATTGCCAATCCCTCCATAAAATTGTTAGATTGCTGCCCTTTATGAATAGAGAAGAAAAAAACAACCACACCCGAACAATCCCTACTGACACCACCAATCCCGACAGGCCCAGGATTAACCCTAGAAGAACTATCAGTATTGATCTTCAAGAAACCCTCTAGAGGAGGCAGCCATCTACCCCTCCTTTGAATCTTCTTTTTCGCAAGTCTACCTCTTCTAACACAAGCAAAGGCTAAAGACAGCCCCTGAATCCCCAGTCTATCCACAATCTTAGCATCCTCTCTAACTAAGGGAAAGATCACTTCACATTCAACTTCCACCGTTTCTTGGATCATACCCACAATTCTATGCCAGACTTGTTGAGCCAATAACTTTTCTTCCCAAAAAATCCCATGATTCTGCTCCACCCAAATCTGCCAAAGGATGAAGGTAGGCCCAATACACCACACAATCTAGAGAAAGGAAGTCAAAGTAGGAGGCCTACCCAAACTACTCCAGAATTCCACCAGGGAAGAAGCATGAACACAAGGGTGTTTCCAAACACTCCACCAAAAATGCCAAAGTTGCAAAGAGAAGGGACATCGGAAGAACAAGTGTGTAGAGTTTGCCTCCCAAACTCCGCACAAAACACAGATAGAAGGGCCCTGAAAACCCCGCTTCCAAATATTATCCCAAGTCAAACATCTATTCTAAACCAAAGTCCACACAAAGCAATTGCACTTTGGCCAAGAGAACTTATTCCACACATACTTCTACCAGCGAACCTCCACCCCATCTAGCCTATGAGCCAACAACTCCTGATACCCACTAGCAACAGTAAAAACACCCTTAGGATTAGGATACCAAGCAAGAATATCCCCATCCTTGAGGGAGCTACAATGTCTACTAGATAAAATGTTATGAAGTTCAACACACTCCTTGAAACTAGCAACAAACCAATTGCTAGGGGCCTTCCATCCCGCCACCTCCAACTGTTTACTAGAAGAGAAAGATTTAAAATCACTCACCCTTGACCACCCAAACGTAAGGAACCGTTGGCAAAGATTCATCAAATTAGGGTATTGAGAAACAATGGGAGGAAAACCATCCCAAGAATCGGACCAAAAGTGAGTCTCCGTCCCCCTCTTACATATCCAGAATAGACCTTCCTTAATCAGCGTAACCCCTTTCTTGAGCATGCCCCAAAGCACCAAACCTTTCCCCACCAGAGGATACCTAGGAATTTCCTCCTTCAAAATCCCTTGAAGATACTTATGAGACAAGATCTTGGCCCAAATCTGATCTTGCTCCACACACCACCTCCAATACAACTTTGCAGCCAACGCCATCTTAGTCAAAGTTGAATGCCTTAATCCAAGACCTCCAAACTGCTTCAGACTACACACAATTTCCCACCTGACAAGGCTCCATTTAGAGGATGACAAGCTGAAATATACCCCTTAATTTTTGCCTTTAATTTTCAGTCACAACGATGCAAATCATGCACCCGTTAAGAGTTAGCTCTACACCAAAACACAGCTGAAACAACTCTAACCAAGAATGCGCCCTAAAACCATTTAAGGAGGGGTGGGCATATGGTCAGAGGATCCCTAGGATCTAATAACTTGATAACAACTGAAAATAGAGAGTTAAATTCGACACCAAGAATGTGCACGCAAGATCCTTTTGCAAGGCGAGGTGCTAACATATGGTGGAGTGTTAGATATTAAACTGAAATACAACTTCTTCTGCAGATGTAGGTATCCGCAAGCGGTGGGAATACTCCACTTATTTCGTGGGTGTGATTATTACAAACATTTAAAGGCGGCAAGCCAGCCAATTAACCTCACTTCCACTTAAACTGTGGGGGGTATACAATCCACACAACCACTTTATTATGTGGGGGGAATTACAACAACGTAAATTGCAGCAAGTAAACAAATTGCTGTTAGTACTACTAAACAGCTTACAAACACTTACTAAACAGTTGCAATGAATCAACCACGAATTCCCAACATAAGCAATGGTTAGAGTATCACTTCCTCTAACATTTACAATGCATAAATGAAGCTCAAAACAACAATATAAATAAACTTAACTAATTTGATCAAAAATAGGAGGTACAGAAAATCAGACCAGCAAGCAATAGATTTACCAATTTGGACCAAAATCCTCTGAAACAGTTCCGAATGCCTCTATACCATAGACGATCAACAACTAGAAGCTAGGCGTCCAAAATCCAATGAAAATTCGAGCCAGAAATAGGTGAGAACAAGAGACACAAATTTCAATGCAAGTACCAAATGGTACGGCCCCTCAAGGAGGTCGACTTGCTCTAAAAAATCAGGAACTTGATATTAAATTCTGCAAATTTGCAGGAAGGGCCGCCCTCCACAGTAGTACAACTTGGGCCAACACCCAGAACGAAACCAAAATCTCAATTGAAGCTTTGAACAGAAAATAGCTTCAGCCAGGCCAAATCAGCAACTTGCAAAAATAGGTTTTACATCAACAACCTGTTCGATTCTATCAATTGAAGCTCCATCTGTATTTCAGGGTGAAATACAGTCATAGTGATCCACCTAGGAAGCCATAGTTTCAGGCCCGAAGGATGGAATGAATTCGCTAAACTTCCTCTTAGCCAGGTTCTGGATTCAAACCAGTAGCATAACTCTACTTTCCAATTTCCAAGATAAGATACATAAAGAAAGGCACCAATATATAAGCTTTACCAAGAGGAGATGAAACATTTGTAAATCCCAAAGAAAACTCTTCCTCTTCCCAAAAGGGACGCCTATTTCCAAAAAGACACCATTTAAAATATAACAATAAACTCTTCATTCAACCCTTTCAAGTCGTCCCACTTTAGATGAGTGTTGATGAATGGTAGCTTAGGTCAGATATAAATGATGATTGCTAAAAGCATCATCATCATTTATATAAGATCAGATTGCTCTTCATATTAAATATTTTTAGAAATAAGTAATTTCGAATTTATAAAGCATGTATAAAATCGAAATAAATAAATGATGTTAAAATCTGCATTAAATAAATCGGATCTCTTATCCGCCTTTATTGAAGGTTATGTGTTAATGTTACTAACGTATGTTAGTAGGTTCTCTTAGAACCCGTGCGCCCAAAGGGACACGTCCCATGAGTGGACCCTCCACTAGAAACGTCCTCTCATGATCAGAAATGCAGATCACTCATGATATGCAAAACATCGAAATTTATTAATGTTCTACAATCAGCACATTTAGCATAAAGAATAGAAATCTGGAAATTGGTTTTTTGACTTAGAATTCTCACACAGAATTTCTGACCTTAGTGTTTTCTTAGATTCAGTAGGATCCTATTTAGGAAAGATTTGATTACATTTACAATGAGGAATAAACATTTAATAAAATATTAAATGTATCACTTTATGGCCCCAACTTAAAAACAACTTAAAGTCATTAAGCTAGAGGTGGGGTACAACTTCAAAACACAATTTTAACTAAGTATAAAACTTAGTCCAAGGAGACAATTATCACGAAATTGGAAACTGAGACATTACCAAAATCTGGATAATGAATTGCACCACACTGTTGATGAAGACACTGCCACAAAAAGACTTACTAAAAATAGCCAATGCCAAAAATAGTAAGTTAACTTCAAAAACCTTCAGAAAACCAATTGAATAGCCACACTGCCCAAAATGTGAACTACAGATGATTGAGCTACTACTAGAAGGATACTGTTATAAATAGACTTACCAAAAATAGCAACTGCTATAAATAGTAAGTTTGCAAAACATTATCTGAACATCGATTGAGCAGTAATCATGACTTACTATAAATAGTAAGTGTTTCCAAACGCCTTCTGAGCAGAAACCGGTAAGCCAACATGACTTACTATAAATAGTAAGTGCCTGGAAAAGTTATCAGATGGAGATGCATGATACACTATTCTGAAGTTTTCTGAAAACCCAAAAAACTCCACCAAACATGCATCAAAAACCCATGCATGCAAGCCCTCAAAACTGCTTCTGAAACCTCCTAAAAAATAGGAAACCCTAATTTTCAATTTTGCTTAGCTTATGAATTTCCAGAAATAGGCTAAAACCTCAAGAAGAACGTAGGGCTAAAATGGGGACATTACACAATCCTGCCAAGGAATCCAATTCCTTAACAAAGCCCATCGGAGCCACCTAGAGCATACATCTATAAATGGGGAGATCTTGCACCACCACTTTAAGCAACTGAACACATATAGCAAAGGACAACCATCGATGAGTCCAGTGATTAAATTTCACACGAAATTTGTCAAGACTATACTGTTGAGAATCCTTGGGGATACTACCAAAAGAGATAGAAATGCCAAGATAAGTCAAAGGAAGAGAACCAATCTAAAACCTCAAGATATGAGCGATCCTTAGCTGAATAGGCCTTGGCGTGTTGAAAAAGTAAATGGAGGATTTATCTTCATTAATCAACTGACCAGAAGCAGCAAGATAAACATCCAAAGCCTCGCGCAAATTTATTACTTCCCTAATCTTAGCCATACCCATCAAAGCAGTATCATCTACAAATTGTAAGTGAGATTGTGGAGGCAGACCATTTCCCCATCTCCACCCATGAATGAGACCCAACTCCACCCAACTCCACATTATTCTTAACCAGTCTTCGCAGACCTTTAGCAAGAAGAATAAATAAATAAGGGGAGAGGGGGTCCCCTTGCCGAAGGCCTCGAGAGGCACCAAAAAGCTCAGTATGTTCACCATTTATCAGAACAGAGGAGGTAGAAGTAACACAACACATAACCCATTGTATCCACTCCTCAGCAAAACCAAAAGTACCAAGAATATTCCAAAGAAAGGACCACTGAACTCTATCATAGGCCTTAGCCATATCCAGCTTGATGAACATAGCCTTATCTTTAGAAGCAACCATAGAGTGAATGGTTTTAGTAGCAATAACCACCTGTTGGCGTTTCAATTCGCACATCTAGTATGTGAATTAGAAATGGACAGTTATGCACAAATAAACTGCTCTTCGAATTAGGAGGGGAAGCTCCCTCTTTGCTGATGTTGCTTAAAGAAAGTAAACTAAAATAATTTTCCAATCTTTTTGTTCAGTTAAGAGCACAAGGTTATAAAACTCAAGTGCCGTAGCTAAGATTTTCTCTTTTAGAAGTTCAACTACGACTAAGCCTACTCTAATGACGTTTTTTATTACTCAAGTAAACACAGAGCTTGAGAATTAGAAATGGACAAAGAATGATTCTTTGACATAACTACTTAAATAAACTTTCTTCCAACACACATCTACTATACTTTTAATGCAAGCTGAAATAAAGATCATATAAGCATAACATATAAAACGAAATTCTGAGACATTATATCAGGGTAGCAAAGTAGGCACAAGATTTTATTTTCTCAAATCTCAAGTAATAAAGATTACACTTCCGGGACAACAGGTTATAACAAAATAGGCTTACAGCTTAGCAATCAACCACAATACATTGACACAAGACACAGGAACTGAACAATATCTTGTAGCTAAAAGAGGCATACAAGCTTGCTCTTACACTAAGTGAACAATACTGAATAACAATTAGAAGACACTAGTAGGCTCAGGGTTTTGTTATCACAAGCACGATTCCCCAAAATAATGGGAAAGGCTATACACAAGCAGAGGAGTAGGGAACCCTAAAATCTCCTTGCTTTTACAACTAAGACTTGCCAACTTGCAAGCCTTATTTCTAAAACTAAAACAAGATAAGCATCTAACAACCTATGAAAGCAAAAAAAACAAGGAAAATGCCAACTATTACAACTTGATTCGTTCTCTTTCACAAGGAACGGATAAGAATGAGACAAGAATAGAAAGAAAGCTCGAAGAAAGCTGCAAGTTCACTGCTGCTTTAAATCTCGACTACATCTGCCAAAAAGATGGAAACTGCCTCTCTATCAAGAGTGTTGATACTATCTATAGCCATATTCCGCTTTTCTAGGATTTTCTTGCTTTATGCAATTGAACTTAGGAAAACTTTGACATTTTCAGCTTCTTTATCAAATCTTGCTAATCTCAACAGCTCTGCAACTCGAGTGATGACCTTTTATAAATATATCCTCTTGCTTCAACATATCTTTTGTAGCCTTTATGCTTTTGACACTTCTCTTGTTTTTTCAATGGAAATTGTACAATTCTTTTCCAATACTTGTCCTTTTCCTCAATGCACTTCTCAACATTGTTTGGCCTGAGGCTGCAAACAACCCAAAATGACCAAGATGTCTAACTGCAACATTGCTTGCGTCTTCCAAAGCACACAAATTGAACACTAGTTTTATATGCTGCAAGTCAGTTTCAGAAGTTTTGATGAAATGATGATACAACACTGATTTGGTCTTGAATTCGATGGTAGAGTACTCCATATTGAAAAATTTGAAGATTGATTGTAATCTTGACTATGTTTGGACAAGTTTTGCACAAACCCTAAATTTAGCTTGCTGATTTTTCTTCTTCAAACGGGCAGATTTTTCGAAAAAAAATTGAGATATGGCTTTTGTAGAGAATCTCGTTGCAAGAAGACCCAGATCGTTTGTTTTGAAAATTGTTGATAGCTGGTTGAAAAAGCAAACACCCTAATTTTTGAATTTTTTTTTGAAAAAAGTTGAGAGGTGGGTTTTGTGCAGAATCATGTTTTGGATGAACCCAGTTGATTAGATTTTGAAAATACTAAAGATTTCTTGTACATGCGTGGAAAAGCAATTTCTTGAAAGTTGAAAATTTCTTCAAAATTGTAGAGAATCAAAAACCAAGCTGACCTAGATTATTGAAAATTGAAAAAGATGACCTCCTCCTGAAAATTGATGCCCTGGAAAAATAAAGCATGGAAAAGGGAGCCTTTGTGTGAGCTGATTATGAAAATATAAAGAACTTTGAAAAAATCTTCAAGTTTTAGCCTTCAAATATGAAAATAGGAAAAATAATTCTTGGTTTCTCCTCTCTTGCCTTGAAATCACTTGCAAAAAATTATGAAGATTGAATGCACAAGGCTGCCTTAAATAAGTTTTAGGTTAAAAATTGCCTCGCTTCCTAAATTTAGAGCTGTGAAACCCTAAAACAGGTGCATGCATGTGGCTGCTTTCTTTTTGTGTTTTTAGAAATTTTGAAAAATTTCTCTAAGGCATGAAAGTCTGGACGCCACCCTTGGAGACTTAGCCAATTTTCTTGAAATTTCAACTTTTTCTAAATTTAGCTTGTTTTTGACCCCAGTTTGACTTTGATTTCTGGCCTCCAGATTGATCCTACGGACTAGCTGAATGATCCATCACGGAGCTTGATTGAATTTGGCGAGATTGTTTTGGAGGCAACTTTGGCTAAAAACTTCATTTTGACCTCCAAAATCATGGGCGCCCTTGGCTACCAGGGGCGCCTAAGCTTACCAGTGTTGGCCATTTTTGACTTTCTTCAAATTTTATATTTACTTTCAAACCTTCAGATCTTGCAATTCCGGGAGCTCGGGAGGCTTGATGATTTGGTTGACTGTTCCGCTGCATAGCTTATCTGAATCTGAGAAGATCTTTCTAGAGATGCCAAACCCTACAAATTGAATCCGAGGCTTCAAATATCTAGGTGCCCTTGGCTACTAGGGGCACCTATTACTTCCAGAGAGAATTTTCACTACTTATTGATTTTCTCGATGGATTCTTTCTTCTGGGTGATCCGGAGCTGTGATGAACTGACGACTGGACTCGTCGTATAGCTTGAAGGATTTTGAGGGGGGTCTCTTGGGAGTGATGTCTCCTGAAAAGAAAATTTGGGGGGTCAAAAGCTTGGGCGCCCTTGCCTAGCTGAGGCGCCCAAATTTTCCAAACTTAGAATTCTCTTGAGATTTTATCTTGCACAATTTTACCCCTTCGCTCCGTCTTCGATATCTGGTGACTACCAACTCTGATGAGCTTACTGATGATTGCGTTGGATAGTTACTTCAAAACTGAAAAGGACATATTGGAGGTTGCAACTGCAAATTCATTCATTTGATGACGCAAAAGCTTGGGCGTCTATCTCCTCCTGGGATGCCCATGATCTCCAACCTTAGCCATGTTTGGCTCTTTTTCAACCTTCCAACTTAAAACCTCATGTTTTGTCATCTATTCGATTTGAAACTACGGGCGATTGAATGATCTGATGAATTAGCTGAGGTATCCATTGCAAAGCTGAGAAGATTCTAAGCAACATTGTTTTAGATGAGAAAACCCTAATTCCATCATTTGACCTCTTGAAAAGTTGGTTGCCTATCTCCTCCTAGGGCGCCTATGCTTGGTAGTGTTAGTTTTTATTTTGCAAATTTCAACTTTTCCCTTCGTTCTATGTGCTTGCCATTGCTTCAACTGTTGGAGATGAAATTTTTTCTAAGGCACGAAACCCTAGGCGCCTAGATTGGGTAGGGGCACCTGAACTTTCCAGAGCCAAAATTTTGCAATTTTCATGATTCTTTAACTTCCATTCTCCATTCTTCATCCCTCGATCATTCGTTCCAGTTTTTTGATTTGAGCAATGCTTGAGACTCGAATTTGACACTTGGCAATTGATAGACCTCCATTAATGACTTTGGACCTCCTGAAAAATCAAAATAGACCCACTAGGGCAAAACTGATCTTTTGATGATTCTAACTGGACCAGCCTGATGGAGAAATATTTTTGACTAGTTAAATCAGTTTGAACCTAAAAGCCAAACTTTCTATTTTTGGAAAATTTTGCCATTATCCATTTCAAAAGAAACCCAAAAAAACCCAAAAAAAAGTTCTATTTTTAGAAAGTTTCTAAAAATAGAAATTTTCCTAAAATTTAGGGTCAAAAAATTGAAATCTGGGTTTTGTAGATTTGGTCACTCTGAGCAGACCCAAATCTTCAGATTTTGAAAATTTTGAGTTTCTGACCCTCATGCAAGACATGCAAACCCCCAATTTTGACCTTTTTGACAATTTTAACAAGACTTTTGACCATTTCTTCAAAATGCCTAAGTGTAGCAAATTTTTTAATTTGGGGTACAACACCACCCCATCCAGAATTTTCCGATCCGCCACAAGACCACTCGGCTCCTCAAAAATAAGCCATTTAAGTGATTTTTTCAAACTGTCAGCTCTCGACTTGGAGATAATTTTGTAGGTCACATTGCAAAGAGAAATTGGACGGAATTGACTTAACTGATCAGCCCCCTCACACTTGGGAATGAGGGCAAGGAAAGTAGAGTTCAAAGCATGTAGCATCTGTTTATTCCTCTGAGACTCCTGGACCACCTCCAATAAACCCAACTTGATAATATCCCATAATTCTTGAAAGAATTCAATTGGAAAACCATTAGGGCCTGGAGCTTTCCCCTTCTTCATTTCGAAAATAGAGAGTCCTCCCTAAATAATGAAGCAAAGTACTATGCAGCCTCTCTAGAGATGTCAAGCAAGGAAGAAAAATGCTCACCCCTTTCATTCACAAGAACAGGAATAGAATTGCCATGTCTCTTGGCTTTCACCAAATTGAAGAAGAAACCAGTATTTTTATCACCTTCTTGAAGCCACTCAACTCGAGCCTTCTGTTTCCAGTAAATTTCCTCACGCAACTCACATTCTTCCAGGGCTTTCACAACCCTAGCCTCCTCTTGGAGAAAGGCCTCAAACAAACTAACCTTCCTTATCTCCCTAGTAATGCCATCCAATTCAGATCGAGCAACAACTTTAGCATGAAAAATATTACCAAAACACTGCCGATTCCAACGTTTAAGCTGATATTTAACAAATTGCAACAATTTGGCAAAAGTATACATAGCAATGCCATAAGAGGGTCTACTAGTCCTCCACCAATCGGCAACACAATCTTGTAAAGAAAGCTCACGCAACCACATAAGCTGGAACTTGAAGGAAGGAGACCAAGCAACATGAGTAGAAAAAATAGATAACTTAATAGGCCAGTGATCCGAACCTCGCTAGTCCAAAATCTCAGAGTTAGTAGACCACAAACCACCAACCTAGAAGCAAGAAACCAGAAAACGATCAAGTCTCTCTGTAATACAATTCTCCCCTATCCTCCAATTGTTCCAAGTAAACTGACCATTACTGGGCCTGATGTTGTAATGATATAAAATATAAATCCTGCAAAACAGATCTTGTTTAGAATATGCATGCAATAATAATAATCATTCAATGGAATGCAAGGGAGAATATGAAAGAAAATGGAATGAGACTAGAACAGTCTCACCCATTTCTCTCCTCCATGACTACTTCCATTGTACCTCCTCAAGCTTGCTATTATGATAATAATGCCCTCAGCCTTAGTGTGAGCAAACTAATATATGCCTAGCCTTAGCAAAAGCCTTTGAAGGATTTTAAATAAACCTATGCAAACTAGAAAGTTAATTCTATTATGCAAGTAATTAATATGTGCCTATGTGTGATAATGAAAGATGATGGTGAGTTTATAAAAATGCTAAGAAATAATAATGATTCATCGATCCCGAAAATGAGATCAAGATTGTCATTTTATAGAAAATGCAATCTTGAATGGACGGACAAGATGAGAGATATGAAGAATGCCCTAGAATCAAAGGTCAAGATTCAATAAGGCAACTCTCATTTAGGGTTAGGGAAAAATACCCATATATGTGAATAAGATTTAATTAAATGAATTAAATCAAGACTGAATGTGACAGTTGAGATGAAATTAGTAAAAATCAGAAGGCAAGAGGATAAGGTTTTAGAAAATCAGTAATTTTAGAAATTACTTGATTTGTAGAAGAATATTTCCCTTTTGAATTAAATTAATTCAAAATAGAAGATTTTGTGAGGTAATTAGTAATTGATTTTTGAAATTAATTCCTAAATGAAGAATCAGTTAAGTATGTGAGATATTTTTAAATGATTTGTTTTATTTAAAAATATAGAAGTGTCACATACCCTAATTAAATAATTAAAATAATTATTTAATTTAGAAGAAGTAGTTAATTAATTAAATAAATAAATGAATTTATTTAATTAAGAGAGGATTTAGGAATTAGGGACATATTAAATAGATATATTAAAATATATTAATTTAATAATCAGGAGGACATTAATGATGAAGATTAATTAAATAAATTGATGACTTTATTTAATTATTAGAAGACTTTGACAATTAGTGATATATTAAATTAAATAAATAAGATTTATTTATTTAATAATCATGAAGAACGAAAGATTATGAATTAATTAAATAATCATGAATTATTTAATTAATAGTTGAATGTGGGTTAGAAACATAATTAAAATGTTATAATCATGTCAGGATGAAAAGTGGTAAAGTAGTGTTTGCAGGCCTAGGTCATTTTTAGGTGTCTACAGATGTTAACAAGGTTCAAAACCTAGATGTTATCACGTAGTAAGAAAGCAAAAGGCTCCAACCGTGCAATACCACCACGCTTCTCCGTCAACTCATAAATAACATTGAAATCACCAACCATAATCCATGGATGGTAAGGAGCCAAGCTTCAAATAAAATTGATATGGGACCACAAGAGTTGCTTGCCCTGAAAATCAGTAGGCACATAAATATTAGAAAGGAGGATAGATTCCCTCATCTCAAAGCTTGATGCAATCACATATATGAAAGACTCAAAGGACATCCACCATAGAGGCCGAATCTTCAAAGGGTTCCATAAACAGACCACACCCCCAATAGATCCATGAGCTCCAATACACTGACAATCACCTTTCCCCCATAGCTTAGGCAACAAACCAATCATGCTCTCAACAAATAACTTAGTCGTCTGCAAAAAAAGAACATCAGGAGAATGACTTCTCACCAAATCCTGAACAACTTTTTGTCGAGGGCCACTGTTCAAGCCCCTTACATTCTAGGAGAGAACGATCATTTCAAGTGTTGATGTTTAAAGATCAGATATACATAAATGAAAGCAATCATAGAATGCAACACATGAGACGATGAACACAACCAGATACCCTGGGAAAACCCTCCTCCTGAGGGAGAAAAACCCAACAAATAATTCTCTTATATATTGTAGGAACAAGAGCAAAAATCTGCTTTACAACACAGGCCCAACAATGGCCGAATTTGATAAAATGAATAATAGCACCTCCTAGATGCAGTGATACAAGCAAATATGTTTCTCCTTGAATTCGGTCTGCTGCTGATAATGATCTGCTACTCAAGATGTTGATCTGATGCACTTGTGCGACCTTCTCCTAGGAATGCGAATTATGAAGAATGAACTTGATATGCCAAATGTACAAGTGCGACCTTGTATATATACAAATAAGATGTCTTCTCAAGTAGGTCAGCCCTTCAAGGAGAATAATTATTTTACAATAAAATGCCAAGATAGGTCAGTCCAAAAAGTAAAGAATAATATTCTCAATGAGCATAAATTAAATAGCCAATGAGACTATCATTTAATTTATGTCTATTCTCGAATTGGGTAAGCTGGAAGAAGCAGCCCGAAGCTGCTAATAACATCAACATTCCCTCTCAGCTAGGGATGATACTTCTAGCTACACAAAGCATATCACCTCATTGTGATAAGGAGCTTATCATCTCATCATGAAAGCAAATAAGATACCACCTCATCGTGATATCAACCATCATGGCTACCTCCATAGATGGTATGGACAAGTGCTCATCACTCAATGTGATGTTGTCACCTCAGCGCGACTTTCGCCATGGCTCCCCCAGAGGGTGAAACACAAGTACAAGTAAATCATCACGGACTCCCTCACATGATGCTGTCATGGAGTCACACAAGTGACATCCACCATGGCTCTTCTAGAGGGTGGAAACAAGGGCTTTCACCTCAAATCTCAAAGAGAAATGCATTATCAAGGGCTTGCACCTCAAATCTCTCTCAATAGAGAAATGCATTATCAAGGGATTTCACCTTGAACTTCTCTCAAAGAAGAACTCATTAAACAAAGGAACACTGATACTGAGACTCCCTCTCAGCTAGGACTTCATTCTCCACCATATCAAGCTTGTCTTGAAGGTACACAACCATTATCCCAAAAAATGCTTGATGAGAATGACTGCTATCTGCTCATTAGTGCTGATATACCTCAACTGAATATCTTTCCTCAATACCATATCTTTGATATAGTGGTATGCTTAGTTTTGCCATGAAACACATGGAAAGACAAAAAGCTTCTCAAAGCTTTGATTAACACAAAGGATGACAGTTGGCTTCAACGATTGTTCAACCAATCCTGCAAGGAGCTTTCGAAGCCACACTACTTCTCGAGCTGCCACAAAAGACTGCTTCTTGCTGTAACAGGATATCATCGCAAACCTCAATTGAAACAGCATCCAGAGCAACACAACCATCTTCTTTAGGTTCAATAGGCTCCCTCTGAATCTTCAATCACTTGACCTCATTGCCTGCAACGCTTGCCTTAGAGAAATGGTTTCCAACACACACCTCTGTAGAGATTCACGGTTGACTCTTCGATTGCATCCCAGATCACTCTATTCTGAATAGGTTTGCGGAGCTACCAATATCAAATCCAAATGTCTGTCTTGTGCAATTCTGAATTCAACAGTTGAAGGGGTCTTTCAAGGATTTTACACTTGGCCTTGCAATGCTGCAATCTTCACTTCTCCTCAGTGAGTCATAGAACTCCCTCTTGATCTCGGCTTCAGAGATTGCAAAGAAGACTTTTGGAGATGTACTCCCTCTAGCCACCAACTCAGTCCCTTTAGTGTTTACTCTCTCTTGATCATTTCTTTGGTTGACATGACTTCTTCACAAGATGCCTCAAGCTTTTCATCACTAAGTAATCTCTTATCATCTTCTTCCCCCTAAACCTGTCCAGGAAGCATTTTAGATAGAGATTACTAACAGTCCATAATTATCCAAAGAATTATCAAGATTAGAATCGTACAAGTTATATCATGAATGAAATTTAAAAAAAATATCTTATGCTAGTGAACACAACACAATTCAAGAGAATCTACTATCTCTCTTAATTACAAGATTCAAAGAATAAATAAGTGATATAACTCAGAAACCAAAGAATACTTATTTTTTTAACTATTCTGATCTGTCCTTAATGAAGTCAAAATCTGAACGATCAATCACAATATCTGCTCTCTCCGCCCTTTACAATGGCGTCGATCGCTACTACTCTTAATGCAACCTCTTGACTTCAATTGTAACTGATGACACAACTACCGGAGTTGAACAATCTTCATGGAATTGAAACATCTAGTCTACATAACCTCGATGATCAGACAACAACAAAAATAAAAATTCAATTATCTTATTTTGTCTATCATAATAATTCAAACCAACGAAATCAGACCTGCACAACCTAGATTTCAAAGATATATAAAAAAATACTTATCTTGTTAAGATTTGGGGCTGAGTCTCATCCTTGCCACCTCCTGAGATTTCACACCCATCATGGGAACCTCAATCCGGAGTTTGCAGCCATCCACAAAACATCTACAAACATAGGTAATAGCATGAATGCTTGACCCAACGATTCCGACCTGAGATTCCTCCTGGTTGGGTAGGGATTCTCGCCAAAATACTTTCGTGCTTGCTTGAACCAGAGTAAGCTTCAAAATCCTTTGATGATTCTCAAGGTGATCCTGATGATGCCCACGTCCTTGCCCAGAAATGGTGTAGAAGACCTCTGACTTGATTTCCACACGAATGACAACCCGTTGGTATTTGACCAGAGACGAATACCATCGCTCAGGATCATCAAAAGACGACGGCCTCTGCGAATCGGAAGTCTGGACTATGTATGTCTTCAGAGAGGCATCTTCAAGAAGGGTTGCAATTGCAAATTTTGGATGGAAAATGAAAGGCGTCGTGGTCGACACGAAACCCGCGCCTGTGCTTGCCCAGTTCTCCTCGCGGGGCTCGAATTATGTGTCACCGCAAGTTCTGAAGCCAGACATAGTCGCTCCGGGCGTGAACATCCTCGCAGCTTGGACAAGCGTGTCATCGCCCACCACCATTGACGTGGACAAGCGCAGAGTGAAGTTCAACATTATATTGGGAACGTCCATGTTGTGCCCGCATGTGAGTGGCATTGCGGTGCTGATAAAGGGCGCTCACCCAGATTGGAGCCTGACGGCCATCAGATCCGTCCTCATCACCATTGCTTACACTCTGGACAACACGGCCAAACCTCTCAAAGATGCTGCCATTCTTTCATAAATCTGATCAGATCCTTAACCCGCTGTGATACCATGTTGATGTTTAAAGATCAAATATACATAAATGAAAGCAATCATAGAATGCAACACATGAGACAATGAACACAACCAGATACCCTGGGAAAAGCCTCCTCCTCAGGGAGAAAAACCCAGCAAATAATTCTCTTATATATTGTAGGAACAAGAGCAGAAATCTGCTTTACAACACAGGCCCAACAATGGCCGAATTTGATAAAATGAATAATAGCACCTCTCCTAGATGCAGTGATACAAACAAATATGTTTCTCCTTGAATTCGGTCTGTTGCTGATAATGATCTGCTACTCAAGATGTTGATCTGTTGCACTTGTGCGACCTTCTCCTAGGAATGCGAATTATGAAGAATGAACTTGATATGCCAAATGTACAAGTGCGACCTTGTATATATACAAATAAGATGTCTTCTCAAGTAGGTCGGCCCTTCAAGGAGAATAATTATTTTACAATAAAATGCCAAGATAGGTCGGCCCAAAAAGTAAAGAATAATATTCTCAATGAGCATAAATTAAATAGCCGATGAGGCTATCATTTAATTTATGTCTATTCTCGAATTGGGTAAGCTGGAAGAAGCAATCCGAAGCTGCTAATAACATCAACATCAAGGGGCTCGAAAAATGAGAATCTAGAGTCTTCACTGACCCTGACTCGACCAAAGTCTCCCCCATCAATTTAATCTTTTCTAGATCCTTCTTTCTGCCAACCTTGGATGCCTTCTGCACCACCCCTTTTTTTAGATCCTTCTAATGAAGGCCTAGTTGAGGAGATGCCATGTTACCCTTTATGACATTGGAACCCGCTTTCGGCACCGGAGGAGAATCTTCCCCACCATCCAACTTCACTACAACAGGAGGAACCGACCTCTCCTAAACCTCCACGTGAAGATCCGTGTCCATTTGCTAAGCACTCGTATCTTGTGAAGCTTGAGTGGCATCTGCAATAAAGCCCTCCTGCAGTACTACCAAAGCACCCTGATCCATACACAACATGCTTGGATTCACCTCTTGCTGACTGAGGTCATCCAAGACCTCAAATCTATTAAAGGTATCTTCGTCCCGTCTCTCCTTCAAGGTCCTCTTTTGACCCTGGTTCCTATTACGAGCCTTAACTGGAGCAAAACCATCTGCACCAACCACATCACCAAGAATGGGAGCCTTTCCTTTATCAACCCTAGGAGGATTGCGAGGAGGTTGAGAAGACTGAGACTCAACAGGCTTATACCTTGGGCATCGTCGCTGCAAATGGCCATATTCATGGCATAGATGGCATTGAAAGGGAAGAGTCTCATAATCTAACTGTTGCACCCAAGAATAAGAGCCCGCACACATATCCACATAATCTGGTAGAGGCTTACTTAAATCAATTTCTACACAAATGCGGGCAAAAGTCATTACCTTTTTAACTTGAGTTTGCTGAGAAGAACCAACTGGTTTCCCCAACAAAAAAGCAACCATATGCAAGATATCCTCCTGCCAACACTCAATTGGAAACCGCGGGAGCCGAACCCACACTGCAACCCGATTCAGGAGCTCCTTTGAAGGATTGAAACCCGCATGCCAAGGTTTAATAAATAACCCAATCTAGTTATGAAAATAGGGACCACCTTCAAAGGCTTTATTGTGATCAGCCATGCAATTAAATGTCACCATAAAACAGTTATTCGCCAAGAGCATAATATCCATCTCACCCTCTGGCGACCATGTCCGTTGAGCCCAAGATTCCAGAAATTGCAAAGAAACCCGCATCCCCATAAATTTGCACAGTAAAGAATGCTTCGAATAATAATCAGTGTCGTCAATAATCATCTCTGGTTGAATAACCAGCTTCGGCCTCTCCTTACAATGTTCAAGACACCCATTGATCTTCGGGATGCGAGAGCCACCAGTCGGGCCCAACCATCAAACCCCGAGTCAAAAGAGAATAAGTTGTTATCGAAAACCTTTGAAGCATGGGAAGGAGATTTAGCACCAATTGTAGATTGAAAATTCAAAGAAGGATTAACCTCAGATGTCTCACCACAAGCCATTAAAACGAACAGGGTCCGAGAAGGGCACACAATGCCAAAAACCACGAAGAAAGTGGAGGAGAGCCCCTTCATAGTGAGCTCACCCCACTCGGCCAGCTAAGACTCAACACACTCAACACACGCCACTCCTTGCAGAACAACAAAGCAAGGCTAGACAAAGCGCGCATGAGAGATAGAGCCTGCACCACAAAGAAGACGAGCTTCAACTAGGACAGCGACACCCAAAACAACGCCAAACCAAAGGCAAAATAGCCCAGCCCCACAAACTCGAGCCACAGACCAGGAAAAGAGGACAGACAACACAAAGACAAGATGAAAAGCCTTCTATCCAGGCCACCCCGAATAGCTACAACAACGCCCCTATCAACGCATAGGTAGAAGTAACAAAGAAGCGAGCTAGGGCACGAATGCCCTAGCTCGACACCAGAAACCCAAGAATGCCATCAATCAGAGATTCACCTTTTAAAAATATTAAGGTTTGGGCCTTGGTTGTTGGCACTATAGGAAAGAAGCCCCACCAATTCACCAAGGAGCCTCCCCTTAATATGAGGGTAAACAACAAACTCCATTCTTGACGCGGTAGAGAGCGACCCCGCGAGGTTTGAACCTTGGTTGTTGGCTCTATAGGCAAGAAGCCCCACCATTTCACCAAAGGGTCGCCCCTTAGCTGATTTAGTTTTATTGAGAATAGAAATATTTTATTTGATATTCCATTAAATCATGTCTAAAGGCCCTTGATCCGATTTGGCTGTGGTGAAATGACGAGAAATCCTTGGGAACCCTCATATGGATGAAATTTATCAATAGTTTCTTGGTGAATGTGCTATGGTTTCTCCTTCTCACTTCATATTCATCTATATAATTTGCCAAAAAATCTATATTTGGCACATTGTATTGTCCCCTTTTGAAATATGATTTAATAATAAATAATAATAATATAATTAAAATATTTAAAGAATGTAAAAATAAAATAAATATAATAAAAATTGAATTAAGTTTAATGAATGGTCAAAAGGCATGAAATGAAGAGTTGTGACTCCCTAAAAACATGAGATATAAAAGGGAGAAGATCTCATTTGAAAAAAAAAATGAAAAAAGAAGGGATCATATGAATCAAGGAGGGATTAATGGAAGAAGAAAGGAATGGAAAGAAAATAAGGAAGTGACTCTTTCAAAGGGCTTTAATTATGAAGGGTTGTACTTTTTCAAAGGGTGGTAATTGTGAATGGTTCTGACTCTTGCAAAGGGCAGACATGATGAAGAGGTGTGACTTCTCCCTTACATTGGAATTTATAAAGGGTAGAAAGTTTCATTTGAGGACATGCAAGAGAGATCAATTTGGAAAAATAATTTATTATTCTCAAAAGGGCAGTGATGAAGGGTGGTGACTCTATTCTTATGAAACGTGGTGGCTCTTTCACCAATAAAGTATAAATGAGAAATCATTCCAAGCATTCAAGGATCACTTATCAATCATCACTCACTAATGCATCAACTCGGCACTCATTCAATCATCACTCATGAATCCATCAAATCAATCATCAATTATCAAATCAAGCAAACAATCAATCAAAAAGTCATCATCATAAACTATCAATTCATTCAATCAATCAAACATACAAACATCCATCATTCAAACATCAACTATTCAAGCATCAATCATTCTAGCCTCCAATCATTCAAATATCAATCATTAAGACAACAACCATTCAAATATCAATCACTAAGACATCAATCAAGCATATTGGAAAGGAAAGCAGAAAGAGAATTGGAAATCAAAACAAGAATTAATATTAGTAGCAATTTTTATCAAAAGATAAATCTGAGAATTAAGTAGAATTATAGACCTCTATATATGTGATCCTGCAATAGTGATACTACAGAAATTATTGATCATTGTAGATGCTTCCTTTGTTGTAAATATGTAATAATAGGTTCATATGATAGCCCATTTTGAATTTAGGAGAAATGGATTGGAAATAGGAAGGACAGCTGGCCTTCCGGGTTCACGAGAGATGAAGGACAACCAACCTTCATTCTCTTATCAAGTACGCCACCCTGAGATGGAATGAACGACCAACCTTCCATGCTCATGGGTTTGGGGGGTGGAATGGACCAGAAATGCTTTTGCGCTTCTATAGGAATACTCAAGACCATTGAGAGGGGGGGGAGGGGTGAATTAGTGGTGCACAAAAACAATTCAATAGAGCAACTTTTGAAAAGCACAAACTTCAATCGAAACACACAAGGATCACCATGACACAAATTTTATAAGTGGAAAACCCTAGAAAGGGAAAAACCATTGTGTGAGTGTTGGTTGGGTTGGAAGAACCAATTCAATCCTCACAAATTGTTCACCATTAGGTCTCACTGACCAAATTCTCACTGAATACAGTATGTGTAGGAGCACCAACGCACCAACCCCTTATGAAAACAGGAGCACCAACTCCAATGAGAAATGAAGGACAAAAGTACAGAGTACTACTCTGTTTACAAAATGCTTTAGATCATCAATTTCCCTTGTTTCACATACAAACATTCAAAACTTATCTCTCCTTGCATACATGTATAATAATACCTTTACAAGAATGCTCTTATCTCACTCTGCACACCCCTTGATAGTAACTTTCTTTGAATGAACAAACAAATGACACAAAAAGACTTTTACATAATCATGTTCCTTGTTATGACAGAACAAACAAATGACACAAAAAGACTTTTACATAATCATGTTCCTTGTTATGACAGTCAACCTTAGACACCATTAATGGACATTTGCAACTTCAGAGCACTATTACACAAATTGACACACTGTTCTTTCTTCAAATCACACTCTTGTCACCTGTGATCTCATCCATATCACACTTATCTATGCAAAGAAAAACATATTTCATGAATACAGTCATAGAGAGGCACCACATAATCCTCTTATAATCTGTTATTCAAATCTCTCTCCTTGTGCATTATCTTGACAAAAAAATGTTATCACAGTCTTCAAAACATACTCATAGAGCCCAGGCCTCAATTAGAATGTACTCAATCCACTAGCTAAGATCACCATACCATCGCTGCTTCAAAACAGTCATAAAACCGTGTGTAACTGAAACAAGAGTGAGGACACACATATGCCTGTCAAAGTGTAGACCCCGGGAAGTAACTGTTCTTCAGCTTTGAAAGAGGAGGACCTTTGATCTTCGAACCCCACTAATCCATCAATCAAATACTGACCATTGATCTTGCTTTGGGCGGTAAACAATAATTCTTTAACTTGTCTAGCCGGTTACACCTAAGGTAGGGGCCGGTTGTCCAACGGGCTTAAACCCTCAAGATGTTACTTAAGTGACTTTTCACCGAAGATAGCAAGTCAACAGGTGATTACAACATAAAGTTAACACTTCATTGATTACCTTCAAAAGACATAAACCCTAGTATAATATAGTCTTAGGGTTTAGATATGCTTAGTATTTTAGGTTATGAAGTATAGAAAGTTCAATAACCTAAAACCCTAAAATGGGATTACCACCCTAATATCTACCCCTGTATAAGTCTTTGACATTGGTGAGAGATGGAAACAATGCCAACTTGTTGAAAGGTGATAAACAAAACACAACCCTAATCCTCAAAAGGACTCCAAGAGAGGTCAAAAACACTCTTTGACAACGAACATTTTGTAACCTTCTGAGGCTCAATTTACAATGCTCAATGTCAATGATTTTTCAGGTCTACAATCTCGGACCATGTCTCTACCTTTAACAAACTTGCTTTTACGCAAAACCCTTCCACTGAATACCATTTCACTATAGCTCTGAATGGTCAATAGTCACTTTGTAATGAAGCAACTCTGTCAAAAAGATGACATCAAAGGACAAATACCACTTTTTGCATCAACACCATGAAGGAATGAACAAGTATACTTTTGCATGAACACCATGAAAGGAATGAGCAAGTACCTTCACTTTTGCATTAATGACAAATCAACTTTGACACCAATGACAAATCAATCAACAAACACCATGAAATTGAAACACCATGAAATGAACAAGTACCTTTGACATCAATGACAAATTAATCAACAGCTTCTGGGCTTGATCAAGAAGGATGGCCAACCTCCAAGGTGAGCTGAGGGATGGAAGGGTGACCCACCTTCCATGCTCTCGCAATACAAGGGCAGCCAACCTTGAGATTGCGGTTTGCAAATGTTTCAAACGAATTCCTAATGAGACTATTATAGGAATACACTTTGGAATGGCTATTGCTTTAATTCGGTTTCAATATGAATAATGTTTATATGATATCATAATGCCTACTAATGTTAGTAAAATAGATGTTATCATGGCTTATGATTTAACATCAATTTCCAATTACTAATATTGTGTGTAGGACATAAACTAGGATTTATCTTATAAAGGGCATTACAATTGGTAAATGTATAGTCTTAAATGTATTACATTTCTCATTTCAATTAGAATTGTGATTTTAGGGCAAAAACTAGGAATATCCCCAAACGGGACATTTCAATTGGTATCAGAGCCTTGATCTTGCCAGCCTGTAGGGGCAAATATAAAGCAATTGATTCATTCTAATCAAATAGTTTTGAAGGTCCAAAAATAGTTCATAGTCTATAATGATGATATGATATACTAGTGCTTATTAGGGATGACAATGGCCAAGTAACCATGGCAAGGTATGAGGGGGCTTAATACCCCAGGAGTCAATAGAGGTCAATAAATGATAGTGTTATGTTTTAAAGTGGTAGAAGGTAAAATGAAAACCAAGAGAGCCAAGACTCATGACATGGCAAAAATGTTCATTGTTGAAGAGGACAGTGATCTCCAGGTCTAATAGAGATTGTATGAAGCAATGAAAAGAGGATAAAGTGTTGTTCACAGACCTATTAGGACAGTAGCAGTAGTTATGCAGAAAAGTATAGGATGTGTTCCCTTATGAATAACCATGAAAAACATGAGATATGAATACACCTCACAGACCCTATACATGTCAAGGAATAGTGGATAAGTATCAAAATGTACTGACAACCTTATGAAGGTACATATAAATAACATATGCGGTTCACCATAAATGACAGTGTACAGTCATGTAGCCTATAAACATTAAGCTTATGACAGTCATCATGCATCATAATACAAACACATAACCACTTGTAAATCTTGGGCAATCAATATCTCTAGCCTAGTTGGCTTTGACAAAACCCTATACATCTTCTAATCTGTTCACCTGAGGTCTTCCTTGTTAGCAGATTGCATGATCCAAACTTCTGCGCAAATATTTAAAGATCATATTTTTAGTTCAAAGTTCCTTCCCTGCTTTTCTTTTTTATATATCACAATATTTGTTCTGGTGTAGACTAGGGCAGAAACTAGACATCGTACAACACTTACATGAGGAACATGACACATGTCCTTTCGTATCTTGGGACAATTTTCTACATATAAATTTAAACCAACAGAAATAGGAACATTAACAAGTTTGCATTTGTGCACTTTTAACCCTTGCAATATCCTCTGAACATTTTTTTCTGATTCAACTAGAGTTTTTAGTATAAACAATCATTTACAGTTTCCATTACTGAATTAAAATTTGTGGCACCAAGGTCTTTTATAGCAATTCGACATAACAATTGAGATTTTACGTCCTTCATCATTCCCTCATTAATTTTAATACAAAGGTTATACTTCCCCTCTTAATAATGAACACAAGCATAAATGTTGAAGTATGACTGCACTATATGAGAGTTGAATGTATGACACATTTTCATTTTAAATCTTAGGATTATAAGTCCAAAAGGAATGAATCTCTCCTATGGATTTAACTCACCACCATCATATGCCAAAGAGAGCTAAGTAACCCCAAAATCAAGATTGAAACAAGTAATGAAGTCTAATTAAGTACATAACATGATTGTACATGATCTGCCACTATGTCAAGCTTCTAATGAATATTAAACAGTCAAACTCATAACATTTTCAATTGTGTCAAGGAACAACTCTCCCCACTCCCAGTGCTACCTTACACTACATTAACCATCTTTGCTCTCCATCTTCCTCACTCTACCATATTCCCTTTGACTTTATTTTACAGCATATCTGCAAGCCTCTTGGCTCTATCCCTCCATCTCCACCAGCACATTCAGCCTTCCGAACAACGGTTATGTGTTCCTTTATAGGATAATGGTTGAGAGTGTCATTTTGCTTCTTGCAGTCAGTCCTATTTCTTGCAGCCAAAGTTTGCAGTATATCTGCATCTCCCCTCTTGTGACAAAGTCCCAAGTGCGTTTATCATCATATCATCCCTTTGAACATCTTGCTTGGGGAAACCCATTCATTATATTTTCCCTCTATATCACATTCCCTATTTGGTGCATGGTGGTCAGATGCAAGATTGCACTCTTTGATAACGTGCAAGTCTAGGAGTATCTTGGCATCTAAGTTTATAGGTTCTATTCTATAGCGGCTAGGTGTGAGCTCTCCTAGTGGTGTCATCTTATAAACCCATTCTTGGCCTTTTGTATTTTTTATAGAAGAGGATCTTTTAAAAAAAGCAAAGAGTCAAAAGCCATGTAACTCAAAATAAAAATAAAAATGGTGAATTCAAAAGTCCATCACAAATAAAAGGCGATCAAAATCATTGGCATGATTCCTATCCTAGTTGAATTTGAAACTCTACAATTGGCCTCATAGTGGAGCTGAAGGTCCTTTGGGGTTTAGTAGGCTAGTAGACTAGGATACGAGATCTCATATATATCATTCATGTTGTTTGCCTTCTCAAACAAGTACCCAATCCTTGTAGTTT
Organism: Sequoiadendron giganteum; assembly: GCA_007115665.2. Classification (NCBI taxonomy): domain Eukaryota; kingdom Viridiplantae; phylum Streptophyta; class Pinopsida; order Cupressales; family Cupressaceae; genus Sequoiadendron; species Sequoiadendron giganteum. Next base: position 42,478,450 of record CM021100.1, read on the forward strand.
GATGATGGTTTTGGTTGAGTTTTGAGGAATGAGGAGCATGTTGTGGGTAGGTATTTACTTTCATTGCCTTCATGGTACAACTATTACTCCACTAGTAATACAAAGCCTTAGGCTTGCTAGATAGGGTTCTTAAAGCTTTTGTGTAGTGTACCGACACTCTGCTGATTTGTTTTTCACTGAGTTTCATAGGTCTGATTTTGTTTTAGTTTGATAGTTCTATTTCTTGTCTTTGAGTTTGTTTGCCAATAATGTTAAAATGGTACCACAAAGCATATGCAAACAATGAAAAACTTCTAATAACCTAATCTACTGAAAATAACTCAAGTAATTACTCAATTTAAGAGCCAAATATGCTTTCTTCATTATATAATAGATTGCATAAAATAGTTGGCTTACATCAGATTTTAAAAGATACATTTGATGCCATAATTTTTACTTACAGCCATACAAGCACTGTGAATAGTGACTTGCTACAATACTCGCCCCCAAAGAAGTGCACACAACTCTGTAATTTCCCTTACCTAGTCTGGTTTAGAATTCATTTGTTGATTAGGTTTAGGGTTTCTTCCTTCCAAATGAATGTTCTTTTTAATGAAGTAATCTTGGTTTAAAATCTGCATTCACCATATTAACAACATTTCCACATACACATATATCCATTAGCATTAATATCTAGATATCCAAAATATAAGCGTAATCATAAATGCAATTTTAACAAGCAAGAGGAGTGCCTTGTATGGATCTTGCCCTGAAGCCTTTGTGTCGGGCACGGGAGGTTGCCTCTCACAATCCTCCTTTTCCAACGGCTTAGTCCTTGCATATCCCCATACAAGACAGTACCTCAAAGACACTTGCCCTATTAGGACAAGGTGAAGTCCTACGATCCAAGGGCCTACGACCTACCACCCCTATAATAGTGTAGTTTCCTATGGGGGGACCCCCACCTCTCTATGTCTAACCCGTTCCTTGGCCTACGAACATGAGAGGGGGGTTTTGAGGCTATACACTTGGACTCTACTTCACCTGCCTAAGAGGGTAACAATCACAGAGAAAACAATCTTTACACAATTAGATATATTTGTATTCATCCAAGATCTATTTCATGCCTATAATCAAATATATTTTCATGTATCAATGATTCTTTAGGTTCATTATTTCCTAGAATGATTCTCATTATGATAAGATTAAAGAAAGCATTATATCAATAATCAGATTAGCAATATCTATTTCTTATATTCAAAATATGCTGAATATTATTGCTAAGTGAGTACATCACCTGAACTGTTGTGTCTCCTTATTCTTTAATCGTCTTCCTTCAACCTTACCTTTATAGGATAAAAACACATATAAATAAATATTAATCTATTCATTTTTATATTAAAATCATAATTACTTATAAGTCTCAATAATTGCGACAAGCATCATTATTGCATAATCGTGAATATATAATTATAAATATAATTATTCCTTATTTGTATCAATTAGTATTCATATATATGTCTATTCATATATTATTCATTATTCATATGTTCATTTATATACAAGGAAACCCGGGGACGCGTCCCCAAAATGCCCCGTACGTTCCCGGGACGTCCCGGGTACTGGGGGACGACAGGGGACCGTCCCTAATTTTTTGAAAAACCCAGGAAACGTCCCCGGGACGGGGGGACGGCGTTGACTAAATAGGGACGGCTGACCAGTCCCGGGGACGGCCAGGGGACGCCTGAGCCGTCCCCCAACCGTCCCCCACATCAAAACATTTTTTTTTTTTCTTGTTGTTTGTTGTGGTTTGGTTTATGAGTTGTTCGTTTAAATTATTTTCATATATCTTTCACAATATTTGGAACACTCACAAGATGAATATTTGATGCTCTATTAGAGATATATAAAAATAAAAATAAATTATTCCAAAAGTGTGTAAACTTGAATTTATTTGCTTGCTGTTCACTAACAGGTTTTAGAGACAAAGACTTAGGATTTTGACATTTTTAAACAGTTCTTACTTCTTCACAATTGGAAATAGGCTGAATATTAAGGCAATTTGATGCCCAAAACTCCTTGAATGTAGCAATTGTCCCCACATTTAACTGCTCAAATCCATATCAGACAATACACTAGCATTGAATTTACTTCCAGTAGTCCACACTCCCAGCAAACTACAATAATTTTTCCTTCAGACGCCTCAGCTATTCGTTATTGTTCTATGCCAAGTAATCAATAACCTAGGTGAAACAATCTTCATTGTAATCACAAATGTTCTCCCAATTTGTAAGCTGGAAATAACCTTGAGTAATTTGATATAAGTTTATAAATTTTAACTTGGAGGTTGTATTATGATTCATGTATGTTAATTCTGAATTTTCAATGTGTATTGAGTATTGACAAAGAATGTTGAACACAAATGTTATATGTTAAGGTTCTATAATGTATATTATGTATGTTTTATCCATGTTTTCATATGCATATTTAAAATTTCTCTATATATTTTAAATTTTCCCTATATTTTATATAGCCGTCCCCCGCCGTCCCTAAATTTGGCCTCAAAAATCGGAAACTTGGGGACTCGTCCCGCCGTCCCCGTCCCGGAAACTTGGGGTAACCTTGTTTATATATTATTATTTATTCAATTATTATTCTTTCCTTATATTAGTATTACTATTTATATATATTCTTTATTCATTTCATATTACTCATTATAAAATTCGTCTATATCTATGTATATATATTTATTAATAATCATCCTTGCATGATGATTGCATATAAATATTTAACATTCCAAAGATATTACTTACTGAGTATATTCACACATTCTTGATTTCTCCATTGATCAGAATATGCTTTATATATATTTTTTTCTATCTTTATTACTTGCTGTCCCCTTCTTATAATCTCCCTCTTCTCAAAAATATTTTCTCAGATTTTATTTCATTCCATACGATTCCCCCACTTGATCGATGCCTTTTGGTCTTGATTTAATTCTCCTTTATAGCCCGCTTACCAAGAGTCTTCTCCTTGATTTGGGACGTGCCTTTTAGTTTAGTCTAATGTCTTTATCATAATCTATTTTCTAATTCCCAGGTTACTGCCTAATGAACCGTTGCATTTACTAAGTTGTTGTAGGAATTTTAGGAATTAATGCCTCCTTTAGAGAATCCATGCCTCCTCTAGGGATAGGTATAAGCAATCTATAGTATATTATTTGTTTATTTAATTTGTCATAAATCTGATTAGAGACTAATTATTATTTGTTTATTAGTTATCAGCATGTTATTTTATTTGTGATTTCTTTTATTATTATAATAATTACAAATATCTATTGTTAATATAATTATAATTTTATCTATGATGATTATAATTAGGATAATAATAGTTAGATGGCAATTCCATATATTTATTTGGTTTTGTTATTTCTATTTCGATATTTCATAATTGGTGTTACAGTTTTGATTATAATAATTGTAATAATAATATCAAATATGTTGTTATATTCAATGGTTATAATAATATTATCTTATGATTATTTATATTAATATTAAATTGCTAATATTTCTTTATATGTTTTTAATATATATTTTGTTATTCGTTTTATTTATTCATTTGTATTTCAATACTTTATATTTTAGTGTTCCAATTTCGGGGACATGACAAACTCTCAAATAACGAACTTCTCCCACCAAAAACCAGCATGGGATGACTTCTAGGATAAGGGCGCCCCCTTTAGGAAAGATAGTAGCCACCAAAGAGTGGCGTTTCTTTTTCTTTGGCTGATACAAACCCTCATTAAAGTGCGGCTGGCTGTAGCTTTCCAAAACAACTCCAAAAACTTCTCAAAAGCGAACAACTCTTGTATAAACATCAATAGTGACTATGGCTGCCAAAGCCCAATCAGAAAATGCTCGAAAAATCTGCAAACAACAACTTGTGTCTCCAAAAGAAGCCACCAAAAACTGACCAGCAACTTTAAGGTGGTATTTCACACCCTCAAGCAGCTCAAATACGAAGAACAAAGCCCCACCAGGCTTACCCACTGCAAGAAATCAGGAAACTCTAGTCTCCTTCTTCCTCCAAAACCACACTTCCAAGTTCATCAAGCTGAAATCATTTATTCATGAAGAGGGTCGAACTTTCTCTCTTGATATTTATAATTTTACATTGAAATCATTATTCATTAAAGTGAGCACTATTCGCTTAAGTTATTTCTTTTTTCACTTTATGAATGAATAGTAACTGAAAAATATAAAGTGACCCCTTCCTTTTGAAGACACATGGTCTCTAGGCCAAGGATGGTGAAATAAAAGGTGAGTATCATAAATTTAAGCACAAGTATCACGCCAAACACAACAATTCACCCTGTCACCATACTCTGGAGATCCACACTGCAAATTGATGACCAAGTGCTCTTCCGAGAAACCCTCTATCCAGAACTATTAGCCTGTGAGGGTCAGGAAAATAGGCTAATCCCCCAACTCTGATGCTCGTGAAAAAGGGGACATTACAGTCCGCCCTCCCTGAAATTGCTTGTCCCCAAGCAATCTCTACTCCAAAGAAACCTCACTCCTCTGAAGGCCGAAAAAAAGAATTGTAAAATGTCCCATACATTACTGACTAACTTCGGAAGCATCAATATAAATGCAACTGTGCCAAATATCCTTGGATCCTAACACCAGAATGGAAGTCTACCATGTCTGATAACCCCTGATTTCCTCTGCACAAATCTGATCACAACTTCACCATGCTAACAAATGGTGAAGCAACCTATTAGAACCCATCCAACTGCAGTGCAAGACCTGTCACCACCTAGATCTCTATACAACCTAAACTCACATCCATCTGTCATGAAGAGACAAACATATCTGGAAACATCCGCAACACAACATCTCTCTACAGTCTCTAAAACACCCATGGAAGTGATAACCAATCAAACCATCATGTCCACTGACACCGTAATCACCTTGTAACCAAGTATCCGTAGTAAATCCTTGTGGCATTAAAGTAGTGTTGTACCCAAACCAAATTTTTTGCTTCATTAAGGCATTTTGCTTAAAATGGTCTAAACCTTGTAAAAGTGGGGTCAAAACTCAGTTTTTGGGCAAATAAAGTATGGGCTTTTAGTCAGTGTGGTGCCAGGAAGATGCTGGCAAAATTTGAAAATTTTGAAAATTAGGGTTTCTAAATTCTATTTTTAGCTCAAAACCCTAAAAAATAGGAATTTGTCAGAATTGGTTGAAATTAATTTTGATTGGCTTATTTCACATCATGATCACAGTGGGGAAGTCAGTTTTAGTTAAAAGTCAGTTTAAGGCTGGTGGGTAGTTATAACTTTTTCAGGAGAAAAGTTAGGACCTTCGAGGTCGTCAATGGTAGTTGGCCAGTACCAGGTATCAAAATCTAAGCCTGAAACTCAAAGAGGAATGCTCTACGACGAAAGGGGTTGAAAATAATGCTTTTTGATGGAGGGGATTTTCAGATTGGCAAAATGTGCTAAAATATTCTAAGTCTGGGAACTTTTCACTATGTAACGTAGTAGACACTTGCGCAATCAACGTGCAAATAAAGTTTACAGTGTCCGTACTTGTGAAAATGATGAAGTATAGTCATACACACACCTTGGCAGTCACAACACATCGACATGGTCAAACTTAGCAGTGGATATAGCATTTGCAAAGTATAAAATGGTGAAAATCAATGAATTCAGAGCAAATCCGCTCCCCTGTAGCCCAGGGGCGCCCTTCCATTTGAAGGTCAAGATTTGATTGTTTTGGATTAAGAACACATTCATTGTTTTATGTTTTCAGTCAGCTTTCCGACTAGCCATGGAGCAAGACCATCCGAGTTACAGAACTTCGGCAAACGAAGACAAAAGCAGAGGTTACGAATAGTGTTTTCCACAAGGAGGCAGTCTAGAAATACAGATCCGCTCCCCTGTAGCCCATGGGCGCCCTTCTTTTTGAAGGCCCAGATCTGGATGCATGTGTGTATTACTGGATTTAGTCTTTGCAGAATCAGTCTAGCTTTTCAACGAGCTATCAAGCGGAAGCATATCCAGTGCAGAACTCCGTTTATGAACGTCAGAGGTTGAAACTACAGGCAGGATACATGTGAGAAAAAGTTGTAGAAGCATGGTTTGAGCACCCCTGTAGCCCAGGGGCGCCCCTAAATATGACTTGTTGGATGGATGAATTTGCAATTGAAGTCTTCCTGAGATCTTTACCAGCTCAGTCTAGCTCCGTGATGCACCCGTTCACAAGACGATTCGGCATTTTGAGTGATCATGATAGAGATTCTATCGAGCACGTAAAACAGAGGATGGTGAAGCATAGCTACACAAAGCTGCACATTTGTAGGCTAGGGGCGCCCAGCCTTTAGGCCCGCTAGATGGGGTTATTTGCAATTGCAGTCTTCACAAGACTTGTGTGCAATTTCTCCAGCCATTCAACGAGTCCAGCCGATAGCCTTCGGGATTTGGCGAGTGCTCGTACGTGCGAGGTCAAGGTGACTATGTTGTAAAGTGGAAGTGGTTGAAGACAGTTCAAAAAATGACCAAGTATAAGGCTATAATTTTCTTTGAAAAAGGCGATTCTCTTTTAAGGGTCTTAGAAGCAGTTTTTTGGCTTCATCTTCTCCAAGAACATCTCTTGCAAGTTGACCAAATTATACAAAGAGACAAGCGGCATGCGAATTGGAGCATTCCAGCTTCCGGTATCAAGGGTCAAAGTATGGTGTTCAAATGAAAATCACACTTTTGTCAAAATGGTATTTGAGCTATCACAAGATAGGGGCGCCCATCCTTTTGGGGTTCCTAATACAATTTTCAGATACCTTATATATAGTCATCGGATGCAGAGTACTTTTAGTCACGCAATGAATCCACTATCTAGTCAGTAGGGTTCATCATTCATCGTCAATAGCAGTTTAAAGCATCAGAAGGCAATATGAAGAAATGGCTAAGTCTGGAGTCAAAGCATCAATTTAATTAGAGGCGCCTAATTTTCTAAAGTGTCAGATGATGATTTTAGTAGTTGTTGCTTCCAGCAAACATTTCATCCTTGTCATGTAGGCTTCGCAGTGGATATCTCAGCACAGTCGTAGGATCATTCAATCATCCGGAAATCAGAGTTGAACATGGATAGATGTAATTTTGCAGTCAACTATAAAGTAGGAGATACTCAAAAAATCTCATAACTCTTGCAAATGGATGCCTAGAAGGTCAAAATTCGGCTTTCCAAAATCAGTGCAGTTTGTTGGGCACATCCAGTTGCTATTTTTAGCAAAATGATTAAAATAATATTTTTGCATGCAGAGCATTAAAAAGTGACGAATTTCTTCAAAGATAGATATTGGCACCACTTTTAGTTCTTTGCATGTTTTGAAATTAAAATATTATTTTTAGTCTAAAGACTCAGAGACAGTGGCAGTTCAATTGGTAAAGGGCCAATCGAATTCCTTCTTCACAATTAGGGTTTCAGCATGCATGCATGATGGTACGAATTTATCTAGTTATGCAAGCATGGCATTCATCATTTCATTCATCCAGCTTGAGTAGAGGTGAATTCTTTCTAGAGTTGGGCGAATTTCTTCAGCAGTCAGTTGTGAAGGCATCAAAAATCTTCTTTTGTAGGTACAAGTCAAGATTCATTAGCAAAATTCAAGGTAGAGTGGCGATTTTGACAGAAGAAGATAATAAATAAATAAAAACTAAAAAACATCTTTCTTCTCTAAAATTCTTCCATCTTCTCATCTTAAATTCTCTCGCATGTTTGAAAGAATTGGTGTTTTTGGCAAAACAAATCATCTGGGTTGATTTAGAATTGCTTTCTCAGCAAAACCCATGTGCTAGAATTTTCAGGGAAAATTTGTTCCAGAGCATCAGTTCTTGAGGCTCTGATTTTCTGAAGTGAAAGTCCTTTGCATGGTGGAGTAGAAGTTGATATTTTTCGAATCTAACGTCATGGGTTGTCTTAGAATTATCTTCTGGACAAAACCCATATCTCAGACTTTCTCGGAAAAAATGTCCTCACAGCCCCTCAGATCTCAACTGAAAACCTTTTACCTGCGGGCCTAAATCACATTTTTTCATAATTCTGACATTGTGGGTCATCTTAGAATTTGATTCTACATAAAACCCACATCTCAAAATTTCCTGTGAAAATTGCCCTTCGACAAGCTATTTTTAGCCTCATTAGGAGAGATTTTTGGTTTTCTAGAGAAGTCAGAATATAGCCATGTTCACAGTCAACAGGTGAGTTTTTCAAGATGCAGTTCACGCAGAATGAGTTCAAGACCAAGTCAGTCTTAATTCATGATTTCATCATAAAAGATGACATCGATTTGTATCAAGTGCATCAGAAAGGTTGACAAGCGTAGTCATTCAAGTTCACATGGTTTCATGCCTCGTATAGTTGATTGTCTTCCAAGGCCAGTTTAGAGGGTTGATATTGTTGGGTTTCTGCGTATGCAACAAGTTCATTTGTATTTCTCACAACCAAAGTGTTTGTAGTCAAACTTTGTGGTTTCATCATGCAACACTCTTCCATAGAGAAAAGCATAAAAAACGTGAGAAGCGTCAAGCTGTAGAAGAAACAGTGGCCATCACTTCAATTGCAGAGCTGCCAGAGTTACCAGTTAGTGAAGTGCCAAGAGGTTTCCAGGTTTGCTTGAGTTGCTGACAAGCAGTGAATTGACAGTTAAGACATGTGATGACCTCTAGATGGTGATGCAGTCACTAACCTCGTGGAGGGGTTACTTGCTTGAGATCACAGCCAGTGAACTCCAGATCAGGGCGTCCCACCTTTTCCAAGATAGACATTAGACACATGAGTTAAACTCAAGGCTTCTTTCCAAGTTAACTGGTTGTTATACATTGCATGCCATGTCTTTCTTGGAAACATCTACAAACACTTGGAGCTTAGATTAGATCTTTTAGTTGACTGATGATAGCATTCTAGTTGACTTGCTTTCAATAAGGACGTGCATGTTGCACCTTCTCCATTTTAGATTAGATGTTTCAGTTAACTGATGATAGTTTCCCAGTTAACTGTATAGTTTCATTCAATTAGGGTTTAGGAATAAGATCTTGCATGCACTGCAAGACTGTAGTTGACTCAAGGTGATTTTAGGGTTGCCTACACCTTGAAGTCTATAAATAAGAGCTTTTAGCTCATTTGTAATTAGCTTTTCCTGGTGATAGAGAATTGCTACGTTGTTGGCAACATGCCTATTCTCAAGATTGGTTCACCCTTGTAAATTAGAACTTTTGCTTGATAGCATACATGCTGTGCCTACCTTGCCTGTAGTATTGCTATTATTGTATCTGTTCAAAGAGTGATTGCTGTTATAATAAATTGCTATGCCTGCCTTGCCTTCATGTTATTGTCATGGTGTTTATTCGATCTTAGTTAAATGGGGTTGCTGGTTTGATCGTTATTGGATGCGTATTGCGTCTATACAATCTACTGTCCCAGTTGCTTACCTTTTGTTTTGTTTATCATAAGCCTATTTAGAAGAGCAAATAGTTGTGCCCACCTTGCCTTCATGTTGCAAAACTGTACTTAAAGCTTATTGTTTGATGTGTGTTATAGTAGACTCATTCAACCAACCAGATAGTTGCGCCTACCTTGCCTTTATGTTGTGAAGCTGTACCAAGTTTACCGTTTATTCGTTTGTTTTAATAAGCTTCTTCTCGGATAAGCAAATAGTTGCGCCTCCCTTGCCTTCATGTTGTGAGCCCGCACCTGAAGCTTATCGTCTAATACATTCCTGCTCCATTTCCTCATGCTCTGTTTCTTGAAGAAACTGGATAGATTTAAAGAAGTTAGCTTAGTCGTAGTTAGATGATCTGCGAAACCAGAAAATCCTTAGCTGCAACGTTCTAGGTTTTCTTAACCTTGTGCCTCTACCAGTTGAGAACAAAAAGATAGGATATTAGTTTACTTTTCCATTCCATGCATTCTAGCACATCGAGGGAGCTTCCCCTCCTAATTTGAAGAGCACTCATTACGTAGTGTGCATAGCTGTCCGTACAAACTTACACTCTAGAGGTGTTAGTTTTTACGCCAACAAGTAGCAACCCCTATCAGATACATGTCAGCACGATGGATAACTGACTGTTGTCTCTACAAGTAATCCCCTGCAAACAACTGAGTCAGGTACTTGCAAACTCTAGTCCCATCTTCTGAAGATGGTAACTCTGGACACAGTAAGGAGTTACTCCCCTTGACTGCGCCAAGAAAATCACCCTGCACACAAGGATTGTGCATTGAATACGAGTCACGTACAGGTGGATCAAAGACCAAACTATAAGCATTCCTCACCTTGTACACACTATTAAACTCCTCTGTGAGACTTGTTTGGAAACTAGGACTATCCCAAACATTGCGATTATCGCTCAACCCTGAACTAGTATCAAGAGTATGATTGACTTCCAGCTCGAAGAGTGGATTATGATAGATCAAACCACCATCAAACTCAAATAAGGGATTATTCACAAACTGCACAATCACTCCGTGTGCATCTGAATCATCCATCTTTGAGTCCCTGGGACAATACATTGAATTGTACTTTAGAAGTGGCTCATCAAGCTGCCAATCATAATCAACTGTATGGAATGAAATGACTGATTTGTTTCCAATAGAGGGAAACAAATCGACATAAGAACCAGTCTCCCAATTAGATGTTGCTCGGCATATCTCGTGTGAAGTGGATGGAGTAGTGTCGTGAGTTGACACATAACTTTCTGGTGAGTCAACTACCATGTCACAAGAGCTATCGATAATTGGTTCTGCATCACCTGTCATGGGACTAAACTCAGGAGAACTTGGTGCAACACATGGCTCTCTGCAACTCTCAACCAATGCACTCATCCCATTTGTATCAACTGCACCTAAAACTGTGATGGATGTAGTAACCACATCCTCAGTCTGCTCACAACCACAATCCGTGGACATATGTTCTTCACCAACTGCTGCCATGTTAACCTGAACTATATTGGAAGAGGGTGAACACTGTGCCAAACTCGATACCATGGCAAGCTCCTCGTCCAATGACTGTGACTCTTGAAGGGCCACTTGAGTGCTCTTCAAAGAATCCATAGTCCTCTCTAGCTCATAAGTGAGCTCATCAACCTCCTCTTCTTTTCCCTTCAATACCTTATAATAGATGCAACCCCACTCAAGAAGGAAATCTTTGTCCGCAAGTAGCTGTAGGTAATTATGTTTCATAATTCCAATTGCCTCTCGAAGTGCATGATTCTCCGCAAATGAAAAACTACTATCACCATGCCCATCTATCATAGAAGTGCTCCCACCCAAAGTAACCAGCATCTGACGAGCAACATCAAAATGCTCTATGGCCGTGGCAACCATATTGTCATTAACCTTTAGTTGCCCTATCACATGATGAGGACCTTGGAACTTATCACTCCCATACAAGTTCTCTAATTTAGAAGTTGCACTATGATATGAGGCCGAATTATCATCGCTCACTAACTAATAAGCAACATCGTGTGTGCTATCTACTTCACACACAATATCAACAAGGGTACTGCTGCTATGTATCTCATAGGATGGCTCAAAAAATATTGTTGAAGCTGCCGTTTTGTCAATGTCTTCGTATACTTCTCCTTCCAAAGCATTTGCACATCCACCCGTCTCACGATCTTGGGATTTATTACCCTTAAATAAGTTTTCTGATTGGTTTCCTACGGTTTGATATGAAAAATCAGACTCACTGTGGCATGAATCGTCACCAAAAATTGCATAATTAATGCCCAAATCTCAAGTACCAACAAGTGACAACTCTTTAGGAACATCATCCCCTGGTGAAATCACTATCCTCTCATGCTGATGCCAAGTTTCATCCGTGTGGTCATGAAAATCAGAGCTGTTATCAGTGCTGATAACAACTTCTTGAGCGTTGTGAATATCAGTCGGGAACTTCACCCTACTATTTTCATGTTGTAAAATTTTCTTATCAACAACAACCTCAACTTCAATCCCATGTCCATCTATAGATTGTAGGTAATTCTCTATTGACTTATCATCTTTTAACCCAAACACATCATAGAGACCTTTGGATACAACACCAGGTCTCTCATTTTTGCTTCGTGGTAAGGTTCGTCTTGAAATGTTCTCTTCATACTGCTGCAAGCTACGAGCTAATCTTCATTGTGAAGGCGTGAGTTTCCCCTAGGTGTTATTCAAGATGCTCTCAATGCTGATCCTAACTCCACCATACCAGAAGTGGTGAAACAATGCACTGGGACCCATCCAAACGACAGTGCTAATTCTATCTCCACCTGGATCCCAAAATAAACAGAACTCACATCCATCCATCATGAGGAGGTAAGAATATTTGGGAGCATCTGCTATGCAACATCTCTCCATAACCTCTGCTAAACTCTCATGGATGTGATATCCACTTGTGCCATCATGCCTGTTGACATTATAATCCCTCTGTAACCATGTACCCACAAGTAGTCTCTAAGACAAAGAAGCAGCTAACCTTGTTGGATACACATTAGCATGATGGAAACTAAATACTGATCCTGCAAGCACTCACCCGCCAACAACTGAGTCGGGTACTTGCAGCCACTAGCTCCATCTATTGAAGATGGTAACTCTCCATCACAAAATGAATGGCGTACACTCTGAGCCAATCCACACTGATGCGTCAACCAATCCTCCATGTGTGGACTAAAGGAGAAGTGATGGGTACTCCTCACTATGCAGTCGTGGTAAAATGCTCCAACCTCTATCAATGGCTCATCACTAACAACACTGGAATCAAATGATAGCTCACGTCTTTGATCCTGCAACTCAGACCTGTGTGATTCATGAATTGACAATCCTTGCACATAAACTGAATTGGCATCTTCAAAATGATCAAAAGCCTCATCAACAATTGCTGATATAGAAAATTTAGGGAGCTCAAAACCCTCATAGGTTTTATATGGGGCCCTTTCTTCATGCGCATGTCCCTCAACATGATCATTCTGCAACTCTACCTCATAAAGTGGATTAACATCGGACATATCAGCTTCTATCTCAGAAAGTGGATTATTAGAAATATGAAAGTTACTTTCAGCATTTTGTTTAGGCCCATCACCCTCGTATTCTAACTCTTCTTCGTCTTCAAAAGGACTCAAGTACTTTTCCCCTACAACTGCCTTAGAAATTTCAACTTCATCATTAACAAGTAGATCTTCTAAGGTCTGATTTTTGCTCTTCATAGGATCAGCTGTATGCTGGTCATTAACTGCTGAGAATTCATCGTAGAGGCTTCTGGATACTGTAGTGACTTCTTGTTTCTTCTTCGCTTCGTTCTGTGATGTAGACCTCATAAAAATGGAAGCCATATACCGTACTGCTTTGTCTAATTTTGCAGGGTCAAAAATCAATTCATTCATCATTTTCTGATTTTCATCCAACTCTTTCAAGCTTTGTTTAAGCTTCTCCATATTCTTATCCCACTGCTTCTTGGAAATAGCCATGCTGCTCAACTGAAACCTTTGTAGCTGAAACTCACCCAACAGGTTGGCAGGAAACCGCTCTGATACCACTGTAGTGTTACGACACTCTGCTGATCTGTTTTTCATTGAGTTTTGTAGGTCTGATTTTGTTTTAGTTTGATAGTTCTCTTTCTTGTCTTTGAGTTTGTTTGCCAATAATGTTAAAATGGTACCGCAAAGCATATGCAAACAATGAAAAACTTCTAATAACCTAATCGACTGAAAATAACTCAAGTAATTACTCAATTTAAGAGCCAAAGATGCTTTCTTCATTACATTATAGATCACATAAAATAGTTGCCTTACATCAGATTTTAAAAGATACATCTGATGCCATAATTTTTACTTACAACCATACAAACACTGTGAATAGTGACTTGCTATAGTACCCGCCCCCAAAGACATGCACACAACTCTCAAATAACGAACTTCTCCCACCAAAAACCAGCATGGGATGACTTCTAGGATAAGATAGTAGCCACCAAAGAGCGGCGTTTTTTTTTCTTTGGCTGATACAAACCCTCATTAAAGTGCGGCTGGCTGTAGCTTTCCAAAACAGCTCCAAAAACTTCTCAAAAGTGAACAACTCTTGTATAAACATCAATAGTGACTATGGCTGCCAAAGCCCTTTCAGAAAATGCTCGAAAAATTTGCAAACAACAACTTGTGTATCCAAAAGAAGCCACCAAAAACTGACCAGCAAGTTTAAGGTGGTATTTCACACCCTCAAGCAGCTCAAATACGAAGAACTAAGCGCCACCAGGCTTACCCACTGCAAGAAATCAGGAAACCCTAGTCTTCTTCTTCCTCCAAAACCACACTTCCAAGTTCATCAAGCTAATTGTCTATTCATGAAGAAGGTCAAACTTTCTCTTGATATTTATAATTTTACATTGAAATCACTATTCATTAAAGTGAGCACTATTAACTTAAGTTATTTCTTTTTTCACTTTATGAATGAATAGTAACTGAAAAATATAAAGTGAACCCTTTCTTTTGAAGACACATGGTCTCTAGGCGAAGGATGGTGAAATAAAAGGTGAGTATCATAAATTTAAGCACAAGTATCATGCCAAACACAACAATTCACCCTGTCACCATACTCTGGAGATCCACACTGCAAATTGACGACCAAGTGCTCATCCAATAAACCCTCTAGCTAGAACTATTAGCCTACGAGGGTCAGGAAAATAGGCTAATCCCCCAACTCTGATGCTCGTGGAAAAAGGGGACATTACATTTTGATGTTGAAAACCTTATGCTCGAGGAATTGGATAGAGTGTCTTCATTTTAGTAAAGAATATAGCTTACCTTGGTAGTGCTTTGTTTTCCTCCCTCTATTATTTCCCTCAATAAATAGTCTTGAATTCGAGTCTCTTCCACTTTTTCCATCGTTTTCTTCATTTTTAGATGCGTGACCATCATGACAATATTAGAGTTCATGGGTGTTTGTATTGTAAGACCTTGGGGAATCAATCAAGATTTCCCCATGAACCATACCTACTTGAATAGCAACTATATCTCTGGTTTTCAGAATTCTCTCTTGATCGTTATATAATACTTCAAGGACTCCTCTTGGTTCTTTTGAGATTTGTAGGCTTTTATATACCTATATTCCCATCCTTGGGTCTTCTAGACCTACTCTTGCATTTTCCCTTGTGACTATGTAGACCTACCTTAGTACCATTTTCCTTTGAGAGAAATCATATTACATATCGTTGCATTAGATTCATCTGCATATGCTAACATTACATTAGTCCATGTAGTCTTGCAACACTAGGGTTAACATGAGCAACTTTTAATGATGAAATGAGCTTTAGTTGCACTCACAATGATCAAGATTTAGGTACATGCATACATTCATTCCAGTGCTAAGGTAAGTCAAAGGTACATATATTCTAGTTTCATCTTCTCATTTATTTCATTAAAGTTACTTATGACTCATTGCTTGGTGGCACACCCAATTTTTGACTTGGATTGGGTGACTCAGAAAAAACTTGGAAAAACACAATTTCATGCAAAAAAATCCAAACTGTCTAAGTATCCTTCCAAACAGTACCATCGATGCATGGTGTCTTTCATGTGTGTTGGCGTTACAATTCGCGCCTTTGGAGTTCGTATTGGCAACAAACAACTATCCATAGTGCGTAATGATTGCTCCTCAAATTAGGAGGGGAAGCTCCCTCTTTTGCTGATATGTGTGAAAAAGTAAATGATCTAAATCCTATCTTTTTGACTCAGCTTGAAGAGGCAAAAGGTTAAGAAAATCAATACATTGCAGCTAAGGTTTTTCTTTGGTTTTGCAGATCTTAACTGCAACTAACTTAACATTTTAATCTATCTTATTCCCTCTAGATAAACAAAGCAAGAGGAATTAGGAGCAGGGAATTATTTATACGATAACCTTTAAGTTAGGATTTCCAAGGAGGTGGGGCACCTATCCAATGCATAGGCTGAAAGAAAGATTATTGGCAACAACATCAAACGATAATCTCCACTTCTAAATTCCCGAGGAGATGGCTCCTATCCGAGGTGTAGATATGAAACAAAGATTATTAAGCACAACATCACATGATAAACTTAATCTCCAAATTCCCGAGGAGATGACTCCTATCCGAGGTGTAGATATGAAACAAAGATTATTAAGCACAACACCACACGATAAACTTTATCTCTAATTCCCAAGAGGAGACAACTCCTATCCGAGGTGTAGATATGAAACAAGCTTATTAGAAATAAAAATAACCCAGGACAACAAATTGTATGAAGGACCTATCACACAAATGAACGATCAACCAGTATTATATTAACAAAAGTGAACAAGTACAATAATAATAACATTTAGGCAAGGTGGTTCAACTATTTATTATCACCATAAAATTTCTTGAACAAATATTGAATAGCAACAGTTCAGGCAAATTGGCTCAACATGTACGCTATCACGATCAAAAGTTAATTACAAATGAGCAAGGGTGCTCTTATTTATAGAACTTCAAAGAGTGGGGAACTCTAAAATCTCCTTGAGTTTACACTCAGTCTTGCAAGCATGCAAGATTTATTCTCTAAGTCTAACTGTATGCAACCTAGTAGTTAATTGGAAAAACATTAGTTAATTGAACTATAAACTAAATGGACATGCAAGTCCTTATTGAAATGAAAGTCAATTGATAACTAACATCAGTTAACTGAAACGAAAAACTAAATGGAAACTCCAACTGTACATAGAAGACTTCCAAAATAGACATGCCATGATGTGTGGGACAATGAGTTAACTCGAAAAGAGGCATCAAGTTAACTGTCGTGTCTAATGTCTATCGTGAAAGGGTGGGATGCCCTGATCTGTAGTTCACTGGCCGTGGTCTCTAGCAATTAACCCTTCCACGAGGTTGTTGATAGCATCACCATCTGGAGCACTGATACTCCTCTGAAGAACTTTGTGTCTCTATTGCATCTCTTCACCATTAGTGATCTGACTCTGAAGTTCTCTACTCTTGGTCACCTCATCAAATAATGTTGACATGACTGTAAGTTGATCCAACTTATAGCCAACTGTATCACCTCTGAAGATACCATGAATGAGTGCCTGAATCTCTGACTGTACATCAGAGAGTTCAAGAAATCCACCACCCTCACTCTGATACTGGCAAGGAACTCGTGACATGAAAGTTCTCACGAACTTGATAGTATCTGTGACCTTCTCTCTGCTTTCAGCCAACTCTGAAGAAATTGTTTCATGTACCTTTACCTTGAAGATTAATTGTGTTCTCCAAGAAAAGATTGCTTCCTTATCCTCCTCTTCAACGATTGAATCATATGCCGTCCTTAGGTGAGATCATGATCTCATTCTGTGGTTTGTCTACCGCCAAGTCTCGCTCTAACTCCTAAATCTTCAGATGAAGTTTTTGGGTGTTGTACCTCAATTGATACAATTCTGAAAGTATGAAGCGGTCCCTTGTGACGAACTCCTCTTCCCAAGCCTTCAATCGCTTCCCATAAACAATCACCCGACTTAGCTGATTGTGTTCTGTTGGTACTTCTGACAACTACGGGATCAAGGCGGTGACATTCTTAGTGTTATGCATAAGATTGGAGATAAACTGGCGAAGCTGCTAGTTCTCAGCCTTGAGGGCTGCTTTATCTTCCTCATCCTTTATTACTCTCTCCCTAATGCCATCCGCTGCAACTCGGAGGAGGGATCACCTCTGCTTGGTGTGTGCTTTTTCCAAGGTTGAACTTTATTAAGGTGAAGTCATCAACTTCTACCTCATTCAAGCTCTATCTTCTGGTGGCGCAGCGGTCTCAATGATGATCTCCTTATTAGCGTTCCTCTCAACATGAATTTGCTTCTTGATTTTGTTATCAAGTGTGTCTTGATAAACATGATCAAAATCGGAGAAGTCTAGCTGATAAGACAATTGCCTCCTCTTCCTACCCAATTGATTATCAAGCCGAGACAAATCCCAACTAATCTCACTGGAAGGAGCGTTGCTTGTTCTAGGAACTTCTGATGAGTGGGTATGTGTAGAAGCACTGCTACGTGGCGGTGAGTCCAAATCAATGTGAACCGAAGATTGTAATGGAGTTGGTGATGGCATGGGAAGTTCTACTTCTGCTTCTGGCATGTTCTCTACTGCATATGGGGCTATCTCCATATGGTGTTCTTGCTGGTCCAAATCAGCAACTGGTGCTTTTCCCTTTCCATTTCCTGACGACTTGTTTTCTTTAGGAGGATTACTCCTTGCTATTTGTCTAGGCTTTGACTTTGATGTGGAAGGTAGTGAAGTGACTAGTGATGGCAGCTCTGTGTTAGGCATGGCTGCCTTTCTCATCTTTTTGATGTCCAAGTAAAGCATGCTATTTCTAACAACTTTACTTGTTCTTTCATTTACAGACGTGCACTCTTTGGCGTACCAATCAATTGTTGGAAGAGGTTGCGAATCAACTTGATCTTGAAAGTACTGGGGAAGTGTAAAATTCCCATCATCATTAGACAACCCTCCAACATCTTCTGACAAGAAATTAGAAATTTGTGAGAGAGTAAATCTGCCATAGCTGTGTCTTCGCACCTCGAACTCATCCTCGACCCACATTCTTTGGCAAACTATTCCTTTTCTATTTGAGCGATCTATCTGCCATTCTTCCTTGACATTTTTCCTTATCAGCATCAAATTCCCTTTTGCACCTGTCCATAGAAATGACCATATTATTCGGATTTGGAGGAATATTGAACACCTCTCAACGTCCTTGGGCTTGAGACTGCATATTAACCACCCATCCACTGATTGAATTTCTCATGTAGCAGAGTCAATGCTTTACACAAGCCATGACGAACTCTATACACTGTGCTGTGATGGGAAGAGAAGCCGCTTCTAACAACCCAAATTCCTTGAGGTTCTAAAGTGGGATTTGATCAATCTCCGAGGCATTTAAGTCAAATTCTGGATACACTTGATGCAAATCTATGTCGATCGTTTTGATGAAATCATGAATTCGGACTGATTTGGTCTTGAATTCGGTCTGGGCGAACTGCATTATGAAAAACTCGCCTGTTGATTGTGAACACGGCTATATTTTGACAACTTTTCCGGAAAGCTAAAATATCCCTTGATGAGGCTAAAAATACCCCACCGAGGGCAATTTTCACGAAAAAATTCTGAGACGTGGATTTTGTAAAAAATAAAATTGTAAGACAACCCACAACGTCAAAAAATTCGAAATATGCTATTTTGCTTGACATGCAAAGGCTTTTTGGAATAGAAAACACATGCAAAAAGGGGCTTTAGAAACTTTTTCTGACAAAAATTTTTGACACATGCGTTTTGTTGCCACTGCTGAATTGATCACACCAGATTCTTCGTTTTTCAAAATTATGACTTTTTCTCGACCATGCAAAGGAATCTCTAGAAAAAAGCAAAGCTTCAAAAATTGAAGCTATGAGGCAATTTTTCCTGAAAAATTCTAGCATATGGGTTTTGTTGAGAAAAAGTTTCTAAGCAAACCTAGATGATCTGATGCTGAAAAAAAACGCCTTTTTCTTTGACATGCGAAACACAACCTAAGACAAGGATAGAAGAATTATGAGGTGAGAAAATAGAAGTTTTAATCTGCCTCAAGAAATTCGCCTTCTTGCCTTGATTTGATAAAAGCTATCAAAAATCTGCGAGAAAAAATGAAGCATGCAACACTATCTTGCTGAACAATCTGGATCTATAGATGTGAAGAACTTTGAAAAATTCTTACCATAGCGCCTCTAGATCTTTTGCTTGCACGAAGAAAATTGTATTTGTTTCCACCTATTGTGAAAATAATGGACACCCAAATGCATATTTAAAGAATAAAATGTCAATTTTGTATGCAAATGGGACACCATAATTTGATTGGACCTCCTTTGAGTTAACTGATTGAGAAATTAGCCCTAAAATGGGCGCCACCTCCATGCACTTCAGTTTACCGTGCATGCAAAAATATTATGTTACACGGGGACGCGTCCCCTGCCCCAAAACCCCCTGCACCCGTCCCCATCTGTCCCGGGGACAGGGGGACGCATCGAGGACAGTCCCCGGCCGTCCCCGAATTAAGAAAATCCACAGGAAATGGTAGGAAACGTTTCCTCCTGGCTGGGAACGGTCCCCCGTCCCCGAGGACGGCAGGGGACGTTGGAAATGTCCCCCGTCGTACCCGAGGACAGCTAACCGTCCCTTGCGTGCCTCAAACCTCCAAACAGTAAAAAAACATAAAATTTTGCTTTTTTTAATATTTTTACAAGATCGTTTCCATTGAAACAGGAACTAGATTTTCATAAAAGATTGCAGACATCTTTGTGTAGATTTTCACCATATGAAACTCAATGCAACAGGAGCATATGTTTAGGTTAACACAAACAATAAATAAGGTAGTGCAGACCCATAATGGAAGCAACATATCATGCTTGTGAGATTTAAGGCAAGCAATAAACATACTGTCCAAATCAAATTTTTGTTTTTCTTGTGCAGAAGATTCCTCAAGCCTGATCATCTTAGCCTTAAGCTCATTTTACCTCTGTTCTAGCTGGTATTTTATGTTTTGAACCTTTGGTATCAAGTTGTCTATAGAACGGTAATGATATATAATCAGGTATAATCTATCTATACAAGATGGTGATCAAATACAAACTCGATACAATTTTTGTATGTGGGTTTTGGAAGCTTCACAGACCACGACCAATATGTAAATTTGTGATATTGATAAAAAGATAGATTTATTCCTACTGCACAACATCAGAAATTCCATGATTCAACTGATAATGCAGACATATATTTCAGAATCATATACCCATCTTTTGTATGAATAATAAATTGCAATTGACAACTAAAACCAATTTTTACCCAAGACATGCTTAATCACTGTAGACATATGGATGTGAAGAAATGTGATTGATAACAAATCGGATGGCCTCAATTTTATCAGCTCCCTTTTCAGGGTTTACAAAAGTAAACACTTCCTCAAAAATCATTACAAGTTCAACAGTACCTAAGCTATCTAATCCCAGGTTCTTTTAAAAGTTAGCAGACCAAAGAACCTGCCATAGTTGCAATTGCAATGTCTTAAATAGGACACATAAGATCATCCCAATATTTCAGAAACGTTTGCTCCAAGGTATTTTAGCTACAAAGTATTTCAAAATATTTTACTGAAATGGTTTATGAAACATTCATTGCATGCTGAAACAAAGAAATTTTGTTTGAGCCCAAAGTAAACTCCATTTCAAAAACGGCAATGGTCCTTACCAAAAGGTTTGTATCCTTTATATATTGATATTGTTGTTATTAGTTATTAATTTATTGACATATATCTCTCTCTTTCCCACTCTCTGTCTATAATAATTAATATTAAATATATTAATACATTTTGAAAAAATCATATATATATATGTATTTTGTATGTCGCCGTCCCCTACCGTCCCCTAAAAATGGCCCTCTAGGAAACGTCCCGGAAACGCGTCCCCAACCGTCCCCCCGTCCCCGTCCCCAAAAGACCGTGGAACATTGAAAATATATTCACCAATTGCAAGCAAAAATTATGTCCAGTTGAAGTCGACTTGAGAAACTTAATTGAAGATTAAATATTATTTAAGTTCAGTTCTCAACCTCCACCTTTATAGGGCGTCACTTTGCTCTTGAGTTCAAAAGTCAAACTTTGACTTTAGGCGTCATCTTCAGACTTAGATAATTTAAAAAAAAATTTCAACTTGCAAATGTTACCGAAGTCTGTGTTTGATCTTGAATTTTGGATGCCCAGTTGATCTTGAAACTATTCTGACGGATTCATCACGTAGCCAAAACAAATCTAACAAACATGTTGTTGGGAGTTGCAAGTGCTAAAAACTGAGTTTGATACCTCAAAAGCTAGGGCGCCTTTTCCCAAAAGGGTGCATATGACACCATACTTAGCCATTTTCCTAATTCTAACTCTCCATGCTTCAATCTGCTGTTGCTGGTGACTGATGACTCCCATCGATTGGATGTTGGATCCATCGTGTAGCAGGAAGAATTCTGTAAACGATGACTATATGTGCAACGTCGGAAAGCTGGATCAAGACCTTCAAATGCAAGGGCGCGCTAGGCTTGTAGGGGCTAGTTTGGCTTCTGAGAATGATTTTGCAATTTGTAACTTTCAACAAAATGCTCCACTTTGACCCTCGCTGTCGGGAGCTGGATTGCTTTGATGCACGTGCTGACAATTTCATTGCAGAGATAGAACAACTTGGAAGAGATGTTCATGGGAGTGAGAAAGTCAGAAAACTGCTTCTAAGACCTCAAGTAGAAGGGCGCCTTTCTCAAGAAAGATGCAATTTTCCATACTTAGCCATGTTTTTGCTTGTCTTTATCCTTCAGTATTTTCCACTGATTCTTCATCTACGGGCATTTGATGGATCCCGAGGGCTGATGGTTGGATTCACTGCGTAGCTAGGAGGATTCTACAGAGATCTCGTGAAGACGACAGTTGCCGAAAACCTCAACTAGTTGGCCAAAAGGCTTGGCACCCTTGGCCTATAGAGGTACATTTTGATATTTTGACTTTTATTTTCCCTTTGTTTTACGTGCTCGTAGGATTATTTGCCATGATTGCTTAGTATGTCTTACAGACTCGTGAACGGATGCATTGCGGGGCTGGGCTGAATCTGAAGAGATCCCCTGAAAACAGATTTTTACGAATTCTATCATCTGATAGGCCTAATTCAAGGGCACCCTTGAGCTATAGGGGCGCAGATTCTGAAATTTGACTGTCATCTCTGACATGTAAAACCTTCGTAACTTCTGCTTCTGCCTTCAATTGCCGGAGTTTCGCAAGTCGGATGGATTGGCTTGATGGCTTGTCGGAAGGCTGATAGAATTCCAGAGAATGAATATATTTGCAGCCACTGATAACTACATTTGGGCCTTCAAATTGAAGGGAGCCCTTGGCTTGCAGGGGCTCAAATGTCACCAGACTTGGTGTTTTCTAGATGATTTTCACCATTTCACCTCTTGCGATCACTGTGTCATTTGTTGAGTTGACCACATTGAAGGATTATTGCTGTCAATGCGAGTGTATGACTATATTTCACCATTTTCACATGCACAGACAGTGCAAAATTGACTTGCACGTTGATTGCACAATCAACATCCATGTTGCAAAGTCAAATGTTTCCAGACTTACAATATTTTTTACAATTTTCACCATTTGAAATCCCCTCTGTCGCGAAGCATCTTTTTCATCATCTTTCACCACAAATTCTTCTACGATGAATTTCAGGCTTAGATTTTGACATTTGGTACTAGCCAACTGTCATTGACGACCTCAGAGGTCCTAACTTTTCTCTTGTAAAACTGAAAATTATCCACCAAACTTAAATTGGCTTTTAAATGAAACTGACTTCACCACTATGATCATAATGTGAAATAAGCCAATCAAAATAATTTTCAATCAATTTTGACAAGTTCTATTTTATAGGGTTTTGGGCTACTTTTAGGCTATTTTCCCATTTTTTAGGGTTTTTTGAAAAAGTAACTTTATGGGCATCCATTTCACAACAAACCCAAAAAACCATAAATTTTAGGAATAAAAACCCTAAAATTTAGGAAACCTTAATTTTTCCTCAAATTTAGGAAAACCTAAAATTGGAAATCTGATATCTGGGTTTTGAAGATAACTTCTGTAAATGTAATAAAATCCTTTATAAATGAGATCCTAAGAAACACTAAGTTTCAACTAAGGTCTGAAACTATGTATAAGAAAATTTCTAAGTGAGAAAATATTTAAACTTCAATGTTCAGATTTTGGATTTCCAGATCTTCGATTTTCAGATTTGAACTTGTTATTTAAATGTGCTGATTTCAGAACATTATCCGATTTCTATGTTTGCATATCGAAATGAGGAACCACCATAAATAAGGGAGAAGTCCGCCCCTAAGAGGCGCGCCTCATGAGAGGACGTGTCTCCATGAGTGGAGACACGTCCACTCATGGGACACGTCCTTTAGGGTGCGGATTGTTTAACAGTTTTGATTACCATTTGTTATGTATACATTAACACGTATACACCCTTCTACATGATGGCAGATGTCATAAGAGGATTCCGATTTCAAGTAAATGCAGAATATATAATCACGTGTAAGATCGTATGCTCATAAATTCGATCTGAATGTTTCTTAGATTTATTTGAAATAGAAGAGATGATCTTTGATCACTTATGAATGACGATGATGCTTTATAGCAATCGTCATTCATATCTGACCGAAGCTATCATCTTTAACACTCCCTCTTAGCTAGGGAAGATATTTCAAATCAAATAAGTCAAGATATCACCTTTACACATGATATTGGAAATATGATATGCTTTCTCAATGTTGTCAAGTCACATGACATTCTTCAAAACACATCTTCTTTATTCAACACTCCCTCTTTAACTAGGAAGGATAACTTCCAAAGTGATATCACCTATCTCGTGATATCATAAGATATGATATGCTTCTGAAAGTGTCAAGTCACATGACATTCTCCATAACATATCTTCATTATGGTATGTGCACTGACATCAAGTCACATGATGTCTACCATAATTCATGGCATATCCACGGATATAAATATCCACCATGATTATCTCTTAAGGATCAAAATGACCTTCAGATATCAAGTCTCATGATATCCATCAAGGTGTCCAAGAGATGCTATCATGACATGTCCACAGATATCAAGTCACATGATATCTATCATGATAGTTCATCATTGTAAAGTCGTCACTTTACAATGTCAAATACAAGTGTTCATTATTGAAAGATCGTCACCTTTCGATAATGTACACAGGGGGAGTAGGCCCATAAAGTCATGGAGTCACACACATGACAAAACAGTTTACACATTAAACATCTTTATATATTAGTACAAAAAAACAATTTGTATTTCAAACATAAATAACAAATTACATTTCAACCATACCAAGTTTCTTCCTGAAGTGCTCTACCTTGATCTGGGAGAGAGGCTTGGTGAGAATGTCTGCAGTTTGATCATTTGTACTAATATACTCCAACTGAATCACTTTCCCTTTCCACCATATCTCTTACATAATGATAGGGGATCTCAATGTGCTTAGATCTGTCATGAAAGACAGGATTCACAGAGAGTTTTATACAACTCTGATTATCACAATGAATAACCGTAGGATTCAAGGGCTCACCAAAGAGTCCCACAATCAATTTACGAAGCCAAACTGCTTCTCTTGCTCCCAATGAGGCTGCAATATATTTAGCTTCCGTTGAGCTCTGTGCAACTGAAGATTGTTTTTTGCAAATCCAGGAGATCATAGCCGATCCTAAACTAAAGTAGCATCCTGATGTGCTTTTCCGATCAGTTACACTTCCAGCCCAATCTGAATCAGAGTACCCATGTAGATCTAGAGGATCATTTTTGTAAAGAAGACCATATCCAATAGTGCCTTGAAGATATCTAAAAATATGTTTTACAACCATCAAGTGAGTTTCCTTGTGTTCACACATAAACTGGCTGAGAACATTTATAGCATAGCAAATATCAGGTTTGGTGTTAACCAGATACATCAAGGATCCAATCATCTGTCTGTAAAGGGTTGGATTTGCACATTTGGATTTTGCTGCTGCTTCTTTCAATTTGTGAAGGTTGGTTTCCATAGGTGTGGACATTAGTCTACAGTCCAACATTCCAAATCTTTTCAAGATGTCAATAGTAAACTTTCCTTGATTTAGTATAATGCCTTACGATTTCTGCCATACTTCCAAACCGAGGAAGTAGTGTAGAATACCCAAGTCTTTCATGTCAAACTCAGAAATTAGATCCTGTTTCCCTTGAGTAATGAGGTGATCTTCTCCTGTTATCAGCAGGTCATCAACATATAAAATAATTATAAGCATGTCACCTTTTGATTACCTTGAAGTAGAGATTGGAGTCAGCATCATTTTTGGAAAATCCTAATCCCAAGAGATAGCTGTCAATTCTTTCATACCAGACCCTGGGAGCCTGTTTAAGTCCATAGAGAGCTTTATTCAGCCTGCACACATGTGAGTTAGATTTATGTATCACAAAACCTTCAGGTTGTTCCAGATAGACTTCCTCTTCAATGGTTCTATTCAGGAAGGCAGTTTTCACATCCATTTGATGGATCTTCCAGCCTCTAGCTGCTGCAATGGCTAATACTGCTCTCACAGATGTGTAACGGGCAACAGGTGCAAATGTTTCTTCATAATCAATGCCTTCCTTTTGAGAAAAACCTCTAGCCACAAAACGTGCTTTATGTTTTTCTATACTACCATCAACAGAATGCTTGATTTTGAAGAGCCATTTAGAAGAGACAACTGATTTCTCTTTTGGTCTAGGCATTATATCCCATACATCATTCTTTAGTATGGACTGATATTCCTCTATCATTGCATCCTTCCAGGCTTGATGTCTGAAGGCTTCTGTAACACTGGTAGCTTCAGAGTTTATGATGTTCATTAAGGCAACATAGCTAGAGAACTGTTTGGGTCTTTTACTTTCCCTGAATGTTCCTTTAGGTGCTGCATGATCCTTTGCTTCTTTGGTCATCTTCCTTGCCCAAAGTGGTCTCTTTCTGCCGATGTCATTTGTGTCCTCATTTGAAGTGGTAGGAAGTTCAAGTGGCATTTCCTCAGGATGCTCCCTCTGAATCTCAGGAGCAGGTTCCATTTCAGGTATTCTAGGGAAATAGGTTTCTGTCTCACTTGTACTTCTTGCCCTCTTGAATGCAATGTCTTCTTCAAAGATGACATCTTTGCTCAACTCAATTTGTTTCTGCCCGGGTATGAATATTTTGTAAGCTTTGGAGGTTTCACTATAACCCACAAATACACCCTTCTTTCCAGAAGGTTCTAGTTTGGATCTCTTTTCTTTGGGTACATGAATATAGACAGGACAATCAAAAATCCTAAGATGGCTAATGTCAGGTTTTATGCCGGTAAAGGCTTCTTTAGGAGTTTTGTTATCAAGATGAGAATGAGGACATCTATTTTGGATGTAGACAGCAGTCTTAGAGGCTTCTGCCCAGAAAGATGTTTCAATGTTTTGGTCTAGCAACATTGCTTTAACAACTTCTACAATGGTTCTATTTTTCCTCTCAGCAACCCCATTCTGTTGGGGGTTGTAGGCGACAGTGAATTCCCTCTTAATTTCGACACTCATGCAAAATTCTTTAAAGATCTCAGAGGTATATTCTTTTCCATTGTCTGTCCTTAAGGTTTTTATTTTCTTTCCGGAGAAGTTTTCAGTGAGGGCTTTAAACTCTTTGAACCTTTTGAGGATTTCTATTGACTCTTTACACTTAAGGAAATAGATCCAGGTTTTCCTAGAGAAGTCATCTACAAATATGACATAGTATAGAAATCCTGCCTTAGAAGGTATAGACATGGGTCCACAAAGATCAGAGTGAACCAGTTCTAATACATTAAGGGTTTTACTTAGACTATTCTGGAAAGATCCTTTAGTATTCTTTCCTAGGGCACAACCTTTACAAGTTCCCTCATGAAATAGTTTTAGCTTGGGTAACCCTGTAACAAGTTTTTCCATAGAAGGTAGGGCATGGAAATGGAGGTGACCTAATCTTCTATGCCAGATTTCATTTGAATCAATAGTGTCAAGGGTAAGGGCTTGTTTAACCTTAGTGCAAAGTTTGTAAAGGTACCCTTGCCTTATGCCTATGGTATGGGCTTTCTTGATAGTTGAGTTTTTAGGCCACACTAGAACTTTACCATCCATAAATGTAACTCTGTAGCCATTGTCTTCAAGATCAGAGATGGATATAAGATTTCTCTTAATTCCAGGTACAAATAAGACTCCAGTGAGTTGCAGAGAAATCCCAGATTTCAACTTGATGGAACATGTTCCAACCCCTTTTACAGGGTATGCAGAATCACCCCCTATGGTTACTTCTTCATCAGACTTTTCAGTCATGGAGTCTAAGTATTCTCTGAACCCTGTGATGTGTCTGGATGAACCACTATCAATTACCCAATTTTGAGTGTTGTCAGATACTTGATTAGAAAGGGCTGTATAGAACACAAGGTTCTCAACTTTCTTAGGTTCAGCCTCTGGTTCCCTAATAGTTTCTCTCATAAGTGAGTCTAGTTTATCTGCTCTTGCAAGACGATTTTCAAATCTGATCACAATTGACATTATGAAGAATGTGATGTGAATTCGATTTTAGAAAATACGAATTTCTTGAGCAATCTGATTTTAGATTTGATTTGGATTCGCACAACTTGGCTCTGATACCATGTAAATGTAATAAAATCCTTTATAAATGAGATCCTAAGAAACGCTAAGTTTCAACTAAGGTCTGAAACTATGTATAGGAAAATTTCTAAGTGAGAAAATATTTAAACTTCAATGTTCAGATTTTCGATTTCCAGATCTTCGATTTTCAGATTTGAACTTGTTATCTAAATGTGCTGATTGCAGAACATTATCCGATTTCTATGTTTACATATCGAAATGAGGAACCACCATAAATAAGGGAGAAGTCCGCCCCTAAGAGGCGCACCTCATGAGAGGACGTGTCTCCATGAGTGGAGACATGTCCACTCATGGGACGTGTCCTTTAGGGTGTGGCTTGTTTAACAGTTTTGATTACCATTTGTTATGTATACATTAACACGTATACACCCTTCTACATGATGGCGGATGTCATAAGAGGATTCCAATTTCAAGTAAATGCAGAATATATAATCACGTGTAAGATCGTATGCTCATAAATTTGATCTGAATGTTTCTTAGATTTATTTGAAATAGAAGAGATGATCTTTGATCACTTATGAATGACGATGATGCTTTACAACAATTGTCATTCATATCTGACCGAAGCTATCATCTTTAACAACTTCATTTAGAATAGACCTAGATCGTCAAGTTTTGAAAATTCTGAGTTCTTGACCCTCATGTATGACATGCAAATTTCCAACTTCAGACAATTTTGAGATTTTGACTATTTTAAGCAAAATGCCTTAATGAAGCAAAAAAATTGCTTTGGGTACAACAATGTGGCACTAACAAACCCCTTGCAAGATTTTTAAAAATACAATTTTTGTTAAAATACATATCAACTACCAAAAAGACCTTGAGGGATTTTAAGAAATAATGCTTTTTGAAATACATACAAACCATTCAAACTAACAATCATTCTAAGTTCTAATAAAACCCTGGTAATATAAAGGATTTTTATGCAACTAGATGCCATTACCAATTTTGTAAATGCATAGATTTTCCGAAATACTTAGTTTAAAGTTAATTACCAAGAAGTTCTAGAGTGGTGGTGAAAAATGCAATCGCAAAGCCAAGATAAAAACACATTTATATAGATGAGGCAAAAAATACATTTGTAGAACCATCAACAACCAAATTGAAGCTTAGAATGCAATTCCAATTTGTGGAGCTACCTGTGTTCTAGATGTGGTGACAAGTCCAATGCACAGACTTTCTGAGTACTTATAGTGAGTCCCTACCTACGACTTATGCTGATGCATTTATGAGTTTGTATGCAATTTTCTTGGGAAACATTTTGACTTGCGAGTTCTTGCAATTTTTGTGAGTACTTGGCAAATTTTAATAGTATATGTGATACCATGTTTTTCACACCATCCCTTGCTACATTATGTGTGATACCATGTATATACGCTAATTTTTCTTTATTGACACTTTCTCATGTAGGAATTATTGGTGCATTAATCTCCTTAAGCATATGTTCATGCACATGGTGAGATTGGGGCAGGTTGATTTTTTGTAATTTGTGAGAAATATGTCATCAGCTATCATTCATCATATCACCATCCTGTTACTTCATATTAGTATATTTTCCATCTTGACTCCTTGATTCTCCCTCTTAAGTTACTTTTCTGCTTGGGCTCGTTTGTGTCTGACTATATTGGCTTGATTGATGATCTTTTGCAAGCACCTTTGTTATTTCTGATATCATTTCTCAAAGAAAAAGAAGAAGAGGCTAACCACAATTGATGGGTTCAACCAAGTTTAAATATGACACTTGCAGGTTAGCTGACATTGACATATTTGATTGTGCTCAATTTGTTAGTCATGCTAGTTTCTAACTGTTGGGAAGCCCCCTTGGGTGCCCAATCAATTCGATGGCTTCCCTTGTTAGTGATGGTAGCTTTTAATTGTTGGGAAGTCTCCCTGGATGTCTAGATCACCTAGGCAGCTAATCTTCAATGATTCCACCTCTATGCTCTCCTACAAGCTGGGTTTTGGTTTTATTTCTTAGAAGGTGAGTCTTATCTTCTTGTATCATACATTAGGAGGGGTTTAGGAAGTGACATAAATGAGATTGTTGGTCCTCTTAACCATCACAATTGGTCCATTCCAAATCACACCTTCCCAATTATGTAAAAAGCCTATTTTATCTCAACCAATTTGTTTCCTTGCTGTCCAGAATTTTCTGATTTTGTTTTCTTTTGTTTGGCTTAATGTTCTGATGTAGGTATTTGTTCTATATGTTTATCATGCCATGTAGATGAAAAGGTTCAAATATAACATGAAACAAATACCAAATAATGAAGTTATAATCAAATTATATCAATCAAAACATGAGAATGACATACCCAGAAAATGCTGATGGCTTCGTAGTGAATGAACAATCTGATTACAAATAGAGAATTGGTTGCAGCTTACAATCAAATAGTCTGATTTAAATATCAGATCACATACAACATGTAAAATGGCCAAAATGTGAACCAACCCCTAGCAAAATGATTGAAGAATGAAACCTTAGGAAGTCTTGATAAAATACCCTGCAATCCTTGATTGAAATAAGACTATAGCAGCACTGTTGGAGGTCTGATATGATTGATAATAACTTTGTAACAGCTGATATGTAATCTGCCCACAAACCCTAATCCAAAACAATGCAAATCCTCTCTAATTTGGATTGATATGGCTGGATATCAAGTCGTTTATGCCTTGGAATGATATGAGAAGTTTAAACCCTTGATTGAATGACCAATATAGGTCTGATTCAATCTGATATACACCTGTACTTGACTGAAGATGACCCAGAAATGCTGAAACTCATCAAATATTGCAAAATAGCCCAAATCATGAAATCGCCTAGCTTAGATAGGCATTGATTTAGCCCAGCTGCCTCCTATGCTTGGAAAATGATGAAATATGTTTGATATCAAGTCTGAAACTTAATTACCAACAACTTGTGATAACCTGATATATAGTTCCAGCCAACCTACAATGCAAAACTCCTCAAAAATGAAGCCCCAATATGCCAAAAGTGGAGCGATTTGTTCCTAGAAGTCAGATGCAATCCAATCTACCTTATTCTTCCTTGGACCTGCAATAAACAAGTCTTCAAACCCTAGCTTTCAAAAGTCCTAACTCTGTTGAAACATGCCAATTAAGCTCCATGATGAACTCCATGCGAATTCACCTCTCACGGTGGAATGGGATCATCACCACACCACTAAATTTTCAAGGGAACATCACCTTGAGTTACTGGAATACACTTCCAGCCAAGAGAAAACCCTCAAACACAAAGTTTGGCAAATGATCAATTCTTCATGCACCTCAAAGCCTTCGATGCCTTCTTTTATAAGGCTTTAAACTGTTAGTTGTAGGATTAGAAATTCAATAAGCAGAAATAGAACACATAAGACAATGAACACAGCAAGATACCCTAGGAAAACCCTCCTACTCGAGGGAGAAAAACCCAGCAAATATATTTCTTATATATTGAAGGAATAAGAGCAGAAATCTGCTTACAACTCAGGCCCAACACAATGTCGAATTTGATACAATGAATAATAGCACCTCTCCTAGATGCAAAGATACAAATGAATATGTTTCTCCTTGAAATCGGTCTGTTGCTACAAAATGATGACCTGCTGCTCAAGTGAGAACTTCTTCTATGAATGCGAATTGACTTGAATGAAAGTGATCTCATATATACAATTAGGTGGAGAGGACGCACCCTTTCATCATGCAAGGTCGGCCTTAATTAATAATTAAATAAGTCGGCCACATTAAAGAAGTTGGCCTCAATAAATAATAATAATTAAATATTATCTCTTGACTCAAGTGAAGCACCTCTTCACTTAATAATGTCTCCAATAAATTAAATAGCCGATGAGGCTATATTTAATTTATGCTTGATGAATTGTGGTGGCTGGAAGTAGAGGCCCGACGCTGCTAACATCAACATAAACCGCCCTAATCCAAACCGACTTAGGGAAAGATCAGATTTGATCTTAAATATCAAAACATTCAATGCCTTCTTTAATAAGGCTCTGAACCAACTCAGTCCAAACCGACTTAGGAGAGAGAGAATTAGATTTTTGATTCTTTTTAAAAGGGTCGGCCACTTAAGGAAGACAATAATATTTTATTTGTTTTAAAACTCCCCTCCTTTATCTCTTATAAGATTGCTTTGACTTTGCAAGTGGAATATAAAATAATAATAAAATATAATCAACATTATATTTTATTTTCCATTAAGGGTAATTCCCTTTCTTAATCTCCAAAAGCAACTTCATCAAAATTATAATTCTCATGGCCAAATAACTTTCCCTCACCAAGATGACTAGCTCACGGGAATGGTGAATGAGCTAGTACTCATCTCCAAGCAGTCACTCCGAGAATTGGGACATTACAAATTAGGTGGTTTTTGGTCTGCAAAAGCTTAGGAGCTCAACAAATGTTTCAAATTCTCCTTTGGATACCACCTTGCTTTGCTTGGTCTTTGGGCCTGAAAACCAACCTTCCAAGTCTGTTGCATCCTCATTTTTGTCAGTCTCTCCTTAACCTCTAACACAACATCCTAGTCCAACTCTTCTTGAGAATCGGGAACAAGGTCTTCAATGAAAGGTAACAAAGGCGTTTTTTCTTCATACAACATGGAAGGCACAAAGAAACAAATATTTTCAACATTAATTACTGAATATACTTTCTTATGTGGAGGAAAGTTGAGTCTGAAAACATTCCTTCCAACCTGCTGAATGATCTCAAATGGGTCATATTAGTTCCCTTGAGTTTTTGTTTGCTCAAGTACAATTGTAATAGACCAATAAAAATGGGAGCCAAAAACCAGTATACAGTTTCGGGGTAGACAGCTAGAGCCTACATATTCTCTGGTAACACTCTATGTAGTTCATAAAGGATTGAATGTTAGAATAAATTATATAAAAGGAGGGTTCCATCTATACCACTGGTAGATGGATATTTATAATGTTAAAGGGGTATAGTCCTAAGATATCCAACATGCCTTTTTGTATATAAACTTAATTAATTATATAAGGTAGTTATATAAATATATTTTAATATATAACTTCATATAAGATAAGGTAGGAATTGGGCTCATTATAATTCCCTCTAACGAGGATAGAGTATTAGCCTAAACACAAGGTGAAGGAAATCAATGCTCACAGTCACTCTAATCTGCTCTCTAAGATCATACCATAAATCATAGTGATCAAGTGCACATGTCATAGGTCGAAGTTGGTTTTTGTGGACAATTTTCTCTTTTTTGTTGAAAAAATATTAGACCATAAAAAATAGCATAGAAATCATTCACAGTATGCAGCACAAGGATAAATAATTCCACCGAGCTCTTTTTTGTTCATCATTTCACATTACAAAATATTAGCAAGAATACTGATCTTTAATGCTTCTTGACCTATTTATCATGATCTAATGCTTTCTAGATTATATGCATCCTTTTGCATTAAATGACTGTATTTTGCATTAAATGACTGTATATTATGGTTCCTGCCTCTATGCTAAATGCATGACTTCTAGTTTGGTAATAAGTTGATTAACAATCATTCATCTCAAAGGCTAGTAGTCATATTCTAGTTGAGTGCATCACTGTAACCTACAAGCCCTCCCACTGCAGACTCCCACAATCAACCCTGTTAGCCTCTCATTCAAGCATAGTACTGCTCAATCTTCGAGAAAAGTAGCTATGGAAGTGAGTTGGTGTCTATGCTTTTATTGAAAAGTGGCTAAATAGGATTTTGTATTGCTTATGTTGCGTGATATTTGGACACTTAGGAAGCTACAAATGTGAAGTCATTTGCTGTAGGTGGACAGGGAAGATTCCTAAGTAAAATTTAGCAAAAGACATCTACTATTGTGATTTCCAATGAGAAAATTGTTGTTTGAAAAATCATTCTTCTCTTACGTAGCTGCATTCTTTCTTAATGTCTTGTTGTTAGATCTAGCTATACAAAGTACAGATGCAGTACTTCATCCTTTTCAAGCCTTGAACTGAAGTAATGGACTTCCCTTGATTGCAGGACTCTTATAATGGTTGAGACTTATATGTATATGCTGTCTTGCAGGTTTAGTATTGCAACAGAGTTGACAGAAAGAGCTAGATGTGAAGGAAAGCTTGGCTTGGCTGGCATCCTCGTTTGGATGAGATTCATGGCAACCAGACAACTTACATGGAACAAAAACTACAATGTGAAACCACGGTATAGCCTGCTCCTTTTATGATTATATGCTATTGTGTTACTATAACACTCCAAAATCAATTAGAAGAATAACAAATTGACCAAGGCTAACTCTGCACACCCTAGCAAGTACATCTTTTCTAATAAGCAAGTTCCATTGAGTTATTTAGTATTTCCTTATATAATTTTGTGATGCAGTCACAGTTCAAGTGCCTAGTGAAAGACAGTTGAACCTCAGCCCTGTACACAAAACCAGCAACTGGTATGACAACATCCAGAATTGCAGTACAGGAGGTCAAAAAATTAAAATATTAGTATTATTATTCAACATCCAACTATCCCTGGTCCAGGCATAAAGCCCAGCTATGTCAGTACAATTTAACCTCGAAAATTTTATAGTACCTTGTCCGATTGTAACAGTCCCATATGCTAACAAGAACGGAACTTATTTGTCTCACAGTCACTCTAATGAACTCAGAATTCTCTGATTCCCATGCCTGATTGAATTTTCTTTCTACACATACTGTAATGTCCCCTCTCAAATTTTAGTTGGTTTATAATATTTTGAATTAAAGTTTATGTTTTTTTAAGTTAAATTAATATTTAACCTAGCGTAACTTAAAGCATTTTTTAAAGGGAGTTATAAGGTGAGTTTCAAAAAAGTGAAAAAATAATATTTTATGTTGGGGGACTTTAAGTGAAATCAATTTTAAATCAAAAGAATTAAAAAAAAGTGAATTTCAAGAAAGTTAGCTGGGGAGTTATGTTTGGGAGGCTGGAAAAGCAATTTTGTAAGTTCTTTTGCTTATGCTGGAATTTTTGTGTGGAGAAGAAGTTTGCAGTGTTAATTACAGAACTTTGTGGGGATGATAACCTCTATGAAGCATATTGTCTTCGGGGTCGAAAGATACTCACTGGGCGATCAATGATGAATTTTTTGTGTCTATACATCGTATTGGAGTAATTTACAGAGGACTTGTTTGATGTCCTTTCAGTTGGAAATGACTGATGTCAGTTTGGCATGGTAAAAGGATTTTCTGCGATTCTTTTAATGTTTGGACAATAAAGTTCAAATTGATTTAATAATTCTGTGGGCTCATGTGAATTTTTTTTGCAGCTTGGACATAATGGTTCGATTATAGTAGACGGGTTGATATTCAAATTTATTTTGACCCAATATTAAGCTTGGCCTAATAACACTATTGTATGGTTTGTGGCGAATCTCCAGATATATTTTTTGGTGGAATCGTGAGTTTTCAAATTGTGTAGCTTGCAAAAGAGACATGAGAATATATGGTGGACTATTAAGGAGTTCATGCATCTTAGAAATACCATTCTAAACTTCAGCACTTTCAAAGTGATGCAATAATGGATATCGCAGAAGCTTACGTTAGTAGTAGGCGCCGCTGCTGCTAACAAAGATATGCCTGAAGGTAATTTGTTGCTAAAGCTCCAGGAAAATCGTGGGTTATACCATTCAATTCAGACTTCAGGTTGGTCTATATTCCCATTTACTCTTTAGTCTTATCTTCAAGGGAGGCGTTAATATTTAAACTGGCCGTATGAGTGGAGTCGAGCTGCATTAAATTCCGGGAAATTTTGTGCTGGCTGGAAATTTGTATTGAACATAGCAGATTGTTAATGTCTTCAAAAATTTCCAGGTTAGAAAATTTAAAATAAATATTGAATGCGAGTTGTTATTTTTATTGAGGTTGTAAGTTTTGTGCCCATATTATTTGTGATACCTTATTTGCTGCTAGTGAAAACCATAGTTGAAAAAATCGCCAAATTAAAACTCACCAAGCCCAAAAAACTCGACAACTTAAAAAATTGCTTAAATTTCATTAAAAACAGATTTTTTTTTGCAAAATTCAATGATAAGATGCATCCAAT
Organism: Sequoiadendron giganteum; assembly: GCA_007115665.2. Lineage (NCBI taxonomy): Eukaryota > Viridiplantae > Streptophyta > Pinopsida > Cupressales > Cupressaceae > Sequoiadendron > Sequoiadendron giganteum. The sequence goes on from CM021100.1 coordinate 42,514,819, forward strand.
GAGTCAATAAATGAGTACATAAAAGAAACAAGCTGAGTCTAGTTGTATTTGATTGATTTGAAAGCAAATTGGATACAAAATGACATCCTCATGTGGAATGCGTTGATACTGATAGTTTGAAACAAAATGAAAATAGCAAATTGTTTTTGTAAAACTGAAAGTAAATACTACATTAATATATTTCAGTATCTTCCACTTCCCATGTCTAGTTTTCACTAGGGGAGAGGTTCTAGTCGTAGGACTCTGTTATGGCTCCTTAACCTCCATCCTGGGTGTAGATGTTGGCACTGCCGTTGGTGGCACTGGCAATGACTCCTCAAGCTCATCCTTTATGTCATCCAATGAGAATCCAAATCCCCCCGCCCCCCCTCCTCCATTGCATGTCTCTCTAAATCATAGATATCATCCTCGGAAAACAATGGAGGTTGCTCATCTCGCCCTATCCAATCACTGTAAGGATCTATCTCATCCAAATCAATTGGATCACTTGATATTTCCTCTACCTTTCTTGTGCGCAGCCGAAGATCATATTGCACATAGACAAGGTCATTGAGGCATTTCTAAGCTAGTTTGTTCCTCTTTTTCATGTGGATGGCCTCAAACAAGCTCCAATTGCGCTCACAGTTGGATGCAATACAAGGTTGGCATAAGACACGGAGGGAAAATCTTTGGAGATTTGGGGTATTTCCACCCCAATTTGGCCACCGAACCTCTACAAAATAAATATTGAAGAGTTAGAAACTTAGAAATGAAAGTCAAAAGTTCAAAACATATTTTATCAAATTATCAATAGTTGTAACTTGTAAATTTGAAATTTTATACCTGGTGACTGATTGTTTATTGCTCGCTTAGCCTGGTCTGAAGAAAAGAGCTCACCCCTTTTTTCCTTGTAATTTTGCAATTCATCAACAATGAGGTCTACCACCTCAGCCTGGGGTGTCATATTTTGAATGCAAGTAGTGAGCCCTTCCATAACCTCTATAGTAAGATCAAAGTAGGTGCCTGAATGGAAGAAACAAGGGTTCAAGAAGTACCCAGAGCTATGGAAGAACACGAACCAACAACTCCAAAATTTGAAAACAACACTCCAAACCTCTGCACAAATAGTTATTAGATCAAAGCATAGTTAGAAATCATCATGAGTGACCAAAACTGAAAAAAAACCATCACCAATAAGCTCCAATGGTAATTATTGAATGCAATCACTCCACCAACTAGGGATTATCTTTCAAATCTGGCACCAACAACCTAAAAAGGGTTTTTGTCATCCAAAGATTTAGGAAAGAACACTCTAGTTCCAATCCAACTGCATAATTTTATCTCCAAATTGCATAATCGAAAGAGAGCGAATGAGGGAGTACATATAAGACTTGAGATCCAAAAGTTTGAATAATATTTCCCTCCAAAAAGGGATGCCACACTTGGGGGGAATAATATTTAATTTAAATCTCTTTAATCCTTGGGTGCCCACTTTAGCCAAGGCAAGAAAAACATTTTTTAAAACAACTTAAAGTTACCACGTCTAGGCATGTGGGTCCAAGGGGCCTTTTTAAAACTTTATAATTTATAACTTAAGTTGTCAAACTTTCCTTTTTCGAACTCCAAGGATGGTGGAAGCATTCAATTGCTAGAATTGACAGACTCAACAATTGAAAATGCTATCGCCTCCAAAAATGGAAACCTAGTACAAAACTATTGCTGGAGCCACTGCTAGAAATAGCACTCACTACAAATAGCATACTGCTAAAAATAGTAAGTGTGTCCAAACTCAAAATAAGTTTAATCTGAGATGCAACTATGACTTACTAAAAATAGTAAGTGCTAAAAATAGCAATAACTGCCCACCAAGGGTCTTAGAAAACCTAGAAAAACCCAAAAACTCTATGGCAATCCTTTGCAATTACCACCTAAAATCCCGGCAAGAACCCTCTAAGAATCTTGAAATCCTCTGAAATGCCTCCAAAATCCCCTAAAATGCCTTTGAATAGACTACAGGACTTCGAAAATAGGCTATTGGTCACTAAAACGCTTAGGGCTAAAAAGGGGACATTACAAGCTACTCTTTTTAAGTGGAGGGCAGGGAACTTGATTGTCTCTGCTTCAAACATCAGTTTTATTGAGAAATAAGTGTCCAACTTACCAAGCTCTAGGACATTTGTTAGAAATGGCTCTGGATGTTTCTATGTGGTTGATCTTGTTGATTTTTCCTTCCTCTCCTTGATCCATTCCTCTTTCTTAGATCACAAAAATATCAGAAGGTCAAATCATTATGAATGTCTTGGCTTAGCTCTTCATATTCTTCATGAAATGTGTGAAGTCATTTCTTATTTGATGGCACAAGGGTTCTTCCTTTAACCATTCTTCCCTTTGGAAGAACTTGGCTTGGAAGTTATTATAAGGTGGGTTGATTAAAGTTTAGTTGTGACCCGAAGAGCTTCTTTCTCCTTGATTTGTTGTACCTTGATTAATATTTTGCAATACTTGTATTAACCCGACCATGGACTCCCTCATGGATCTTTGGGTTTCTCTGGCTATATCTCTTTGACTTCAATTGATGACTTCGCGTAAAGAGTTCATGTCATCTATAAGCATTCTCTTGTCTTTTTCCCTCATGATCTCTTTGTCTAACTCAAGTGTGTGAAACATTATTTATTCCCTTTGATAATATCTAAGTTCTCATTCACTAGTTTGCATGTGTCAAAATAAAATGCAGATTTGCATCAAAGTGTTAGCTTTTAACCTATAGGCTGGCAAGATCAAAGCTCTGATAACACTATAATGGCCCCAATTGAGAACTTTGGAAAAATAAGCAATTTATTTATTTATTTTATGATTATAAAGAATTGAAAATGAATGCTAAAATATGTATGTAAGATTCTAAACCCTACGCTAATAATGATAAACAATATTAATTTTCAGAGTTTAGTTTAAACTTTCGTTCATCACAATAACAGAGATTAATCAGCAGATCCAATGATAAATGATGCCAAAATAATTATGAAAGCTTTCAGATTTGATTTCTAATAATTATGATTCGAAATGACAGCCTTAACAATCAGTAATAAATTACTTGCAACTGTTATCAAAATTTCACTACTGTAGCATTTTGCTGCCTACGTATTCATCACATTCTGAGATTTGAGTAAAAATGAATTGAAGTGTTATTTTGCAAATGTTTGAAACAAAAAAAACTCATAGGCTTGCAAAGTAATGCTGTTTTTATTCATATTGTAAAAGCTGAAGTCCCACACAAGCTTTGGGAGTAACTTGATTTGATTTTTAAATCAAATGCTGAATACATGAAGGAAAAGGAACACACAACTGAAAATAGAGTAAGAACAAGGAAAGAAGGTGATTCGTCATTGCCTGGAATGACGAATCATTTTTGAAGTTGTGTGTTGATATTCGTCCAGCTTTGGTGTCACAGCCAGCTCCAGCTTTAAGGTTTACCTGCAAAATTGTGAGGAGTGGCGTTAGAGCAATGAAAAATCAGTTCCTACCTTATCCCTACGCTACCAACAGAGATGTGATCTCATTGAATAATGCATTCACCAGATGATTAAAAGAAAAGCAGAACATCAAAAGAAGCCTTTGAATCTGTCTTTTTTTTTTTTTTAATTTAATTTAATTTTCTTTCTTTTTACTAATTTGTTTGCGTCATGTGCAGAAACAGGAAATGCAATATTGCTGTTTTTATCAATTTCAGAATGAGTGGGGTTAAATGTGGCTCCCACAAGGGTTGAGCCCAGCTCATCAAATGATAAGCAATATGAACATCATGAAAATCTGCTTTGTGTTATGCAGATTTTTTACCTAAATTCAGTACAAGGTATGCAAAGAGTAAATGACAGCAGTGCTGAATTTTAAGTTCATTTCCAGAATGCATTGTTTTCAGATTTCATGGTTTATGCAATTATGCCATTTGCTAAGTTCTGTGATATGTTATCAAAATGGTATAAAAAGGAGAACAGATCATTTACTGTGATGAACCGTTGAATAATTGGTATTGATGAAGGTTATAGTGCCATCATCAAGAAGATGCTGTGAACATTTGCAATAAAAGACAGCCTAATCATTTGAAGAAGTATTTGACATAGATTCAAATATATTTGGAACAGCAAAGCAATTTTATCCTTTTGCTAAGAATGGTTTATGTTTGTTTTGTGATCTTTTTGAATGAAACAGCAATACGCCATTTACAGATTTATGTAATACATCAAAGGGGTAGTCATGGCTATGTTACAGTCAAGGTACTGAGGATTATACAATGACAAGTATTAGGTGATTAAAGAGTAGTCATTATGAATCTTTACAAAGCTTGTTTTTCACAAGAGCATCAAGATCATCTTAGTCTAGAGAAAGTTCTTTCATCATGTTTCGTACACAAAGAGCACAACTACAAGAAAGAAAGCAGAGACTACAACTTATTTATCATCTCAAATAGGCTCAATTTCAAAAATGAAGATAAAGACTCTTCCAAAATTTGCACAGAAACAAAAGGATTCTTCAGTTATAATTCATGGGGGTTTCACCATATTCATAGTTTTTAAGTGTTTTGCAGGTTATCATTCATATATTGCATCAAGGTTGGAGTGATAAATTGAAGAAAGAACATTATCATAAAAGTATGGACAGTCAAAAAACTCAGAAATAGAATGCATCCATGATTTGTTTTGCAAAATATAGAGATGAGAAGTTTCTTTCAGATTTATAAATACTCAGACACAAAATTTTACTCAAACTACCTTTTTCTTCATATAAAGAAATGCTCACATGGGGGTTTAGAAATTAAAATATAGATTCTTGTTTATTTCCAGTCAAACCCACATGGGGTTTACAGCAGAAAGGCAGAAGAATGTATTTTATTTTATAAAGTCGAATACCCATATGGAGGTTTTCGTTCCAAATGAAAAAGTGCCTGAGATGCATCATGGGTCGAACCCAGCATGGAGTCTCATTCTCCATTTTCAAAAACTGATGAAAGCTATCATGTTTTACTTCATCAAAGATCAGATCTGAGCACAAGAATCAAGAAAATACGTAAATGGAAGGCAAATTTCTTCATGAATCGTTATCAAACATCCATGGCGCGGCCAGTCAATAGGCCTGCAATTTTATTTAAAAGAATGACAACCTTTCTGTAGAAATAAAGCTCATAGTTTCCTTTCCTTGAAATTGAAAAAACGCAGCAAGACATAGTACAGAAAAAATGGAGTATCAAACAAATATCCATGGTGCACCTGGTAAAAGCTTCTAGAGCTTTTAAAAATGCAAAAAAACTCCAGATTTAGCAAAGAATCTGACTTACCAAGCATAGATCATTCATGATTTGTAGAAAAGTGGCGCTCAGAAACATAAATCATCAACTCCCATGGCGTCCAACACAGAAAATCACAGAAAATGGAGTAAGAACTTTGCATTATACAGCCTGGCCGCGCCCAGCAAGAGCTTCAAAAAGGTTTTGAAAATGCAAGAAAATCTCCAGATTCGCAAAAAACCAGACTTACCAAAGATCACAAAGCTTCAACAAAGACAAACCATGGCGTCCCAAGCACGGAGATCTCATGGCGCGGTTAGGGTTTAAGTGGCGGCACCCAGCAGCAAGAGAACAACAGAGTAAATGAAATGAAAGTATTAATTTCATTTTAGGGTGTTAACCCTAAGTGATGCGTGGGTAAGAGAAGGCATTTTTTGCCTTAGAACTTTTCTTAAAAAAAACAAAGACTTTTTCATTTCCTCCATGCGTGGCATTTGTTATGCCTTTTTTTTTTATTTTTTTTGAAAGTCTTTTCCTAAGACTTAATCATGCAAAGCTTTTGGCTTTATTAAAGGCTTTTATTTAGCATCTTTTTCAAATTTAAATAATTTTATTTAAGTGATTATTTTAACCGCTTAAATAAAATTACCTATTGAATGTGAAATAAAAGCTAGGAATTTATTTTTGCATTTTCTATCAAATTGTAAAGTATTTATTTAAAATGATTTATAAATCATTTTTTAATAAATATTATTAGTAAATGCAAAATTGAATTTCATAAATGTCTCACTACTTGCATCTAAAATTGTAAATCTTTATTAAAATGATGAATTATAAATCATTTTAATTAAAGATATTTAAAATGCAAGAATGAAATGTTCTAGACATTTTTTAAAAAATGATAGTCATAAGGAACCAAGACTTTTTAATAAATGTTTGAATTTCAAGTTGAGGTCACATTTAATGTCATTCAATGACATTCAAAGACTTAGTGCTAAAGATTGAAGATATTTGAAATGCAAGTTGAAGTCATTTAATGACTTTCAAAGACTTTGATCATTTTGATAAAGATTCAGATATTTTGAAATACAAGTTGAAGTCATTTAATAACATTCAAAGACTTAATGCCAAGTATTCAAGTCCAGCATTAATGCAAGCTTGCTCAAAGTATGCAAGTAGTGGTGACTTTGGTGAAGCCTTGTTCAAATCAGGAGTTAGTGGAGGTTTTTTGGGCCTACCTTGTTTGGAGGAGATTTTGACATCACTTTGGTTTTTGGACCCAAAGTCCAATTTCGAATTTTGAAGGTTTTTTTCTATAAAGTCTTGTTCCTCATTCATTGTAAGAAGTTCTGATTATGCAGAGGAGGCTTGTGTGACATTTTTGTGTCCTTAGCATTTTTGTGCAGATTTTGTAACTCTTTTGGAAGATCAAATACAAGTGACAGCAGCTGAGTTTATGTTATCTGAATTTATTTTGGAGCCTTCTCTTCTTTCTGCAATTTTGTGTGTATTTACAGGTGATTTGATAAAGATAATTAGTGAATCGTCATTATTCCATGTTATTTTGTCTCACCCAAACACCTAGTTGCAGAAAAGTATTTTTGTTTGCAGGTTGTAATTCATGTCTTAAGGGGTGAAGCTCATAAGAGAGGCATTTGTTTTCCTCCTTATTCTGGTTCATTTTTCAAACTTTATTACAAAATACTTATGCAAGCCTATACAGAAAAGAAGTGTTTTGTATTCACTCAGATAATTTAGTAATCCTTCTTAGTTACCTGTATTTGAACTCTGATATCATATTTGGTGTATCACCTGGTTCTCTATTTTAGATTTTAAGATCTTAGGTTCATTTCAGTAACTTCTATCTTTTTCCCATAAGTTCAGGTTAGTTTTGTGGAGTTATCAGTGATTATCCAATAGGAACCGGCCTAGATTCCAGAGGTTTCATTTCTAGTTACGCATTTCCCACATGCAGAAATGAATCCCATGTTAGGCAAGGTTGTTAAACTTGTATAGTTTAACAGGGTGCAAATTTTAGCCTTAACAACAACAGTATTAAACCTTGGGAAAGAATAGGTCAGAAATAAATCAGTCTTAGATCACAAATTAAACCCTTAAACAACAGCAATAAATCAGTTTTATATAACAAATAACAGTAGTTCATTTACAACTCACTGTACAACCTGTATAATAGGTAGAAGCCCTTATAAAATGACCCTAATGATGCTGTATAGGTCTGCACTAGGTGGCATAGGTTGGAAATAAGCTTATAACAGCTAAAAAAAATCTTAAAATGTACGATGCAAGTGTTGTAGGCTGGTGGTTGGGTTAGACTTTGTATGGTGGTAGTTGAGAAGTATTAGATGCATAGAATTTTTTTCCAAAACTATTGATAGAATGTTGATAACAGTTGGAAAGGCAAGCATAAACTAGGGGGTCAATGCAGGATCATGCGGGTCCAAACAAGGCCTCTAAGTGGCAATGAAAATTCAGAAAAATAGAGTTAGGCAACTTGACATAAAAATTTGAATAGGTTATTAACATAATTTGAAAAATATGTAAGAACAAAAGTTGTAGAAAATTGAATGTAGTTTCTAGGCTACTAATCCTTTTTTGGAAAAAAGTAAATCTGTTTTGCGACAATTTAAAATTTCAATGCAATGGTACTAAATTTTCAGGAAAAAGATAAGAAGTAGGTGTATGTCTGAACACCCTAAGTACAAGATTTTTTTTTTTTTTTTTTGAATCTTTCAATATATGTAGAGGACACATGCCTGGATGTGCCAGATTTGTTTTGTAATTTTTTTCCATGTAAATAATTAGTTATATTTTTTTATTAGAACATCTCAGAATTATTAAAACATGTGTGTCTGACCACCATAACTTGGTCAAAACTTTATGAAATTCATTTTTTTTAATCCTATAGTATGCGAAGCATAGAATGTGACACATCTTGTAGGTTCGAATTTTTCTATAAACCCTTTTTGTTTCATGAAATTCAGATACCAAAAAAGTTGTCAGCCACAAAGGCAAACTTTGGAAAACTGAGGTAATTTTGTAGACATGTTTTTTTAGTTGACTTTCCAAGTTTGGCAATCCCAAGCCAAAATACTAAAGTGTTGAAAACATTAGTAGCATACAACAATACTCTTGTTAATATCCTTAAGGTTGTACTAGAAAATAAATTCATAAAATATTTGAATTTAGATGCAAAAGAAACTATTAAGATACTGCAAGACATTATTGGTACAGGTTTGAAAACAGTTCAATTTGTACTTCTTGAAATACGTAAAAGAATAAAAGATGAATTACATAGGTTTGCACTTTTCAATAAAGCATTAGAAAATCAGCAAATGTCTAGGTTGCTTTCTAAAACTTCTTCGGAAGATAGGGGGAATGACAAGTTTTCTATCATTTCTATAGAATTCGACAAAATGGCGCTTAAATTTCAAAAATTCCTAATTTTGGAATTGCTAATAAAATTAAATAAACAATTAGCCCACTTAGAAGAACAACTACTTTGACAAGATAAGTTCTTGAAAGTAGTGGCGGTAAACTTAGTCAAACTAGAACTTTATTTTCCGGAAGAAAAAAGAAAAACAAGAAAAATAAAAAAAATATTTCCTTGCTGCAAATTTTGTCAGACAAAACGGATATCCGTTTGAAACGGATCAAACAAATATCCATTTCAAACAGATATTCGTTTTGGAAAGCGAGAACCCATTTTTTGAAAAACAAAGTGGATATCCGTTTTGAAGACCTAAAAACCCTCTTTAGTAAAATGGACATAACTTTTGTGTTTCTTATCAAAATTTTAATTTTTTACAGGCATTGGAAAGGTGATTGAGAGCTCTACGCAATGTACTAGGTAGTGTTTCTATATTGTACACAAAAAAATAATTATAATCATTTGAACTTCATATTTAATTTTTGAAACATCAAATGCTTACTACTTTCGCATGCAAAGTCTCTTTTTCATGAATTTTTCGTAACACTCATCTTAAAATACTTGAAACATTAGAAAAAGTAATCAATAATGAAATATTTATATTTTTTTGTAGTAAGGAGATCAACAAATTTTCATAAATTGTCATATCTCTATGTCCCTTTCTCTACCTCTCTATATTTCACTATGTCTCCCCTTAAGCTTTGGACCTATCCCTCCACTTGTTTCTCCCTCTCTCCCTCCCTCTCTTTTTACCTCTTTAGACCTCTCCCTATCAATATATTGAACTCTAGACTTAACTATCTACTTCTCCATCCCTTCCTCCTTCCTTCTCTCGTTGTCCCTCTTTAGACCTATCTTTCTCACTCTCTGTTTCTTTGAGCTCTAGACTTATTTCTCTATCTCTCTCTCCATCCCTCCTTCCCTGTCTCTTTGTCCCCCTCTCTCTCTTAGGTCCTGTTGGTGCGTGTTTTGTGACACACACGAACACACTAGAATAAAGTGTCCAGAGTCGCTCTATCCTCTCTTAATAAAAATCACCTTTCGTGCTAAGATTGCAAGATAGATCACAAGGTAATTCCAATGTTTCAAAGACGGGTTGTGGATAGACTCTGTGGTAGTTGTGGTTTGCTGGTAACCCAAGGGGGCATTATATTTCGGTAATTATTTTGAAAGTGAGGGATTGAATACAGTGTTGTATTTTTTGGGATTTTCTGACTCTGAATAAAAAAATGAAAAAAGGAAAGGGATGAGAAATCTTAGACTAATTCTAAGGAACTAGGAGACGGTAAAGATCAAATGCAACTTAAATAAAACCATGCTTTGTCTCGCCAGGTAAAATGACAACAACACAAAAGCAGGTGCAATCTTTTAGGATTTATGCTTAAGATTTTCTACTGCAAATAACACCATCAATTGAACAATATTATTTGAAGTATACGTTAAAGCATCGATGTTAAAAGCTCAGTCTAACTTTACGCATCAAATGAAAATCATTCATTTGAAGAAAGTATGAGCTAAGTTACCTCAATCTTTACTATCGATCTTTTGTCCCACTAACAAATAAATTATTAATCTATAACAATCCTACGAGAAAGAGAAAATATGCAACCATGCACCCATTTGACAATAAAGATTTCAAAGCAACTCATGCAATTATGAATTTTATTATCACAATAGTTTTCGCACCAATTTCATACAACTCTTCTCTTACTTCTTAAATTTAAAACTCTAAGCTAATTCTACTCTTTAATCCTCTAACAATAGTTCTTCTGATTTTGATCTATTTATCTCATCCCTCAAAAATGAAAATGATAGGGTACTTATAGAATTCCCCGATACAATGAATGGCCAAGATTGAAACAAGAAAACCCTAATTAGGGTTGCCAAAACATTGACCAGTTAACGAGCAAATGAGTCATCCACTGAGAGTTGCGCCCTTATCTGCTTGTGCAATGTTCCGTTCGACGAACCTGGACACAATGGTGCCAATCTCCTCAATGGTAATGTTTGGCAAGGTACTGACATTGTATTCCAACAGGTCCAAACTGTCCACACAATTGGCAAAGGCAACTACCCATTCTGATTCGTGCTGCAAGAAAGTATTACGGACAGTTAGGAGGTCAAATGCCTTGGTCAGATTTTCGCCCATGATTGGCATAATGGAGAAAACCTTCTGCACTTCCCTTTGCATATTATCCAGCCACAAGTCGTTTTCTCGGACAATGTCCTTGTTCAATACGTCTGTAGGCATATGGAAGATGCCATTTTGAATGCTCTTCACTCGCTCATTGACCTTGGTGCTTTCCGCCTTAACCCTTTCCAGCACTTCCCTACGGGAGACCAATGCCCAATACCAATTGCTGAAGTCGTAAGCCGCCCCAGCTGCAATAATCCTCTCGTCAACCAGCTTTTGCTTGGGAATTTTCCTTATATCACGGAGGCAAGGAATGATTCTCACTTGCAGGTCCTACAGTCCGTCCCATGCTTCAGTCAAGTTTGCAATCCTTGTGAGCAGGGAAGAAGTTTGCCCATGAGCATGCACCAACTTCTCTACAAATGCCATTACTTCTCCCTCTTTTCTTGCCATCCATTCTTGTGTCTCCCTAGTAGTAGTCAGTATTTTCTCAAGTCTTTCTGCCGGTTCTTGTGATGTATTTGGGAGCAGAGGGTTTGATTGGTCGCCTTGGTTGAGCGACTTTGTCAAATGCCGGATATACTCTTTCAGGCGCTCAACCTCCATCTTATATTCTCTTTTCTTCTTAGTCTCCTTTTCTAATCTAGACTTAATGGTGCAGACAGAATTATCCAGATCTTCTACTTCTTACCCTTTGATAGATGGACCAATATCAATTATAGTAATGGCATACTTGGCAGGATTAATCTCATCCTGCAGCTTCTCAACTGTCGGAACTGCAATCTGCACTGTGTGGTTACCAGTCTCATCTCTTTGAATAGTAGAGAATTTCTTGGCGGGCTTTTTCGTATTTACTTGCTCCAACCTTGCCAAGAAATCGTCAATATCATCTGCTTCTGGTGCTGCAACTGGTACCTTAACCTTAATCCTTTCCTTAAGCCAGTCTGGTATTGTAGGCTGCTCGACTCCATCATCCTCGCAGTTCAGAATATCCTGAATCTCCTGGACTTCCTGTACCGGTAGGTCCTCATGAATCCCCCTTAGGGCTGAAATCATCCCTTCTTGGAAGTTACGTTCCCTGTCATTCAAGTCCTCATCTGACTCACAAATCTCTTTGCCAATTGGAGAATGATGAAAGTCATCCTCAAGCTGCATAGGCTCCATGTCTCTTTCAAGTATCGGCGAAGGAATTCTGAAATGTCCCCATGATTCTTTGTCCATGATCAGTAATTGCTTTATATTCCCGGATGCTGCTGAGTAAAGGGCCTTAGGCTTCTTCAGGATTGGCTTCTCGTTTATTGCCAGTTCTTTACCTTTTCTCTTCTTCTGATTGGTAGGTTCAGTTAGTTCATCTCCTTGAGAAGCGCCAACATTTGAAGAACAAGATTCAGCTTCGCCCATTAACTCGTAGGTAAACGACATACCTTGTTGCTTCAATGTCTGTACCCGCTGACCTACCCACCATTGTGAGTACTTGACTACTGGTCTCATAAGAATTGTCAATCACCCAACTCAGGCTCTGACCATTTGACAGGAGGAAGTGGCAATCCTTCATCATATCCTGGCTGTATGTACATTTCATCGTCATCTAGCTGGTCAGGCACACGGAAGAGTTCCGTCGTCCTGATCATGCCCAAAGGTAACCTTGACCAAAGTCTTCTCCTTATTTCATACTCGTCAACAGCATTTTCCCAGAAGTCCTCAAGGTCAACTATGTGCCTATACTTCTTTCCATTTATAGTTCCCATATGATTGAGTGGATCAAAATCACCTCTGGACTTGTACGAGGTGAATGGATATAACTGTATCTCCACTCTGGCACTTTCTGCTGCCTGTGATGACGAACAAGATTCTACCATGTTTCTGATGAACAAAGGGATTGTGACAGCTACTTTCTACTTCGGTCTCTGGATACTCTGGAATGTTTCCAGCTGCCTCAGTACTTCCAGTAAAATAATCTTGTCAATAGGATAAATTGGCAACTTGTAAGGAGAGTCTGTAAATCCTTGTATTCTGATATAAGTAAATCTAGGAAACTGGATAAACCAGGATCCGTATTTACTGATTAAACTCTTTGCTTCATGGGTGAGCCTTTGATGGGTTCCGCCTTGAAGTATCCGGGTAATGTACATAAGAAAGGCGTTATGCGCCCGACGCCAATGTGACTTCTCGCTTAATTGCAATTGAGGGTAGCAGTTATATACTTTGAACTCCCTTTCGCCGTTGCCGACTACACCTTTGCAGATTAGGCCGACATATCGGTAAGTCCGAGTGAGTGAGTATATTACGTAGGAACCCATATGAAAAGATTTGGTCTTCTCCAAGTTGACCAATTGTTCATGAATACTATCATTGATCATCCTTGACCAGTTGATCATTTTTGTCCCAGAGGATACTTCGTCAATGAAGTAATACATCCAACTTTCAAAAGGCGCTCCTTGAGGACTGCCTACCAATCTGTTCAGCAATAAAACTATGTCTCCGTATTCTTCCTTGAAAAATGGCCTGAGCAATTTCTTGGGCAATCTCTTGGTTGAGGATCTAGGTTTTTCAAGCCAGTTTTTGTTCATGTTGGCCATACAAAGAGCTTGTTTATCTTCGTATATTTTCTTTGCATCCTCTTTAGACCGGTAGTACGTTCTGTGGTAAGCTGGAATGCCAAAAGTCTCTTGTATAGCCAGTTCGCCCAAATATGCCAGTACTTTGCCATCTGGTGACTCAATCTGTCTTTCTTCAGCATTATAATGCAAGGCGCATTCTACCATTAATTCTGGACACTCAACGGCTGGCGGAAATCCTGTAGCATGAACTATGCCGTTTCTTATCATTTTTTGCACAATTGGAGTTGGCAAGAGTGTGTTGCTTCCATACATCCTCTTCCAGAATTCTTCTAAGTCAATATGATTGAGATCAGTGTCGGCAACATCCTTCCATTTGGAGACAATTTTAGACTCTGTCTGGAAACCCTTGCTGGCGAACTTCATCTTCTTTGTTGATTCTCCGTTATCCAGCATAAATTTGCAAAAATAAATATTTCAATTCAGAAATTATGTATGCGTAAATATATTCCAGCAAACTTGATAAGTTAATTCGTGAAAAGAATTATTGCTGGAAATGAAAGAGTTAAATTGTTCGCAAAAAGAAATATTTGCCGGAATAGAAGAAGTAAAGTCTGCCTGGCAATGAAAAATGTGTTGCTGCTGAAGTAAATTCGCACTTTCAGCCTTTTACTTTGTACAAAAAATATAAAACTTCACAAACTTCTCTTGCCTTAACAAATTTTCTTCACAACTTCGCTTTCGAATGGATGAAAATGAAATGCCAAACCAATTTAAGGTTGAAAGAATCGAGCCATTTAGCAAATTTTAATTGTTTCCAATTAATTCAGTTGGAACTCGGCTGACACTTGTCTTTCGAATGGCAATTTCTATCTTCAACATAAGTCGGTAAAGAAAGTTTCTAATTTTGTCGCCAGTCGAGTGAAGTTCTTTTTCTTCTTTCTTTTCTCAGCAATTTGCCTAGAGAAATTCAAATTTTCACATTAAATGGGTTTTGGAAAATAAAATATTAAAATAATATTTTATGTGTTGTTTCCAACCCGTTTGTTAAATAATTAAATAGTAATATTTAATTATTTTTTAAATCCAAAGGCAAATTTAATCTTTTCGAATATCTCTATGCCTCTGCCTAAGGCGAATTTTAATTTTGCCATGATTTTTACTTAGGTGAATTTCAACTTTGCCAGACATACCATTTGATTTTTTTTAATTAATTTTTTAGATGTTTGGACTTAGGCAAATTTTTAAATTCTTTGATTTTTCCAAGGTAAACATTTTAATCTTTACTTCTCCAAGTATTTTTCATGACATACATGGCCAAAGTGCACTCGCCTTGTGTATTTTTTCATTTTACCAAGCTTGGGGCGGACTTGCACTAGCAATTGTCATTAAATTTAAGCAAATGGCGAATTTTCCTTGTAATTTTACCATTTCCAAACATCTTGGAGTGGACTTCTTCACATTTTCACCCCTTTCCAACCTTCTTGGAGCGGACTTTACATGTCTCTTGCCATTTTGCTCTTGGGTGAACTTTGCTAATGTCTTGCCATTTTTAATTTGTGCTGGGCGGACTTCAAGTGCTCTTTGCACCTTGCACATGGCGGACTTTACATGTCATTTGTCATCCTTCTACCTTGTTGGGCGGACTTTGTCATTGCCTTGCCATCTCCCAACTCTTTGGAATGGACTTCCCCTTGCATTTGCACCTCCCAACACCTTGGAGCGGACTTCACATGTTTCTTGCATGTTTACTTTTGGGGCGGACTTGCTAGCCTCTTTGTCATTTAACCAAGGGCGGACTTGGTTCATACTTAGCCATTTTTCCTTGTATGTTGCTGGGCGGACTTCCTCCTTCTCTTGCAATTTCTTGGGCGGACTTCCTTGCAGCCTCGTAATTTTTTTCTTGCATGTTACATGGCGGACTTACATGTATCTCTGCCATTTTTGTTTCTTCATGCTTGGGCGAATTTGGCATATGTATGTCCATGCCTTAGGCAATTTTCCAGATTTTTCCAAAATTTTCACTCATTTTTCCTTGCAACCTTCTGAAGTTGATGTTGACGAAGCCATGACCTGCAAACTTTCTAGAAATAGAAACCCTGCCAAAAATAGAAACTCTCTAAAAATAATCCCTAAAAAATAGGGATTCCAGAATGGGATAAAAATGCCAAAAGAAAAGTCCCAAAAAAATAGGGGCCCGGGGTGGAAACCCTAAAATTTAGGAAGTGTCAGAATTGACTGAATGGATAGTTGATCTTCGTCCACAAGGCCTTCTAAGCACTTTGGCAACGTTGATGCATTGATTCTGGTCCACAATCATTTCTTGACCCGGATGACTTTCAAAAATTCAAATTCTAAGTACCTCACCAGAAAGACCAAAACGCAGAAGCAAAACCATCAGAGAGAAAACTACTAGGGTCCCCATTTGCAATGGGGCGATGTGTGAAAAGGTCACAGCATCTGGCGACTCCACGTGAGGAATGTTCCTGAACATTTCTAAAAATAAGACCTACTTGAAAACTTGGAATCCAAAATTAATTCTAAGTAACTTACTTCTTTAGCTAAGAAAAATACTCAAAAAGAAAGAGGAATCCTAAATTGTATCGAGATCTTTCATCCTTCAGTTACAAGTGTGTGCAAATGCGTTCATTTCCGTCTCATGAAATCAATATGATTCCTTGGTTCCATCATGGCCTTTTTTTGCGTAACTTAATCTTAACTTCAAAAGCATCCTGGATAGAGCCTTGCTGCCAGCGAGCGTCTATAGCCCTGACAAGGTTATCGCTATAATCTCACGGAGATTGCTCTACTTCCGGCGATTTACATTTTTCATTTTGAATTACACACCTGTAGAGATGTCCGTACACCCAAAAACCAAACGCTTTGATATTCATTTATTTATTTATTTGTTTTTTCTTGATATTTTGATATTCTCTTCATACTTGTTTCTGCACTTTGGCTTGTAAGCAATGAAGCTCACATGGGTTTGAGCATTATAGTGGCGCTGAAGCAAGACTTTTTGATTTATTTCTTTTTTGTTTAGCCATGACTTCACCTTGGAAACGACAATGACTCGGAGAATTCTTAAGTGCGAAAGATATAATAACTGTAAAACTCAACTTCGAGACACAATAGATGATTCCCTTTCTAGTCAAGTACTAACCTTAACTTCTAAAGTACTTTAGAAACAATTAACTTAAGATTCTAAGTTTATCCACAAGTGTTCATCCAAAGAAAAGTCCTAACATACCTTGGTGAGGTCGGTCCAGAGTGTGCATGTAAGCAACATTACCTTTCTCACAAGTGAGGAACCCTTTTTATTTAGCGCCTACACTACGAAAGCAAACGAAAGCAAATGCGGGAAACTAACCTAAGAAAGCAGGGAAAATCGAAAGCAAAAGAAAACCCAACCAAAAAGGAAATTAATCTAACTATATACAAAGGCCAGACTCCCAAGGAGCCTAAGACTAGAAATAATGTTTGAGGAATTGCCCATTGACTGGCAGTGGGACATCTTCTCCGGTTAACGCCTTCAGTCTGAATGCATTTTCTCCAAGAATTTCTGCGATCTGATAGGGACCTTTCCATAAATTATCAAATTTGTCGTGATCTCCCTTTCATTCATGAGCTTTGTCCCAACATAGGACTAAATCCGAAATTCTAAATGCGTTTATTCTTGTTCTCCGATCAAACCATCTTTTTACGACACCTTGGTGCTTTGCGAAATTATCCAACGCTTGATCTCTTTTCTCTTCCAACAGTAGCAATTGTGATAATCTGGTTTTCACTCTGTCCTCTTGTTCTAGACATTCTTGCATGAATTGCAACGTGGGGATTCTTAGTTGTATGGGAAATACGGGATCCTGTCCATACACCAGATGATATGGTGATGTTCCCAAGGAATTCTTTATCCTTACTCTATTCGCCCAAAGGGCGAATCTTAGTTGTGTATGCCAGTCTCGAGGGTTCTTGTCCAACAGCTTCTTGATAACATTCAATAGATTCTTGTTCGTGGATTCTGCCAATCCATTTCCTTGGGGATAGTAGTTTGATGAAAACTTCAAAGTGATCTCATATTTAAATGCCCAGTTAGAAAATTTCAAAGAAGAAAATGCAGAACCATTATCACAAACTAAAGCATAAGGACAACCAAATCTAGTGATAATGTTTTCTTCTAAAATTTTAATGACAATGTCAGTCGTGCACAACTTCAAAGCTTGAGCTTCTGACCATCTAGTGCAATAGTCAGTTGCGGTTAGGATATACCTGTTGCGCAGAGGAAGGTGGATTGATCATACCAATAAAGTCGACTCCCCATTTTGCGAAAGGTCGTACCTCAATCACAGGTTGGAGTGGCATAGCTGGGTTCTTTTCTCATGCAGTAGTTACCTGACATGTATGACAAGTTCTCACATGATCATATACATCCTTGAACACCGTTGGCCAATAATAACCAGCCATTAAAACTTGATGTGCAGTTGCTAATGCTCCTCCATGGCCGGTCCCAAACCTAGAATGGAAATGTTCCATCACCTGCTGTGCTTCTTCTCTGCCAAGGCATCTTAGGAAAACACCTTCGTGGTTTCTCCTGTATAACACTGTTCCTTGCAACATATACCTCTGGCTTTTCATTCTCAAGGCCCTGTTTTGTACTAGATTCAGATGATTAGGACACTTGTGGTTGAGCAGGAAGAAAGTGATATAATCACACCATTCATCAGGAGATTTTGTGTAGTTCATACATTTGTTGCACTAATCCTGGTCCTGTGGCGATGGTCTGTGTTAAAGCTTGGCCACGGACAATTCTCATTGGTTGGATCTCTACATCATATTCCTGAATGATAGTAACCCATTTACCTCTTTTCTCCCCTAATTTGTTTTGCATTAGAAGGGTCTTCACAACTACATTAGGGACTATGGCAATACTTTGCTTCTCAGAATATAATGTCAGAATTTCTTGATTGCTTTGACCAAAGCATATGCTTGCTTCTCTACATTCAAGTATCTTAATTCTGCATCTTTGAATGGTGCACTCATGAACGCGATAGGATGTTCATCCTTTTCTTCTGTCTTTTGGGTAAGCATTGTAGCACATGTATGTTCTAACGCGAAAGAATATAGATAGAAGGGCTTTGTGTAGTCAGGACTGATTAAGACAGGAGCATCAACGAAAGCCTATTTGATTTCTTCGAATGCGTTCTTTGCTGGTTCCATCCATTCTATCTTTGCATCCTTTTTTAACATTTCGTTTAGAGGTCGGACTATCTCAGCAAACCCTGTTATGAATTTTCTCACAAAATTTATCTTTCCGAAGAAAGACTTCATCTCTTTTTGGCTTGATGGTAAGCCAACTCTTGATACAGCTTCTATTCGATCGGGATCAATAAGAATTCCTTTCTCTGTTATCACGTGGCCGAGTAACTTTCCTTCTGTCACCCCGAATATGCATTTCTTCGGGTTTAATGAGATTCCATACCTTCTACACCTCTGGAATATCTTCCTCAGGTCTTCAACATGACTCTCCCTTCTCTTGGAAAATACAGTGAGGTCATCCATGTAGACAATAATGCACTTTCCTATAAGACTCTTGAACGCAATGTCCATAGCCCTTTGGAAGGTGGCTCCGGCGTTTATTAACCCAAATGGCATTCTCTGGTATGCGAATGTACCCCATTTTGTCGTGAATGCTGTCTTAAGTCTATCCTCAGGTTCCACTAGCACTTGATTGTATCCCAAGTATCCATCAAGGAAAGACATCATTTGGGATCCGTTTACAATTTGAATTACTTCGTCTAGGGAAGGCAATGGATAGTTATCTTTTTCTAAAGCCTTGTTGAGATTTCGAAAATCCACACATAGCCGTATTTCTCCATTCTTTTTACGGACGGGCACCAAATTGGCGACCCACGTCGAGTGGCGTACTGGAAAAATAATGCCTGCTGACAATAACTTTTTCACTTCTTTGAAAATAAGGGGCTCCAGTAATGGGTTTACTGGCCTTTGACGCTGTCTAAATGGTTTATTGCTTGCCATGAGAGGGATTATGTGTGTAATAATTGAGGTATCATATGTTTTTAAGTCTTCGTAACTCCAGGCAATAATGTCTTTGAATTCTTTCAAGCTTCTGGTTATTTGCTCTTTTTCTTCATACGTGCATACTTTCCCGATAAGGACATTTTTAACTTCATCTTTTGTGCCCAAGTTTACTGCTTCATGTTGACCCCCATCAACCCTCTGATACTTGATAGCATTAATCTGATCCTGATCAAAGATCCTTTCAAGTTGTATCATACCTCTGGGAATGCTATTAGTCTTTAAATTCATTATACCTTCGGTATCAAATTCGGCTTCCCCTCGGTCTTCTTCTTCATCAATAATTTGGGTGAGGAAAACATCTGAATTTGTTAAGAAATCCAAAATGTGTTGGTCGTCATCAAATACTTGAAAGTTTGTAATATTGTCTGGGATCACTGGTGTCAAAGTGATTTCAACTGTGAATTTCCTCACCATATCCATCTCAAGCGGTTCTAGTGAACTTGCTGATTGTGCCAATGAATTAGCAACTTTGTTCTGAGAGCGGTATACAGATTTAATATTGAAAGCATCAAAACTTTCAATGAGGTCCCAGACTCGGTTTCTGTATCCTCTCAATCTCTTGTCATGGCAAGCATATCTCTTTGTCACTTGCCTTACCACAATTTCTGAATCACCATACACGTGTAGGGTCTTGATCCTTTTCCGAATAGCGTGGAGCAATCCGTGGATCAAGGACTCATATTCTGTTACATTATTAGTGCATGGAAATTGTAACCTCAAAGCAGCCAGGTAAGTTTCACCTGATGGACTGATCAACTCGTAACCCGCTCCATTGCCCTTCTTGGATTTCGAACCATCAAACCTCAAAGTCCAAACTTGCTCTCGATCTGGCAACTGCTTGGGGCTAGGTACTTCTCCTTCTAGAATTTCTGTAATTGGATTCTCTATATGAGTAATTTCCTCATTTTGTGAAAATTCCTTGTCAGAGTCACTATTCTCATTTTACATTGTCAAATTGAAGCATTCACTTTTCGGAAATCGGGAAATCCTTGTGCGCACTTGGTCTAAAGCCATTTTGCACATTGCACAAGTGAACTCAGAGTGAAAAGCATTATGGATTCGGCACCAATTAGGCAATAATAAGTCTTGCACAAAAGCATGACTTCCCAATTCCTTCTCTTGTTTAGCACTTTTGAGCACAAATCTTCTAAAATTTTCGAACATGCTTTCACCTTCATCTGGTGAAAGTTCATCATCTGCTTCGACATAATCTTTTGTAAGCTCTGAGATTTCAAGTGAATCCTTTTGATTATTTGAGCAGTGTAGCATCAGGATTTCTTATGTCTTTGGTCTATATTGACCCAAGTCTGTTTCACAAAACAAGATTTCCTTGTTTTCTCTGTTCTCAGTGATCATCATCTTGAGTCTTGGTGTACTCTCAATTCTTATTTGATTGGGGATACCTTTCCATGGTAACCATAAGTGTGAAAAATCAGTGGCAAAATAACCATTTAACCTACCGGTCCAATCTCATCCTAAGACCATTCCATATCCATCCGGGATATCAACTACAGATATGTCGATGAAGTGTTGAATCCTGGGATCGGACGACAACTGCATATGAATGTTGTTTAGTTCTCCTACTATGGGAACTTTTGTTTTATCTAACTGTGTTACTTTCTTGTTTGTCCTTGTAGGTGTTAAACCCAACCTATTACACACAGCTAGAGGCATCTCATTGTTGGAGGCTCCTGAGTCGATCAAACAATTATGTAGGAGTTTGTTGAACATTCGGAGCGAAACAAGGAAAGGAGTAGGCTCATCTTTACCTTGATAAAATATCACAGGGCTTCTTTTTTGCGTGCCAACTTCTACCCCTCTTGCTTTCATTTCTTTGTTACTCTTTTCTGCTGGTGGAGCTTCCGCATCTTTAGTTGATTGTTCATTTCTGGTTGTTCTTTGACTTGGCATTTCTATGCCTTTCTTTACTTCATACATACCTCAAATTGGTTTGGAATCCCGAGACTCTTGAACAATATTTACTGTCTGAGGTGATTCCTGGAATTGTTCATCCTGAACACAATTTACATTACTGGTGGGATTTGTAGCCTTTTGAATTGTGTTCGTCAATCTTGTGTCGTGTCTTTCAAGCTATTAAGGAATGTATCCCTTATCTCTGACACTTTCATCAGTTCAAACAAAGACACACTTACTTTAATTTTCTTAACCTCGTCAGTCACGTACTGACTTAGTCTTTTCAGCTCATCCTTAGGAGGTGGGACACTGGTAGAATTGTTAACGTTGTTGCTCTGTCTATATTGAGGCGCATTATTATTGCTCTGCCTATATTGAGGCGCATCTCTTGGAAGAGATGGATTATTGTTGGCGTTTGGATGCGGTGGTGTTTGGAAGTTGTGTGGAGGAACGGAAGAAGTCAAAGGTTCTTGATTCTTTCTGTAATAAACCTTTGGTTGACTATTTCTTGTCTGTTGGAATGCCTGGACCTCCTTTATACCCTCGACCAATACACTATTGTTCAATGGCGGGAAATAATAATTGTCCGCTTCTTCAATAGGTTCATCAACAATTGTATATGAATATACGGAAGGTGGCGCCTCCACTGGCCCATTAGCTGTTGCTGGTGGAAATCTTCCAAACTGGTCAGGCTCTTGATACCGTCCAAATTGTGGTGGAAGCATGGAATCTTCCAAAACCAGAGCTTGATCATACTTTACAACTGGCACTATGGCAGTAGATGGATCTTCAGGAATTTCCCTTTGTATCTCTCTTTGGAAAATATTAGCTGTTAACTGAAATTCTCTACATTGTGTCTCAGAATGCTGATTACTATTGTGCAACTGACACCATCCGGATAAGGCGGATTCTGTGAGGAGTATATTTTCCGTTGATTGATTTTCCCGACTTGTCGAATTGTCAAGTGGTGATTGCACATTTCCATTATTGGGTCCCGTATTCCATGCTCTTTTTTGATATCCTTGGTTATTATTGCGATAACCTTGATTATTGCTCGATTGACCTTGGTAATTTTGATGATTACCTTGGTATCCTTGAGGATTTCTTTGCATACTATGGAATTGATTGTTTTGATTTCTCAAATGAGTTACTTCAGTAGACAATTTCTTCACTTGTTCAATCAAGTCTCTCATTTCCTCCTTTTCCTCTTGCGTCCTGGTGGACATGGTCGTACCTTGCAAATATACAGGTTGCAGAGGCTGAGCTTGGAAAATAGGGCCTCCTGGATGGACTACCACTTGATTGTTGAAAGGTGGAACATGATTCATTACTAGCGTATGATGGGCCAGTGCTTGATTGATTCCCGTAATTTGATTTGGCATAGCGGCGTATCCCAAATGGTTGAGTGGTCCTGAAGCATTCATGCCCAAATCAGAATTGACTTTAATTGATTCCACATAGGCTGCCTTAAGATCAGCTGGAATTGGATTGGCTCTCCTTACGAACATAGACGTAAGGCTATCCAAGGCGGCATAGTAGATAGGTAATGCTGTGGCATCATCTAATTCATATGGATTGCGTAGCCTTATATACGCCTTGTGAAATCTGTCATTGAAGGTGCTGATGGGTTCATGTTCTTGTCTTTTAACCTCAACAAATTGTCTGTATAATTCAGCTGGTGTGGTTGGCAATCTATATTTTGCCAAGAAAGTGTCCTTTAATGCTTACCAAGTTCGGATCGAATTTACTGGCATGTTTACATACCAGTAATATGCATCTTCTCCCAAAGAACATGGGAACAGTCGGAAAGCGACGTCTTCATGTTGAATGTTTCGGTTCTGGAGATTGTCTTCAAAAGCTCTAATATGTTCATTGGCCGTCCTGTTTATATCGCCTACATGGAACTTGGAACAAAAATGCTCCAGATTTTTGGGCATATCATGATAATTGGCGAATGTGGTAAGACGCGATGCATTCTGTGGACGCCAAGCATTTGGCTGAGCCATTGGAATAACTTGAATTGGTGGAACTGGCTGAATTGGTGGAAATGGTTGTTGAATAGTGCGTGGGATTGGAATCTATGGTGGTGGTGTTTGGAATAACCTGACAAGATCCTCCACAGTCTGTACTTCGGCACTGGATGAGTATAATTCTTCACGTACTGCTTCTTCTTGTAACACTTCTTTATGCTTCTTTGGCTTGTTTTTGCGAAAAGATAACTCCGCAAATTCTTTGGAAGAACTTGGAGTGGATCTGGTAATTCGCTGAAATCTATCTGGCGAGAATGAACCAATTCGATCCAGCTTGAATTTTGTTCTTGCGCTGTTTTGTTCTCGCTGTTGGGCTTCAAAACGTTCAACAAGTCGATCTCTTTGAATAGCAAGGTCAATGCGTTGGGCTGTTTCTTCTTCTTCTTCAAGTATGAAGCGCATGCGCATCCAGTCAGGAGAGTTTCTTCTTACTTGCCATGCAAGACTGAATAGTTCAGAAATGATATCCTCTTGTTCGTCGTGGAAAGCAAAATCTGGTTGCAAAACTGGATGAGGATCTTGTTGGGGATTAGGAACGTTCCCCGGGAGTATCATTCTTCATTGTACTAGATGAGCTTGGGTTGGATGATGAGCTAGAGGCCACTGATGAACTAGAAGCTACTGACGAGCTAGGATTGGATGACGAACTAGAAGCCAATGATTGTTCTAATTCGTCCACAACTCTTTTCAGACGGTTAATCTTTTGTCTGATCAAATGTCTTTGGATTGCTTGCTCAATTTGAATACCTTTTTCTTCTTCTCTAGCCAGAACACGACTAGTCTATTTGAATTGTGAGTGATTTGTTTGTGATTGCCAGGCTAATGAGTATAATTGATCAAGAATATCAATATTTGCTTGTTCGGGTTGCTCAACAGGTACATGAAAAGGAAATTCATGTGGCAACACCATACTGCATCTTTCTTACTTAGAAAGTAATCACTGTCGTGGCCCTCCTTCTAGCGCCAATTCTATGTTGGTGCGTTAGGAGGAGGTGAGCATACAACAACACTCAGGTCAAACCCTCCTTGCAAAAATATTTCCTTCGTTGACCCTCCTTCTAGTGCCAATTCTATGTTGGTGCATGTTTTGTGACACACACGAACACACTAGAATAAAGTGTCCAGAGACGCTCTATCCTCTCTTGATAAATATCACCTTTCGTGCTAAGATTGCAAGATAGATCACAAGGTAATTCCATTGTTTCAAAGACGGGTTGTGGATAGACTCTGTGGTAGTTGTGGTTTGCTGGTAACCCAAGGGGGCATTATATTTCGGTAATTATTTTGAAAGTAAGGGATTGAATATAGTGTTGTATTTTCTGGGATTTTCTGACTCTGAATAAAAAAATGAAAAAAGGAAAGGGATGAGAAATCTTAGACTAATTCTAAGGAACTAGGAGACGGTAAAGATCAAATGCAACTTAAATGAAACCATGCTTTGTCTCGCCACGTAAAAAGACAACTACACAAAAGCAGGTGCAATCTTCTAGGATTTATCCTTAAGATTTTCTACTGCAAATAACACCATCAATTGAACAATATTATTTGAAGTATACGTTAAAGCATCGATGTTAAAAGCTTAGTCTAACTTTACGCATCAAATGAAAATCATTCATTTGAAGAAAGTATGAGCTAAGTTACCTCAATCTTTACTATCGATCTTTTGTCCCACTAACAAATAAATTATAAATCTATTAACAATACTACGAGAAAGAGAAAATATGCAACCATGCACCCATTTGACAATAAAGATTTCAAAGCAACTCATGCAATTATGAATTTTATTATCACAATATTTTTCGCACCAATTCCATACAACTCTTCTCTTACTTCTAAAATTTAAAACTTTAAGCTAATTCTACTCTTTAATCCTCTAACAATAGTTCTTCTAATTTTGATCTATCTATCTGATCCCTCAAAAATGAAAATGACAGGGTACTTATAGAATTCAGCGATACAATGAATGACCGAGATTGAAACAAAATCAAGGGCCCAGATTCAAACAAGAAAACCCTAATTAGGGTTGCCAAAACATCGACCAGTTAACGAGCAGATGAGTCATCCATTGAAAGTTGCGCCCTTATCCGCTTCTGCAATGTTCCGTTCGACGAACCTGGACACAATGGCGCCAATCTCCTCAATGGTAATGTTTGGCAAGGTACTGACATTATATTCCAGTAGGTCCAAACTGTCCGCACAATCGGCAAAGGCAACTGCCCATTCTGATTCGTGCTACGAGAAAGTATTATGGACAGTTAGGAGGTCAAATGCCTTAGTCAGATTTTTGCCCATGATTGGCATAATGGATAAAACCTTCTACACTTCCCTTTGCATATTATCCAGCCACAAGTCGTTTTTTCGGACAATGTCCTTGTTCAATACGTCTGCAGCCATATGGAAAATGCCATTTTGAATGCTGTTCACTCGCTCATTGACCTTGGCACTTTCTGCCTTAACCCTTTCCAGCATTTCCCTATGGGAGACCAATGCGCAATACCAATTATTGAAGTCGTAAGCTGCCCCAGCTGCAATAATCCTCTCGTCAACCAACCTTTGCTTGGAAATTTTCCTTATATCACGGAGGCAAGGAATGATTCTGTCTTGCAGGTCTTGCAGTCCGTCCCATGCTTGAGTCAAGTTTGCAATCCTTGTGAGCAGGGAAGAAGTTTTCCCATGAGCATGCACCAACTTCTCTACAAATGCCATTACTTCTCCCTCTTTTCCTGCCATCCATTCTTGTGTCTCCCTAGCAGTAGTCAGTATTTTCTCAAGTCCTTCTGCCGGTTCTTGTGATGTATTTGCGAGCAGAGGGTTTGATTGGTCGCCTGGCTTGAGCGGCTTTGTCAAATGCCGGATATACTCTTTCAGGCGCTCAACCTCCATCTTATATTCTTTTTTCTTCTTAGTCTCCTTTTCTAATCTACACTTAATGGTGGAGACGAAATTATCCAGATCTTCTACTTCTTGCCCTTTGGTAGATGGACCAATATCAATTACAGTAATGGCATACTCGGCAGGAGTAATCTCATCCTGCGGCTTCTCAACTGTCGGAACTGCAATCTGCACTATGCGGTTACCAGTCTCATCTCTTTGAATAGTAGAGAATTTCTTGGCGGGCTTTTTCGTATTTACTTGCTCCAACCTTGCCAAGAAATCGTCAATATCATCTGCTTTTGGTGCTGCAATTGGTACCTTAACCTTAATCTTTTCCTTAAGCCAGTTTGGTATTGTAGGCTGCTTGACTCCATCATCCTCGTAGTCCGGAATATTCTGAATCTCCTGGACTTCCTGTACCGGCGGGTCCTCATGAATCCCCCTTAGGGCTGAAATGATCCCTTCTTGGAAGTCGCCTTCCTTGTCATTCAAGTCCTCATCTAACTCACAAATCTCTGTGCCAGTTGGAGAATGATGAAAGTCATCCTCAAGCTGCATAGGCTCCATGTCTCTTTTAAGTATCGGCGAAGGAATTCTGACATGTCCCCATGATTCTTCGTCCATGATCAGTAATTGCTTTATATTCCTTGATGTAGCTGAGTAAAGGGCCTTAGGCTTCTTCAAGATTGGCTTCTCGTTTATTGCCAGTTCTTTACCTTTTCTTTTCTTTTGATTGGTAGGCTCAGTTAGCTCATCTCTTTGAGAAGCGCCAACATTTGAAGAACAAGATTCAGCTTTGCCCATTAACTCGTAGGTAAACGACATACCTTGTTGCTTCAATGTCTGTACCCGCTGATCTACCCACCATTGTGAGTACTTGACTACTGGTCTCATAAGAATTGGCAAATCACCCAACTCAGGCTCTGACCATTTGACAGGAGGAAGCGGCAATCCTTCATCATATCTTGGCTGTATGTACATTTCATCGCCATCTAGCTGGTCAGGCACACGGAAGAGTTCCGTCGTCCTGATCATGCCCAAAGGTAACCTTGACCAAAGTCTTCTCCTTATTTCATACTCGTCAGCAGCATTTGCCCAGAAGTCCTCAAGGTCAACTATGTGCCTGTACTTCTTTCCGTTTACAGTTCCCATATGATTGAGTGCATCAAAATCACCTCTAGACTTGTACGAGGTGAATGGATATAACTGTATCTCCTCTCTGTCAGTTTTTGCTGCCTGTGATGACGGACAAGATTCTACCATGTTTCCGATGAACAAAGGGAATGTGACAGCTGCTTTTTGCTTTGGTGTTTGTATACTCTGGAATGTTTCCAGCTGCCTCAGTACTTCCAGTAAAATCATCTTGTCAGTAGGATAAATTGGCAACTTGTAAGGAGAGTCTGTAAATCCCTGTATTCTGACATAAGTAAATCTAGGAAACTGGATAAACCAGGATCCGTATTTACTAATTAATCTCTTTGCTTCATGGGTGAGCCTTTGATGAGTTCCGCTTTGAAGTATCCGGGTAATGTACATAAGAAAGGCGTTATGCGCCCGGCGCCAATGTGACTTCTCGCTTAACTGCAATTGAGGGTAGCAGTTATATACTTTGAGCTCCCTTTCGCCGTTGCTGACTACACCTTTGCAGATTAGACCGGCATATCTGTAAGTTCGAGCGAGTGAGTATATTACGTAGGAAACCATATGAAAAGATTTGGTTTTCTCCAAGTTGACCAATTGTTCATGAATACTATCATTGATCATCCTTGACCAGTTGATCATTTTTGTCCCAAAGGATACTTTGTCAATGAAGTAATACATCTAGCTTTCAAAAGGCGCTCCTTGAGGATTGCCTACCAATCTGTTCAGCAATAAAACTATGCCTCCGTATTCTTCCTAAAAAATGGCCTGAGCAGTTTCTTGGGAAATTTCTTGGTTGAGGATCTAGGTTTTTCAAGCTAGTTTTTGTTCATGTTGGCCATACAAATAGCTTGTTTATCTTCGTATATTTTCTGTGCATCCTCTTTAGACCGGTAGTACGTTTTGTGGTAAGCTGGAATGCCAAAAGTCTCTTGTATAGCCAGTTCTTTCAAATATGCCAGTACTCTGCCATCTGGTGCCTCAATCTGTCTTTCTTCAACATTATAATGCAAGGCGCATTCTACCATTAATTCTGGACACTCAACAGCTGGCGGAAATCTTGCAGCATGAACTATGCCGTTTCTCATCATTTTTTGCACAATTGGAGTTGGCAAGAGTGTGTTGCTTTCATACATCATCTTCCAGAATTCTTCTAAGTCAATATGACTGAGATCAGTGTCGGCAACATCCTTCCATTTGGAGACAATTTTAGACTCTCTCTACGAACCCTTGCTGGCAAACTTCATCTTCTTTGTTGATTCTCCGTTATCCAGCATAAATCTGCAAAAATAAATATTTCAATTCAGAAATTATGTATGCGTAAATATATTCCAGCAAACTTGATAAGTTAATGCGTGAAAAGAATTATTTCTGGAAATGAAAGAGTTAAATTGTTCGCAAAAAGAAATATTTGCCGGAATAGAAGAAGTAAAGTCTACCTGGCAATGAAAAATGTGTTGCTGCTGAAGTAAATTTGCACTTTCAGCCTTTACTTCGTACAAAAAATATAAAACTTCACAAACTTCTCTTGCCTTAACAAATTTTCTTCACAACTTCACTTTCGAATGAATGAAAATGAAATGCCAAACCAATTTAAGGTTGAAAGAATCGAGCCATTTAGCAAATTTTAATTGTTTCCAATTAATTCAGTCGGAACTCGGCTGGCACTTGTCTTTCGAATGGCAATATCTATCTTCAACATAAGTCGGTAAAGAAAGTTTCTAATTTTGTCGCCAGTCGAGTGAAGTTCTTTTTCTTCTTTCTTTTCTCAGCAATTTGCCTAGAGAAATTCAAATTTTCACATTAAATGGGTTTTGGAAAATAACATATTAAAATAATATTTTATGTGTTGTTTCCAACCCGTTCGTTAAATAATTAAATAGTAATATTTAATTATTTTTTAAATCCAAAGGCAAATTTAATCTTTTCGAATATCTCTGTGCCTCTGCCTAAGGCGAATTTTAATTTTGCCATGATTTTTACTTAGGCGAATTTCAACTTTGCCAGACATACCATTTGATTTTTTTTAATTAATTTTTTAGATGTCTGGACTTAGGCAAAATTTTAAATTCTTTGATTTTTCCAAGGCAAACATTTTTAATCTGTACTTCGCCAAGTATTTTTCATGACATACATGGCCAAAGTGCACTCGCCTTGTGTATTTTTTCATTTTACCAAGCTTGGGGCGGACTTGCACTAGCAATTGTCATTAAATTTAAGCAAATGGCGAATTTTCCTTGTAATTTTACCATTTCCATACATCTTGGAGCGGACTTCTTCACATTTTCACTCCTTTCCAACCTTCTTGGAGCGGACTTTACATGTCTTGCCATTTTGCACTTGGGTGAACTTTGCTAATGTCTTGCCATTTTTAATTTGTGCTGGGCGGACTTCAAGTGCTCTTTGCACCTTGCACATGGCGGACTTTACATGTCATTTGTCATCCTTCTACCTTGTTGGGCGGACTTTGTCATTGCCTTGCCATCTCCCAACTCTTTGGAACGAACTTCCCCTTGCATTTGCACCTACCAACACCTTGGAGCGGACTTCACATGTTTCTTGCATGTTTACCTGTGGGGCGGACTTGCTAGCCTCTTTGCCATTTAACCAAGGGCGGACTTGGCTCATACTTAGCCATTTTTCCTTGTATGTTGTTGGGCGGACTTCCTCCTTCTCTTGCAATTTCTTGGGCGGACTTCCTTGTAGCCTCGTAATTTTTTTCTTGCATGTTACATGGCGGACTTACATGTATCTCTGCCATTTTTGTTTTTTCATGCTTGGGCGAATTTGGCATATGTATGTCCATGCCTTAGGCAATTTTCCAGATTTTTCCAAAATTTTCACTCATTTTTCCTTGCAACCTTCTGAAGTTGATGTTGACGAAGCCATGACCTGCAAACTTTCTAGAAACAGAAACCCTGCCAAAAATATAAATTTTTCGAAAAATAGAAACTTTCTAAAAATAATCCCTAAAAAATAGGGATTCCAGAATGGGCTAAAAATGCCAAAAGAAAATTCCCTAAAAAATAGGGGCCCGGGGTGGAAACCCTAAAATTTAGGAAGTGTCAGAATTGACTGAATGGACAATCGATCTTCGTCCACAAGGCCTTCTAAGCACTTTGGCAACGTTCATGCATTGAGTGTGGTCCACAATCATTTCTTGACCCGGATGACGTTCAAAAATTCAAATTCTAAGTACGTCACCAGAAAGACCAAAACTCAGAAGCAAAGCCATCAGAGAGAAAACTACTAGGGTCCCCATTTGCAATGGGGCGATGTGTGAAAAGTTCAGAACAGGTCCCTCCCTTTGAAGTCTGCCTCCCTCTTAAGTCTCTCTCCCATTCCCTCTCTAATTCTTAGGTCTCTCCCACTCCCTCTCTCGCTCTTAGGTATCTCACTCTCTCTCTCCGTGTCTCTCTCTCCGGTTTCTCTCTCTCTCTCTCTCTCACACACACACACACTCACTCTCCCTCTCCCTCTCCGGTCTCTCTCTCTCTCCCACTCTCTATTTCCATCTCAAGTCTCTCTCCCTCTCCCTCCCTCTATCTCCCTCTCTTCCTCTCAAGTCTCTCTCTCTCTCCCCCCCTTCTCTCTCTCTCACTCTCTCAAGTCTGTCTCTCTCTCTCTATCTCTCAAGTCCCTACCACTCCCTCCCCTCTCCCTCTCTCCCTCTCTCTCTCCCTCCCTCTCTCCTCCCTCTCCCTCTCTCTCCCTCTATCTCTCTCCCTCTTAGGTATCTCTCTCTCACACACACTCACACTCTCCATCTCCCTCTCAGGTCTCTCTCTCTCCCACTGTCTCTCTCCTCTCTCCATCTCTCTCTCCCTCTCCCTCCCTCTATCTCTCTATCTCCCTCTATCCCTTTCAAGTCTCTCTCTCCCTCCCTCTCTCTCTCTCTTAGGTCCCTCCCACTCCCTCTCCCTCTCTCTCTCTCATCCTCTCCATCTCCGTCTCACTCTCCATCTCCCTCTGTCCCTCCCACCATCCCTCCCTCTGAAGTCTCTCTCCCTCTTAGGTCTCTCTCATCTCTCTCTCTCCCTCTCTCTCTCACACACACATACACACTCTCCATCTCCCTCTCAGGTCTCTCTCTCTCTCTCTCCCATTGTCTCTCTCCTCTCTCCATCCCTCTATCTCTGTATCTCCTATCCCTCTCAAGTGTCTCTCCCTCTCTCTCCCTCCTTCCCTCTATCTCTCTGTCTCTTTATCTCTCTCCCACTCCCTCTCTCTCTTAGGCCCCTCGCACTCGCACTCCCACTCCCTCTCTCTCCCTCTCCCTCTCCATCTTCCTCTTTTTGTCTCTCCCTCCTTTTGAAGTCTCTCTCCCTCTTAAAACTCTCTCCCTCTTAGGTCTCACAAACACACACAAACACAATCTCCATCTCCCTCTTAGGTCTCTTTCTCTTCCACTGTCTCTCTCCTGTCTCCTCTCTCCATCCCTCTCTCCCTCTCCCTCCCTCTCTCTCTCTCACACACACACGCTCTCCAACTCCCTCTTAGGTCTTTCTCACTCCCACTCTCTCTCTCTCCATCACCCCCCTCTCTCTCTCTCTCAGGTCCCTCCCACTCACTCTCTCTATCTCTCTCCCTCCCCATCTCCCTCTCACTCTCCATCTCCGTCTCTCCCTCTCTTTCTCTCCCTCCCTCCCTTTGAAGTCTCTTTCCCTCTCTTAGGTCTCTCCCACTCGATCTCTCCCTCTTAGGTCTCTCTCTCTTAGGTCTCTCCCACACTCTCTCTCCCTTTTAAGTCTCTCTCTCTCTTAGGTCTCTCCCACTCCCACTCTCCCCCTCTCTCTTTGGTCTCTCTCTCCCACTCCTCTCCCTCTCTCCCTCCCTCTCTCCATCCCTCTATCTATCTATCTATTTATCCATATCCCTCTCAGTTATCTCTCTCTCACTCTCTCTCAGCCTCTCCCTCCCTCTATCCCTCTCAAGTATCTCTCTCTCTCTCTCTCTCTCTCTCTCTCTCTCTCTGCCATGTCCCTGGAATAGCAATACCATAAAGACCAAGTGTTAATATACAAATAAATTTAGAAATAAAATAAATAGCAATATTAAGATTAAATATAAAATAAATGTGTACCATATCAATATAAAAATAACAAATATAATAATAATATATAGGCAAATTATTGTTACTACATTCTAGTATTAAATAACTTAATATCAAAAGAAAATAATAATAAATAAATATTATAATCATTAGCAATATTAAGATTAAATATAAAATAAATGTGTACCATATCAATATAAAAATAACAAATATAATAATAATATATAGGCAAATTATTGTTATTACATTCTAGTATTAAATAACTTAGTATCAAAAGAAAATAATAATAAATAAGTATTATAATCATTACACATCAAAGATTGTAAAACATTAGAATAAAATAATAATAAGATATTAACAAAATAGAATTATTATTATACGTTAATGTTAAAATATGTTCAATAAAACATCCAAATAAAATAATAAAATAAGTATATAATTTGAAATATCATAATTATTTGTAATAACATATTATTTTCAAAAATAGATATTATTGTGATAATAAGCCTTTAAAGGTAGCAATTAAATCTAACAAAGGGATATATTTTATGAAAAGTCACCTCTTTCACCAAACAATACATTCCCCCATGAGTCACCTACCTTGAATGGTATAAATAGAAGGAAGGAAAATAAGGAAGAGGGAAAAAGATGGAGAAATATGATCTGCAATTTAGAACAGCAGCAACAATGATTGTTATGCATTGGAATATAGAGCCATTTAATATATATATAATAATATATATATTATTTAATAGGCATACAAGTATATATGCATAGATATAGATAAATTTAATAATGAGTAATATGCAATGAATAAAAAATATATATGAATAAGGAAAGAATAATTATATATATATGAATACTAATGGGTATAAGTAAAAGAATAATTATATATTTGTATATGTATATGATATATACATACACGATTATGCAATAATGATACTTATAAATAATGATGACTCTTTAATACAAACATAAGTAGAGTATGCATATTTATGAATTGTCCTCATCCTATGATCAATCTAGTAGAAGGTTGAAGGAAGACGATTAAGGAATAAGGAGTCATGGGAAGACATAACTGAACAGGTGAGACTACTCACTTAGCTTTAATATTTAGTTGTCTTCAATCTGACATAACAATGTTGCATGAACCTTGTATGCCCAACCGATCTATGTATTATTAAAAATAATTGATATGCTTTATTCATTGGAATGCGCATAGTCCCCTCTGATGTGTTGGAACCATGCCTTCTTGATATCAAATCTGGAAATAGACTCATTATACTGAAAATTGGCATTGAACTTAGGCGGACTGTGTAGTCCTTGACTGATCAGAGGCCAAATGGTTTATCTTCTATAGATATGGCTTTAATGATGATTAATCTGCATTTATATTTGATTTTTGCAAATATTGGACTTGCAAGATGTATTGAATTGCAAAAGAACATAATGAACACGTAGACATGAATATTTCTCAATTTAGTTATGTATTCTGATATACCTTCATATTAGGATTCGAGGAATTGTTTGATCATATTAAATACTCTTATTAAAATGTGTAAATACAAATGAAGTACTAATGATTGCATATCGATTGTTTGAATTGTGTTTGTAATTCCGCTAGGAGAACTGAGTCATAACTTAAGTGGTTCGTCTAAAAACCTCACCCAGGTTCCGCCCCATAGGCCCAAAGCAAGGGTTGGGCAGTCTACCCCACAAGCCCATTGCAAGGGTTGGGTCATGGAGGAGTGAGGGTTCCACCTAGGCATTCTGTCCCACAGGCTCGAGATATGGGTTGGGCATTGGAAGGTGGTAGACCGTAGGCCCTTAAGGGTTCCCCTCTCCTGATGAGTTGAGTGACTCTTCTTATGTTTATCAATCTGTATTTATGATTATGTCTGATTTTGGATATCTATATATTAATGCTAACAAGTATGTTCTTAATGTGATGAATACAGATTCCAATGTAGGGTTATTGTATTAAAAGGACATTCTTTTGGAAAGAAGAAACCCTAAACCTAATCAACAAACAAATTCTATGGCGGACAAACAGATTTTAGGGCAAGTCCGGGTAAGGGACATTACACTCCCCCCCTCTCCCTCTCTCCCTCTCTCCCTTTCAAGTCTCTCTCTCTCCCTCTCTACCTCTCAAGTCTCTCTCCCTCTCCCTCTCCCTCCCTCTCTCTCTCTTTCTCTCCCTCTCAAGTCTCTCTCTCTCTCTCTCTCTCTCTCTCTCTCTCTCTCTCCCTCTCCCTCTCAAGTCTCTCCCACTGCCTCTCTCTCTCTCTCTCTTTGGTCTCTCCCACTCCCTCTGTCCCCTCTCTCTCTCTGCGCTCTCTCACTCACACACTTTCCACCTCCCTGTCAGGTCTCTCTCTCTCAAGTGTCTCCTTCCCACCCTAACTAGATAACTCTCTTTCTCCCTCTATCTCCCTCTCAAGTCTCTCTCTCTCTCTCACACACACACACACACACACACACTCCATCTCCTTCTTAGGTCTCTCTCTCCCTCTCTCCCTCCCTCTCAAGTATTTCTCCCTCTCCCTCCCTCTATCTCTCTCTCTCTTTCTCCCCCTCTCTCTCCCTCCCCCTCTACATCTCCCTCTCACTCTCCATCTCCCTCTCTCCCTTTCTCCCCCTCTCAGGTCTCTCCCATTGCCTCTCTCTCTCTCTGGTCTCTCCCACTCCCTCTCTCCCTCTCTCTTTTCTCTTTCACTCTCTCACTCACTCGCTCACTCACTCACTTTCCACCTCCCTCTTAGATCTCTCTCTCTTTGGTGTCTCCTTCCCACCCTAACTAGATCACTCTCTCCCTCTCTCTCCCTCTCTTCCTCTCAAGTCTCTCTCTCCCTCTCCCTCTCCCTCTCCCTCCCTCTATCTCTCGCTCCCTCTCTCCCTCTCAAATCTCCCTTCCTCCCTCTCCCTTTGAAGTCTCTCCCTCTCAAGTCTCTCTCCCTCTCAGGTCTCTCTCTCTCTCTCGTCTCTCCCATTCCCTACCTACCTCTCTAGGTACCCTAGATAGAGAGATAGAGGTAGAGAAAAGGAGAGAGATAGAGAGGTAGAGATAAAGAGGGAGAGATAGAGAGGGGGGAGATAGAGGGATAGTGGGAAATATATAGAGTGTAGATAAAGAGATAGAGGTAGAGAAGAGGAGCGAGATAGGTTGAGAGGTAGAGAGAGAAGAGGGGCAGCGATCATGTATATCAATATATAGTGGGATAGGGAAAGAGGGAGAGATAATGATAAGAGGGAGATATAGAGAGATAGAGAGATATGGAGATAGAGGTATATAAATATATGGATAGAAAGGGATAGGGAGAGAGAGAATGAAAAAGAGAGAGAGGTAGAGATAATTAGATATAGATAGATATAAAGAGAGAGATAGAGAGATATAGATAGAGGGGGAAAGAGAGAAAGAAAGGAGGTGATAGATACAAGTAATAGAGATAGGGAGAGAGATATGGAGAGAGGGACATAGACAAAGAGATAGATATAGGGAGGCATAAATAGGGTGTGTGTGTATATATGAGTGTGAGAGAGATATGGAGATAACTTGATGAAAATGTAGATTATATAAATAGATAGAGGGAGGGAGAGTGAGACGGAGTGTGTCATGTCCCCGAAATTGGAACACTAAAATATAAAGTATTGAAATACAAATGAATAAATAAAACGAATAACAAAATATATATTAAAAACATATAAAGAAATATTAGCAATTTAATATTAATATAAATAATCATAAGATAATATTATTATAACCATTGAATATAACAACATATTTGATATTATTATTACAATTATTATAATCAAAACTGTAACACCAATTATGAAATATCGAAATAGAAATAACAAAACCAAATAAATATATGGAATTGCCATCTAACTATTATTATCCTAATTATAATCATCATAGATAAAATTATAATTATATTAACAATAGATATTTGTAATTATTATAATAATAAAAGAAATCACAACTAAAATAAAATGCTGATAGCTAATAAACAAATAATTAGTCTCTAATCTGATTTATGACAAATTAAGTAAACAAATAATAAACTACAGATTGCTTATACCTATCCCTAGAGGAGGCATCGATTCTCTAAAGGAGGCATTAATTCCTAAAATTCCTACAACTTAGTAAATGCAACGGTTCATTAGGCAGTAACCTGGGAATTAGAAAATTGATTATGATAAAACATTAGACTAAACTAAAAGGCACGTCCCAAATCAAGGAGAGGACTCTTGGTAAGCGGGCTATAAAGGAGAATTAAATCAAGACCAAAAGGCATCGATCAAGTGGGGGAATCGTATGGAATGAAATAAAATCTGAGAAAATATTTCTGAGAAGAGGGAGATTATAAGAAGGGGACAGCAAGTAATAAAGATAGAAAAAAAATAAATATAAAGCATATTCTGATTGATGGAGAAATCAGGAATGTGTGAATGAAATCAGGAATGTGTGAATATACTCAGTAAGTAATATCTTTGGAATGTTAAATATTTATATGCAATCATCATGCAAGGATGATTATTAATAATTGTATATACATAGATATAGACGAATTTTATAATGAGTAATATGAAATGAATAAAGAATATATATAAATAGTAATACTAATATAAGGACAGAATAATAATTGAATAAGTAATAATATATAAATGAACATATGAATAATGAATAATGAATAATAATATAATTGAATAATGAATAATATATGAATAGACATATATATGAATACTAATTGATACAAATAAGGAATAATTATATTTATAATTATATATTCATGATTATGCAATAATGATGCTTGCCGCAATTATTGAGTCTTATAAGTAATTATGATTTTAATATAAAAATGAATAGATTAATATTTATTTATATATGTTTTTATCCTATAAAGGTAAGGTTGAAGGAAGACGATTAAAGAATAAGGACACAACAGTTCAGGTGATGTGTAATGAACCGGACCAATTTTTATTTTATTTTTCACAATTGATTACAATGCAACACGCACCCGTTAAGGTTAGCACAAACCAAAACGTTGCGAAAAGTAACTCTAACTAGAATGTACACCAGGATCCTGATGTGGGCAAGGTGTGAGCATTGGTCAGAGGATCTATGCAATGCAAACTGAAGGAACTCTAACCAAGAATGGCGCCGAGTGATGGCGAGCATATGGTCAGAGGATCAATGCAATGCAAACTGAAGGAACTCTAACCAAGAATGGCGCTGAGTGATGGCGAGCATATGGTCAGAGGATCAATGCATGATGACAGAATGTAACCCTAACCAAGAATGGCGCCGATGGATGGCGAGCATATGGTCAGAGGGTCCCTAAACTACTCAACTGAAAGCAAATAGGCGGCAAGCCAGCCTCTTCCACTTATTCAGTGGGGATTACATGTAAATTCAAAATGAAGGGAATGAATTGCTGACAGTACTACTGTTCAGCTTACAGCAAATTAGAGAGCTTGCCAAATATCATAAGAATAAGAACTTCCAAAGCTATAACAAGATAAGATCCCTCTTCTACAATCACAAACTCTTTGAATATCAACCCCTCGCACAACTAATGAACTTCCTTAAATCTGGTATGACTGATTTGACAGATTTAATGTAGAACAGCAACATAATCACTCACGAAAATGCACATAACTCACTCTAAACACATCCTATTGACGAGAAATCAAATGCAGATTACTATACTGATATAGGCGCCCAAGATGCAATCCCTAAACCACCCAAAACAAGCCTTATTTATTTTTGCACAAACTTCAATGTACTTCAAGATGGTACGGCCCAGCTGCAAGGGCGAATTTCCTCTATAAAATCAAAGAGACACAAATAAAATCTGGAAATTGGCAAGAATGGTCGCCCCTCATAAACAGATTGATAGATTCAATACCCAGAATGATAGCATTTTTATTTCATGAGCTATGAGCAAATCTTACATTCCTCAATGACATTCAGCAACATCAAAATATGACAGAAAATGTAAACTAGAACTCCCAAAATGCAATGACTCAATTGGAAATGCAATTCAAACCTATTACAAGCTAACCTCTCAACTAGTTGCTATCTTTCAAGCAAGAAGATGAGCCCATGCTAGGAGGAATGCTTTCCTCGAAGCGAGTTCCTGAAGACAATTCAGCAGCATAACGGTGTAGTAGAAAAAAGATCCCAAATGAAGAGCTGAGGCCTGATTAAATAGACAAGAGAGAAACATCTAGAAGCTTCCAGAAGGCGCCCAAACCCTAATTTCAAATTCACCTTTTCCCTCCAAAGAATGGCGTCCTTTTTCACCAATGAAATATTTCACTTTAAAAAAAATAAAATAAAATCAATTCTCTCAAATAGGCGTCCCTTTCTTCATCTCAATATTTGACATTTAAAAGATATAACTATCTCTCCATGATGCCTAGACCCTCAAAGTTCCCCCTTTTTTTAAAAACAACTTAAAGTTGTACTGCTAGGCAAGGGGTATAATATTAAAATATAATATTATAATGAAAATACTTATCTCTCCAAGAAATATGCGCCCAAAGCCAAGAATTGAAGTGCCAGCTGAACCAACTGAAGAAGAGGACCAACTGAACTGAACCCAAACTGTCCACTGCCAAAAATAGAATTTACTAAAAATAGTAAATTCGCGAAGTTGCCCGGAATGCCAAACTGAACACATCACTGCGAAGCTCTCTGAAAACCCAGAAAGAATCCGCAAATAGAATCCCGAACCTCAAGCAACAACCTCCTCAAAACTAGGAAACCCTAATTTCACCATCCGCGTAGCCTACGGGTCTCCGGAATAGGCCAACGGTCAACTGAAACGGTCACAGCTGAGAAGGGGACATTACATGATGTACTCACTTAGCAATAATATTTAGCATATTTTGAATATAAGAAATAGATATTGCTAATCTGATTATTGATATAATGCTTTCTTTAATCTTATCATAATGAGAATCATTCTAGGAAATAATGAAATTAAAGAATCATTGATACATGAAAATATATTTGATTATAGGCATGAAATAGATCTTGGATGAATGCAAATATATCTTGTTTTCTCCGTGATTGGTACCCTCTTAGGCAGGTGAAGTAGAGTCCAAGTGGATAGCCTCAAAACCCCCCTCTCATGTTCGTAGGCCAAGGAACGGGTTAGACATAGAGAAGTGGGGGTCCCATCGTAGGAAACTACACTATTAGAGGGGTGGTAGGTTGTAGGCCGTTGGATTGTAGGACTTCACCTTGTCCTAATAGGGCAAGTGTCTTTGAGGTACTGTCTTGTATGGGGATATGCAGGGACTAAGCCGTTGGGAAAGGAGGATTGTGAGAGGCAACCTCCCGTGCCCAACACAAAGGCTTCAGGGCAAGATCCATACAAGACACTCCTCTTGCTTGTTAAAATTGCATTTATGATTACGCTTATATTTTGTATATCTAGATATTAATGCTAATGGATATATGTGTATGTGGAAATGTTGTTAATATGGTGAATGCAGATTTTAAACCAAGATTACTTCATTAAAAAGAACATTCATTTGGAAGGACGAAACCCTAAACCTAATCAACAAATGAATTCTAGACCAAACTAGGTAAGGGGCATTATAGAGTGAGAGAGAGAGAGAGAGAGAGAGAGAGGTAGCAAGATATAGAAATGTGGACTAGCACAAATAGAGGGAGATAGGAAGAGATATAGATAGAAAGAGGGAGAGATATGTAGATATATATAACCTGTGAAAGATAGAGGGGAAGAAAAAGGGAGAGAGCTAGGTAGAGAGAGAGAGAGAGAGAGAGAGAGAGAGAGAGAGAGGGGTAGGTGGAGAGAGGGAGAGATAGCTAAATAGATGGAGGGAGATATATATATATGTTCTTCTAGTTCAACTTGGGTAAAGGTGTGCATAGGATCAAAGACAACATGGAGGCCTTCTATGATGATTTATGAAAATTTTTTTACTCTCCTTAGTAAAAAAATATAATTTTTTCATTATTTATTACTTCTTTAATGTTTCAAGTCATTTAGGATGATTATTGCAAAAAAAACCAAGAAAAAAAGATTTTGTATGCAAGAATTATGAGCATTTAAAATTTTAAAACTTGAGGAACTTAAAATGATTACAATTCATTTTTTGTGCTCAATCTATCAAAATAATCTTATCCATTGCGTTGAGCTCTGAATCACCTTTCCAATGCCTGTAAAAAATCAAAATTTTGATCAATAACGCAAAAGTTATGCCTATTTTACTGAAGTGTGCTTTTTGGGCTTTTCAAAATGGATATCCGTTTGAAACGGATATCCATTTTGTTTCATCCATTTTCTTTGTATAAATTGATGAAAATTAATTTCGGGAAATGGATATCTGTTTTGGTTTGGTATTACCAAACCAAAATAGATATTGTACCCGACCCATACAAAAAATCAACATTTTTTTCTTCGTGATTTCGGTGAAATAAAAATGTGTTTTTTTCCTCATTGCCACTTTTTGGACCCCCATGATCTTGCACATGCCCTAGGCATAGCTATATGTGATCTCAAACCCTTTAAAATATTGATGATTTGTTTGCAAATATAAACCGTTCTAGCTGGAATAAATTGCAACATTAAGCTCAAATGTGATCCTCGAATAGAATCACCACCAATGGACAATAAGCTCAATTGTATAGGAGAGCAATTGGCTATTGAGATCCTCAGATTGCTAGACTTCTTGAAATTTTGGTTGGCTAGTGATAAGTTCACTAGAAGTGAAAGCGGGATAAGTTCTCATATGTAGGTGATCATGTGCAGAAAGATCCAGATAGTAGTATGTAGACCTAAAAGTATACATAGACATATGATTTTGATTCTAGTTCATGTGATGTAGTTTCTCCCCATGTTCACACTAAGAGGAGGAATGTTAATAAATCATGTTAGTGTTCACATGGGTTAGAATAATAATATTTGAGTGAATGAGGTGAAGGGAGTTGTAGTAACAACTCATGCAACTATTCTAGGTGTGAAAATAATTATTTTTTGAGGAGTGTTTCCTTGTATTATGAGTTGTTAGAACAACTCATATAATTAGGGAGTGGTTCCTATAATGAAGGAAATGAAACTCCTCTAAGTGTGTAATCTGTATTGAATAGAATAATTAAATAGTAACATAATAATATTATTATTGTGTGCAATCTGAAATCCAACATTTTCGTCCTTTGGATCTTACACACCAAGGATTTTCATCCATGAATGTTCAAATTTGAAAATGGAATTCAACCCAATGACAAATGGGATGATTTGCTTTGAGCATTTGTCTTTCCTTTATAGGTGCCCCCTTTTGGACCTTCAATTTGATTTAACTTTTCTAAGTGTTTAAAAAACACTTTTAAAATAAAGTATTACATATGCCTTATAATGTCACATTAAGATGGCTGCTCTAATAATAATATAATAATATTTGAATTGCCTTTTTGAAAAGATTATTGGGCCCAACTAAAAATACAATTATTAATTATTTCTGTCCCTTAGCTTATGGGAAATAAAAATAGGCTATGGGTCTTCAATTAATTCCTTTATTCTTAAGAAGCGGACATGATAGTTTTGCAAGGGATTGGAAGGATCATCTGCACAGATAAAGGTCAACATCAAATTTCTTATAAACAACACGTTGGCCATCAGACCAACAATATGGATGAACTCCTTACCATCAATAAAGTTATTCAAATTGCACTTTAATAGGGTATTACAAAACTTTGTGTGGAAGGTGATCAT
Source organism: Sequoiadendron giganteum (assembly GCA_007115665.2). NCBI lineage: Eukaryota > Viridiplantae > Streptophyta > Pinopsida > Cupressales > Cupressaceae > Sequoiadendron > Sequoiadendron giganteum. Next base: position 42,557,072 of record CM021100.1, read on the forward strand.
TTTCTGCACTGATTTTGAGAATGATCAGAAATCACAATATTCATCTTGTGCCTTAACTCTCCTCATCATCTCCAAAACTGAACAATAATGGATTGTATTCTTGAAAAAGTAAAGCATATGTTGAGCAAGCTTACTAAATCATTACATTCAGCACCAAAGTGAGCATCCTAGGATTGGTGATTGGAAAGAGTAGATCTTGATTCTGATAATCTCATTTATGAGATCTGAGCATACTCGAATAGCTCCAAAGGCCATGGAAAACCCCTCCTAGTGGAACCGATGAGAGATTACAATTGCTTCCTTGAGCCATCACAAAGGCATTGTGATACTAACTTCGATTATCTCATGATGGCATAGCTAGGAAGAAAATCTCAAGATTTACGAGGGGAGAAAAAAGAAAAAAGTGATGAGGGCTAATGTCATCCAAAATACAACTCACTCCCAAAGCATGACCAACCCATTCGCATTAATAACAAGGATCCCCTAAATTTGGTAACTGTCAAAGATTCCTAAATGACAGAAAGGTATTCACAATCTCCACTCACTTGCCCAGTCAGGTTATGGCTTTTTTTCTTGTTGATGTATTCCCTATTGAACTTTCTGTTTAGAATTTTTGTTTGTTTTTACTCTTCAACATAGAAAAGTAGAGAGATTTTTTCACATGATTTCTTACATTGTTGTTTGGATTTCAGTCATGAGAAAAAGAGTTAATTTTTATTATAACTATCATTTTGCCAGTCACTAAGGGAATAGATTGTCTTACATTTGCATGGTGTATAACATTGTTCTTTACGAAGCATAGATGTAAGATTGTTAACTGTAGTTCACTATGTGCTAATGCAGTGAGATCAGTGCAGCACAAGACAAGCTGACAAATTTGTTACAAAGAATTTTTCAAGATCAACCACAAAATCGAGAATTTGTGCGACTCATTATGTCAACAGTTGGACGTGGAGGTGAAGGTGATGTTGGACAACGCATTCGAGATGAAATCTTGGTGATACAGGTAGTGCTTCAGTGTTTTCTATTTTTTTTAGAATAGGTCAGAAAATACTCGATAACTGATATCATTAAATTATGCAGCGAAATAATGACTGTAAAGGAGGCATGATGGAAGAATGGCACCAAAAACTGCATAATAATACAAGTCCTGATGATGTAGTTATTTGCGAGGTTGGTGAAATTTTTTTGGTTTAGATGAATGAGTTATAATCTGTATATATACATAAAAGTAACAGAGATGTTGCATATTTTCAGGCTCTTCTTGATTATATCAAAAGTGGCTTCAACAGAGATATATATTGGAAAACATTGAACAGAAATGGTGTGACAAAAGAGAGACTTGCTAGCTATGATCGCCCAATTGTGTCTGAGCCATTTCTAAGGAGTGATCAGAAGGAAGGCCTTATCCGCGACTTGACCGCATATATGAGAACATTGAAGGTTAGTTATAATTTTGAAATACATCAACCCTTCAAATGCTCTGCAGTTATAAAAGTCTTCATCATAATAATCTCTTAGTGAACATTTAATGATTGTCCTTGTAGCTGTACTCTTAGCAAGAATAAAATTGAACATAGTGTTATCTCCATTTAGTGGATTAGTCATTAAATCATTGGTATTGGAGGTTTGTATCGTCTTCACATGGATTGTTTCTTCAATTATTTCTTGTATCCATTTGGATTTTTCTTATTTTCAGAATCTTAATAGTTTACCGTTAGTTTAAGGGGTTAAGCTTTACTACTTTGTTTCAGGTCAATCATGTAGAGGTCTTTTTTTTGGCAATATGTTAACTTGACAAATTTAATATAATTTTCAATTCATTTGCTATTGTTCAATTCTTACACAACTTGGGACATAGACTTCAATAAAAAAGAATAGTGCTAGAGTTATTGTCAATGATACCTACTCAAACACTAGGGTATTACGAGATTATTGATCATCCATTCAGCATTGCCAAACAGGAGACCTATGCATCTAAGGAATATTATATGGACAACTTGAAACTCCCATGGAGTTAAAGTCATCCTGTTATGCATCTGATTCAAATGGTCATAACTCTTGAAATTTTTCTTAAAAATTCAATTTAATGTGTTACATTGGAAAACATTCTTTAAAAGACTTTATTAATAAGTCATGATCCATTGTTTGGATGAGCATTGACTTAGTAATGTGGCATGATGTACCTTCTAATGGAAATATGATCCTTTTTTTCATTTCTATTTTTCATCGAAAAGATGATAATCATTTCTTAGTGATGATGACTGTAGTTGATTAGGGTGGCAAATTAATAAATGAAAATTATTTGTCTGAAATAAGCTAGAAAGTCTGCCACATCATTATGAGGAATGTTACATCTTTGAAGTATTTTAAAATTCTTGACTTGTTATAGAAGTTAAAAGTTAAAACCAGTTATGGGATAACTTTTTCAGGAATAAAGTAACTCAATTTACAAACTTATACTGAAATTCTGCACTTGCTTTGTAAAAGACTGCAAGCCAAATACACATTTTTCTTTTCTTTTCTGGTAAGTGTCACTTTATGGGGTGACTCCTTTTATTAATTTCAGGAAAGTTGTGTACATTGCATCCGAAAGATGTTCAACAGCAGATCAAACGGCCCAAACAATACAGATAGAAAACAAACGGCATTCCAGCCAAATCCCCATAGAGTTCCCATAGATGAACATAGTCCTATATGTACTGTCCTTCGTCGAGCATCAATCCCTTTTCCTTGGCAATGATCTGTAGAAATGCATTATGCTCTGTTGGTGCCACCTCCCCCACGTCCCGCCCCAAATTATCTGCACCATGATTGGCCAACCAGTCTGCAGCCGGGTTAGCCTCTCTGTAAATGTGATTGATCGAAAAATTCATACCCTCCAAGCACCTCCAAGCCTGACGAATCAGTTTCTCCAATTTCCAATTGTTACATGATTTCTTCCTTATACTGTTAATGCAAAACATACAATTGCCTTCAATGTCAACGCTAGTTTGTTCTCTTTTGATACATTCCTCTAGGCCTCTAATTAGTGCATACATTTCAGCAGCGTTATTTGTTGAGACACCAAAAGGTTCAGCAAGAGCCCATATCACATTGCCCCGGTCGTCCCTCAAAATACTTCCAATCCCAGCGGTGCCCGGGTTGCCACTGGAAGCACCGTCAAAATTTAGCTTGAGCCTTCCCTTGGGGGGAGCCATCCATTTGGCATTTTGCCTCTTTTGAGTTCCACACGCCAGCCTTCACACCCCAAAGCCAGACGGGGCAAGCCAAATACACATTAACATGCAAATTCTAAAACAATAAAATAGAATTTCCAACATAGAATATTTAAACAACAATATTTTTTTGTCTTGTTTTTATATTACTATTTCACGTTGGTACCAGTTTCGGCCCTTGAAATTTTTTCTCACAATCATGTTTGTAAACAAGATTGAAGTTTTTTTTGTTATATTGCCTATATCAGCTGTTATCTTTCCTATCAGCTGTAGAATGTCTGAGAAATATCAAAGATCTTAATTCTAAAATAGCTCCAACACAAGCACAGTGAGAAGAATAGAAGGATCAAGTACTGGCCAGAATAGAAATGGATAAGGTTAAGGGAAATCTCCTTTGGCACACTGAGATAGGTGTATATAGTAAGGTCACTTTTCAAGCAGAAAGATGCCATCATAGAAAATATTAGATTTAAGCTAGAATCTTTAGTGAACCCCAAAAATACAACTTTCCGATTTTAGAATATTTCTATCTTTTGAAAAAGCTGCTTTTTGTTTCATCCCGGATTGAGAAGAAATGCTCAAAAATCAAAACTTTCTATTTTTAGAAAGTTGTTTTTTCTGAAAATGGTAGTGGATGGCAGAGGTAGAAGGTCATTAATATAGATTCTGAAATGTGCTAGCCAATTTTTTCAAATTTTAACACATTAATTTCACCCATTAACGTTAGTGAAATCACAAACCAACTGAAGGGAACCCTTTCTCTTCTGATCAACCCAGATCCCAATACGAGCAAGGTGAGAGCATACTCGAAAGGGGATTGTTAGCACAAATCTAAAACTGCTAGAAAAGTACAAGGAAAGAAGATAACAATCAACTCAACCACTTATTCAGTGGGAGGACTGGAGATGGAAATTATATTGCTGAAAGTAACAATCAACTCAACCACTTATTCAGCAGGAGGACTGGAAAGAGAAGTACAATGTTGAAAGTAAATATGCAACTCGACCACTTATTCAGCGGGAGTGTGTTGACGGCTCAGCCGATCAACAATATGCAAATGCAATACAATATAGATTGAGCATGACCAGTCTCTTCCACAAGCGTGAGAAAGCAGTGTAATAAGCAAAATAATGAGATAGCTGACAGTACTACTGTTCAACTTTACAAAATGATGGAACTCCTGCCAATAAAAAGTTTTTCAAAAACTCAATGTTGCAATCATAGAATATGTTTCTCCTATCCTCAAATGACTCATCCACACTAAAATCCCAATACCAAGGACAACTTCTACAATCTGATTTCTGATAGACCAGCAACTAAAAGGCACAAACCAAGAACTCAACAATCCACTAAAATGCAAAAAACTTGCTCAAAACTAACTCAAATGACACCAGACCAAAACCAAATGATCTCTAGCAAGTAGGTGCCCAAACCCCAAGCAACAAATTGCAACCAAACTCATTATTTATTTTTGCACGCATTCCAAAGAACCTCTAGCATGGTACGACCCCCAAGAAGGGCGATTTCTTCCTTAAAATTCACACACTTGATAATAAAATCTGAAAATCAACAGAGAGGAGCACCAAGGTTTGCAAAACTCATTTGTCAAATACCCATAACCCAATAAAATTTATCTTAAGACTTATGAGCAAAACAACAATCAGCTATACTAAACCAACAACTCCAAAAATTGATAAAAACTCAAGAAACTCAACTACAATGTGCTCAATCTGCTCTCAAGGATTAAGAACAGCCAAATCTCAACTAGTTGCTATCTTTCAAGCAAGAAGTCAAGCCAAAGCTAGGAGGTATGCATTCCTCGAAACAACTCACTAACCATTTCGGCAGCATAACAATATAGTAGACATAAGATACCCCAAAGAGAGAGCAAACTCTCTTATTCATAACTTTCTCCAACCTTGAATTTAAATTTATTTTCCCTCCAATTAGGTCACCCGCATGAGATTCACATTCAAAATCACTTTGACATTTGCATTTTATTTCAAACTTCATCCTCCTTCATAACTTGGCGTCCAAACACAAGAAAGACAAAACTTTATTTAAAATGCCAATAAAAGGAATGTTAGGTGTCCCAAATAATAAAGTGAAATGCTTTTTAAATATTTGTTCAAGTATGGTGTCCAAAATACTTAAGTGAGAAACCTTATAAAAATTGCTCTTTTTAATAAACCAACTTATCTCTCCATTTAGGCGTCCACCTAGCCTTAGTAAAAGTATTTCACTTAAAATAATATTTTCATCAAATATCGAACTTGCCAAAATAATCACTTCAAATGCTAGAGGCCAACTGAATATATTGCCCTACTCGAAGTAGCCATAATACCAGGTTGCTGAAACACTGCCAAAATCAGCACGAAGGTGTTGGAGACCAAACTGCTCAAATTGACCTGCCAGATATAGCCATTGAAATGAACTGTGGAAACCCTGCTAAAAATAGCACTGTTAAAAATAGAACTTACTTAAAAAAACATACTGCTAAAAATAGTAAGTTGTTCCAAACTCATTTTAACCACAATTCGAGCAGTTGTCGTACTTACTAAAAGTAGTAAGTCCAGCAAATTTCTCTGATTCAGTTGCATGTCACACCGTCGTGAAGCTCTTTGAAAACCCAGAAGGAATCTAGAAATCGAACTGTAAAACTCCAACATGCAGTCCTCATAACTTACTAAAAATAGTAAGTCCGAAAAAGTTATCTGCTTCAATTGCATATCATACCACTACGAAGCTCTCTAAAAACCCAGAAAGAATCTCGGAACCAAACTGCAAAACTCCAACATGCAAATCCCTGAATCTTCAAAAAAAACCTCTAAGCAGCTGGAAACCCAAATTCTGCCACTGACTAGCCTCCGAGCGTTTGGGGATAAGCTATCATTCATTGGAGAGTGCAGTGCTAAAAATGGGGACATTACTGTTCGCCCTTCCCAAAATTGCTTCTCCTCAAGCAATTGCACAACACTACAATGGATCCCAAGGTCCCATGTCCATCTCTGCAAAGACCCACCATGCTAATGTTGCACCACTCTGATCACATCAGTGAAAATCTCATGCCAAAATTGCACTAACCACCCTTGTAACTCCAAAATGTTACCATAAATGAAACTCAAGCTAAAAAATCTGGAAAGACTGAAATCAATATCTTGTAGCATCTCATGCCTAAAAAGATTTGAGTCATCCATAATAGCAATGCCACTATCTATCACAATCCTAGGCAATAGGAAAGATAGTTTACTCAACTCAAAACTGCAATCCTCTGCATATCTCCTCAAGGTGTCAAGTAGAGCCACAAGTGCAAAAGTGACATCTCTAAATCTTCTTGCAAAGAGGAAAGCAATCCTTTGCAAGAGCTCAACAAACTCATACTCATCACTCCGCATGGAGTTACTATATCTCAATTGAAATATCATGGTACAGCCGTGATGACTATACAAATTTCTCACATTTCCAACACCAAGAGTCTCAAAATGTAAAATCAAAGCATGTGAAAGTTCACTGTCCTGACCCAATATTGGGAAGAAACTAACAAATTTTGTTTCACAAACCTCCAAAGTGGCTGGAAAACACACTTGAGCCATCTCCATCAAGAAACTACCACCTCTTTGACAAGAAGTGATGAACCAACTCTCCTGAATGAGAGAAACTCCCCATGTAAGGTGGTTACCTGCCTCCAATCAGCAAGCTCGAGTCTCAAAATCTGCCCTTGTCTTAGCCAAGGATCACTCTCAAGAGCAACCAACCGTTCATTTCTCCAACCCATACTCAAAATTTCTCTCCAATCCATTTGTTGATGAACAAATGGGACCATTAAGAGGCTCAGTACCAAAGAATCAAATATTTCGATCCTTATCCCTCCAAAAGTCCTTTCCACAAGTAATAAGCTCCATCAAACCAAGTTGAGGATCCCAAGCATGGATACCCAACTGAAGATGATCTCCAACACACCGGAAAGAGAATTCAACCCAACTCCAAGTGCTGGTCAAAATTAAGTGCATACTCATAAAATTGGCGTCTCCTCTAGTGAACCCTTGAAGCCAATCTACGAAAGCTTCAACAACATTGGAGCATGAAACATTAGATGACCTCAAATCCAACTCCCCAAAAAAACTAGCATGAGCTAAAACATCTCTCAACCAAAGGGATGGATTGACAAGCGTGCAAACACCATGTTCAGGTCCATCTTTCTCCCCTACTTCATGAGTAACAAGTCTGAAATCTTCTCTCCTCGCTGCTGTAATAGAGTTACCAACAGCTACCAAACTATGTTTGGACAACCTTTTGGTGTCAAGGAAATTGAAAACATCCTAATTCAATACCTTTCAAGTGGAAACTGCATCCTCAATCCTGCTTAAGCGTTTTTGATCAAACAAACTTCTTGGAAGATTATCATTTGCAAGGATCAAACCTCCCTCATGATTTGCTTGCAAATCACCAATAAGCTGAAAACCACATTCCATATAGTGTTTGGAATCTTCATTAGGATCACATTCTGTGCTATTGTCACTCGATGCTTCATCTTCCATCTCAAAAAGAGGATTATCATAAGTTTCTTGTGCACCCACTTCAAGGAGAGGATTGTCAAAAACTTGGAAGTCATTCCTTTCATCTTGCTGCTCCAAATCTGTATATACAACTTCTGACTTTCTGGAGATGCTTTCAAGATCAAACTCCTCCTGAAGACTATCAAGCTCTCCAATCACTTGCTTGATTTTTTCAGCTTGTTGTGCGCCCTCTTGCTCTCTGAAAAGTTTGAAGTCAACAAACTGGTCTTCGACTTCCATTAGAGCCAACTGAGTTTCTTTCAACATGTCCTTTGTTGATTCGAGCTCTAGAGTGAGCTCATCAACCTTTCTCTCACTTCTTTGGAAAGCACCAATGGTCTTCTTTGCAACTTCAATGGCATGATCTCGATCTTCAATCAAGTGCATGTACTCGGACTTCAAGGTCTCCAAGGAATCTCTGATAAGTTGCAAATTGGGAAGAGCAACTTCATCTTTCACTCCCCTTCGTCTCTCTTCAAGCTGAGCCTTCTAGTAGAGTTCTTCAATCCAATTGTGTGTGCGATCAAATTGTGATAGAACCCACACTTCTCTTTCAAAGGACCCTCTAACTTGATCTTCCTTCCCAAGAATATGCAAGGATGGTGGATTGCTGGTTGGCTGCAACTGATAATCAAAACTTTGTTTCTCGTCTTTGCTGCCCTCATCGCTGTTCCAAGACTCCTTTTCTTTACCATCCACTAACTGAAATTGTTCAATGTCAATAAGAGGATCAAGTTCTTCTAATTCTTCAATCCTTTTCTTACAACTAGCTTCAAGAATAGGTAAATCAGTTTTTTTGTTTAATAACACCTTCAAACTCTTCATCATCAAGAGCCATATGGTCCTCAAGCTCTGCTTCCACCTCAATGTCACTTTGGTCAAACTTGAAGGCAGCCCCAAACTCAAGCATATTGTCATCGTTCTTTTCTGTTATAGAGTCCTTATCAAGTTCCATTTCATCATTCAGATCAAAGGGAAATTCATCCCACACAGGTTCCTTGTCAATGCTAGGTACCTTCGCACCTGGATGCCAAGTGGTAAGAGGTTGATCATTTTGATCAAAAGGAAAGAGCTCTTCGTGCTTCACTTGGAGTGCTGACTTTTTGAATAGGTCACCACCCAACTCACCATGATAATGACCATAAGCTAGTTCAAGGACAACACTAGCTTTTTCTTCATCGAACTCTTCTTCAACGAACGCATCCCACACAATAGTATTTCCAACATCTTCATTAGAACTCAAGAATGCTGTTATGTTTTTTTCACTGAGCTGATCTTCATCACTTCCTATCACATGCAAGACTAAGTAGGTATTTTGAAGTTCTTCCAAACACTCTTCAATTGTCAGAGTATCTTCATCAAACTCACGATCATTTTGAGGTGACAAATGCACCTTGTTTGTGCCATCTTCAATGCTAATTGACTGATTTTTCTCTTCAACTTGCTTACTTGTGGGCTGCAACTCACAAACAGGAACTACTTCTTCCTTCCTTGATCCTTCAATCAAGGCTTGTTCTACTTCCCTTTTAATCTTTTTCTTGATGTAGTTGACCATATCCGATTTTCCAAGATTCATAATCATCACACAATTCAAGTAGTAGTCAAAAGAAACATCGTTCTTGAAATCATCTAGCATGCTCTGATATTCCTCATAGAGTATGGAAGCCTCATGTTCACATTGCCTCTTGAATTGTTCGACATATCTAATGAAATCCATTGTGGCAACACTAATTTTTTTGTTATCCCAACATGATGGCAAGATCTTGGCTCTAATACCCCTGAAATGTGCTAGCCATTTTTTTTTCAAATTTTAACACATTAATTTCAACGGTTAACGTTAGTGAAATCACAAACCAACTGAAGGGAACCCTTTCTCTTCTGATCATCCCAGATCCCAGTACGGGCAAGGTGAGAGCATACTCGAAAGGGGATCATTAGCGCAAATCTGAAATTGTTGGAAAAGTACAAGGAAAGAAGATAACAATCAACTCAACCACTTATTCAATGGGAGGACTGGAGATAGAAATTATATTGCTGAAAGTAACAATCAACTCAACCACTTATTCAGCGGGAGGACTGGAAAGAGAAGTACAATGCTGAAAGTAAATATACAACTCGACCACTTATTCAGTAGGAGTGTTGACGGCTCAACCGATCAACAATATGCAAATGCAATACAATATAGACTGAGCATGACCAGTCTCTTCCACAAGTGTGGGAAAGCAGTGTAATAAGCAAGATAATGAGATAGCTGACAGTGCTACTGTTCAGCTTTACAAAATGATGGAACTCCTGCCAATAACAAGGTTTTCAAGAACTCAATGCTGCAATCATAGAATATGTCTCTCTTATCCTCAAATGACTCATCCACACTAAAATCCCAACTCCAAGGACAACTTCTACAATCTGATTTCTGACAGACCAGCAACTAGAAGGCACAAACCAACAACTTAGCAAACCACTAAAATGCAAAGAACTTGCTCAAAACTAACTCAAATGACACCAAACCAAAACCAAATGATCTCTAGCAAGTAGGCGCCCAAACCCCAAGAAAAAAATTCCAACCAAAACTCATGATTTATTTTTGCACGCATTCCAAAACACCTCCAGCATGGTACGACCCCCAAGAAGGGCGATTTCTTCCTTAAAATTCACACTTGATAATAAAATCTGAAAATCAACAGAGAGGGGCACCCAGGTCTACAAAACTCATTTGTCAAATACCCATAACCCAATAAAATTCATCCTAAGACTTATGAGCAAAACAACAATCAACTGTACTAAACTAGCAATTCCAAAACCTGATAAAAACTCAAGAAACTCAACTACAATGTGCTCAATCTGCTTTCAAGTATTAAGAACAGCCAAATCTACAACTAGTTGCTATCTTTCAAGCAAGAAGTCAAACTAAAGCTAGGAGGTATGCATTGCTCGAAGCAACTCACTAACCATTTCGACAACATAACAATATGGTAGACATAAGATACCCCAAAGAGAGAGCGAAGCCTCTTATTTATAACTTTCTTCGACCTTGAATTCAAATTTTTTTTCCCTCCAATTAGGTTGCCCCCATGAGATTCACATTCAAATTCACTTTGACATTTGCATTTCATTTCAAACTTCATCCTCCTTCATAACTTGGCGTCCAAACATAAGAAGGATAAATTTTTATTTAAAATGCCAATAAAAGGAATGTTAGGTGTCCCAAATAATAAAGTGAAATGCTTTTTAAATATTTGTCCAAGTATGGTGTCCAAAATACTTAAGTGAGAAACCTTATAAAAATTGCTCTTTTTAATAAACCAACTTATCTCTCCATTTAGGCATCCACCCAGCCTTAGTAAAAATATTTCACTTAAAATAATATGTTCATCAAATATCAAACTTGCGAAAATAATCACTTCAAATGCTGGAGACGAATTGAATATACTGCCCTGCCTGAAATAGCCATAATACCAAGTTGTTGAAACATTGCCAAAATTAGCATCAAAGGTGTTGGAGACCAAACTGCTCAAATTGACCTGCCAGATATAGCCACTGAATTGAACTGTAGAAAACCTACTAAAAATAGCACTGTTAAAAATAGAACTTAATAAAAATAGCATACTGCTAAAAATATTAAGTTGTTCCAAACTCATTTTAACCACAATTTGAGCAGTCGTCGTAGTTATGAAATATACCCCTTTCTTTTTTGCCTTTAATTTTTGAGTTACAACAATGCAAAACATGCACCCGTTAAGAATTAGCTCTTAAACCAAAACACAACTGAAATAACTCTAACCAAGAATGCGCCCTAAAACCATTTAAGGAGGAGGGGCGGGCATATGGTCAGAGGATCCCTAGGATCTAATAACTTGAATTACAATTGGAAATGAAGAGCTAAATTCGACACCAAGAATGTGCACGCAAAATCCTTTTGCAAGGCAAGGTGCTAACATATGGTGGAATACTAGATTAACTGAAAGTAAACTTCTTCTGCAAATGCAGGCATCCACAAGCGGTGGGAATACTCCACTTATTATGTGGGTGTGATTATTACGAACATTTATAGGCGGCAAGCCAACCAATTAACCTCACTTCCACTTAAACTGTGGGGGGTATACCATCCACACAACCACTTATTTCATGGGGGGAATTACAAACAAATAAATTGCAGCAAACAAGCAAACTGTTGTTAGTACTACTAAATAGCTTACAAATGATTAATAAACAGCTGCAATATGACAACCATGAATTCCCAAAATGTCCAATGGTTAGAGTAACACTTCCTCTAACGTTTACAATGCCAAAAATGATATAGAAAGAACTTAGAACAGCATTATAACAATTTCAAACTAATCTGATCAGAAACAGGAAATACATAAAATCAGATCAGCAAAGATAGAATTCACCAATTTGGACGGAACTTCTTCGAAATAGCTCCGAAAACTTTCCTACCACAGTCGATCAACAGCTGGAAGCTAGGCATCCAAACTCCAATGGAAATTCGAGCCAAGAGCAGGTAGAAACAGTCGGCACAAATCCCAAGGCAACAAGAAGAAAGGTATGGCCTTCAGGAAGGGTCGACCTTCTCCCAAAAATCATAAACTTCAAGATAAAATCTGCAAACTTGCAGAAAGGGGCGCCCTCCACAGTGGAACAACATGGTCCAGTACCCAAAATGATAGAAAATTCGATGGTGAAGCTACGAACATAAATTCGCTTCAGCCATGAACCAAACAACAACTCAATAACAGGTTATACAGCAGCAACCTGTCAAATAACATCAGAAATAACGCTCCATCTGCACTCCTGTGTGAAGTACAGTCTCAAAGACCCACCTAGGAAGCCATAGTTTTAGGCCCGAAGGATGGAGTGAGTTTGCTAAGCTTGCCCTTAGCCAGGTTCTGGTTTCAAACCAGCAACATAACACTACTTTCCAATTTTCCAAGATGAGATACAAAAGAAAAGGCGCCAATATATAAGCTCTCATTGCTGCATTTCTTTAACATATATATGTATTATGTTATTTTATATTAATTATTATATGTTTTATTTTCATATGCATGTTCTATATTTTTATATTATACTAATTATAATATCAAATTGTTAATATTTATTTTGTATTGCTAATACTTATATTTTAATATTTGACAATTATAATTATAATATTATCTTACGATAATTACAATTATAATAATATTAAATTGACAATATTTCTTTTTTATATTTCTAATATGTATTTTGTTATTTGTTTTATTTCTTTATTTGCATTTCAAAGCATCTTAGTGTTCCAATTTCAGGGGCATGACAATGTCCTCATAAAATCTGCAATAATGTCTTCATAAAATCTGCTCGTAAGCCGCCATGATCTCACTAGTATCACTTCTTTTTTTCCTTTACAAAATTGCTGCTATACATCTGCTTACACGTCTTATAAATCTGCTTGAATAGGCTTTCATTTCTGCTCTTCATATAAGAATTATTCCTTGAATTAATTGATTATGAACTCTCTCACAACCTCTTATTTATACCTCTCAAAATGACTCTTCAACCAAGGGACGTGACTCTTCAAAGGGGGTCGGTCCAGCAGCAAATATAAATTTTATTTATTTTCTTTTTATTCTCCAAGGTCGGGCACACCGCTCTAAGGGGGTCGACCCTCTTTTCAATTATAAAATTAGTTTATTTTTAATTTTCAATCCCACTATAAATGGGCACCACAATTAGGGGAGGTCCCAAATAGTATTTATTTTTATTTAATTAGCTTCAACACTCCAAAGGGGGTGATCAAAAATTAATTTTATTTGGGGCCACTCTTATTACCAAAACCCCTTTGACATCAATGACAATTTTTTTCTAACACTTTGACAATTTTCTCTACTTGGTGCCTATGGCTGAAATGCTCCACAATTGTTAATCAAAGATGGAATGAAGAAAAATTGGGCACTTAAGTTTGCTTGGATACTGAGGAAGGGTCAAAACAGTTTTAAAGCATAGAATTTGCCTAATTAGATGTGAAGCTTCACTGCATACTTTAAAATTTCAAAAGGTTCTTGCTAAGGTGTTACATAGAGCTGCTATATCCAGTCTTTTTGTAGGCTTAAAAAACCATCCATTCTAGAAATTGGAGGTGCCATTGTCAAGGGTTTTTCTTCATCATATTTTCATAATACACAATGCTTTGTCATCGCTTTTTAATCATGAGCTTGATTGTTCATAGTTAAACTCATTCAAGCATATCCAAGGCAACATAATATTGATGACGTTCATTCCTTGTCAAAATTTCAGTCTACATCATCTGAGCACAAAATTGATTGTTTGTAGGATCATTGTTCAAGTTTTAGTGCCATATAGGCAAACAAAAGGCCATAGTAGGGTTTTAATGCTCATTCCACATTAGTTATACTAGTTTCTAGTGATTTTGATGCAGGCGCATTATTTTATTTTGGCTTATTATTAATGTTTGTTGCTCTAGATATTTCTAGATGAAATAATGTGAGGTTGTGAGCCCTCACAAACCTCCGAATCAATTAGTTTTAACTAGAAGATAGGAAGTTGAGAGATTATAGGGATTTATTCGGATTAGTTCCAAGCTTAAGTTTAGCCTATTTTTTCAGTATAAAAGTAAAGCCTATGTTGTAGCCTAAGCATGGGCAAGATATGAGGAAAATGATCATTTGAATAAAGTTTGATTTAGTTATTGTTTTGATTTTCATATTCTTGTTTTCCTGCAATTTTTATTATGCAATGATTTTGGCTACGCACCAGTTGGTATCAGAGCCGGATATTCAGATTGAGGGAAATTAGCAGAAGTTATTTGATTCTTCTCAAGAAATTGCTGCTCAGAGGAGGACTGTATGCTGCCGATAAAAAGAAGATTTTGATAAGTTTGTGTGTTTCTGCAATAACACAAAAGAAGTCGCCTGGACAAAAGCGCATTAGCAGGTGCTAAATTGTTATTCTAGAAGATAGAAAAGTATCTTTATACTGCTCCTATGCACCGATCTCAGAATTATTGTTTGTGGAAGTTATTGCCAAGTCCTTGTGATCTTTAAACTGCTGGATAAAGATCACAAAATCAAGTTATTGTTGCAGACACAATGATGATCATTAAAAGAGATCGCTGGTCAAAGAAGCCGATTTGGTTGCATTAATAAGATTCAAGGATAAAGACAAGTCTTTAGAAGAGGTCGCTGCGATCACCAAAGAGGAGTGTATAGTGCCAAAGACCGCTGTTCTTAAGAAGGAGTCACTGAAGATTGAAAGGTGCACAAGAAGAAAATTTTCTTTTTGAAAGATAAGGTAAAATTAGATTCTTGTGTTGAAGACGCTGTTTGAGGGAAATTGTTAAGAGATCTGCAAGTCGTTCCCTGAAGAAATCACAGCCACACATAGGAATCGAATAAAGATTAGTTTTTGATACAAGTTAAAGCTGCGAGTACCACGGAGGGGTGTTTCTGTGAAGACTCAGCAAATGAATTCATTGGCTTTCTCTTCCACAAGAGTCGATCGATTCAAAGGCCAAGTTTATTCGTCCTTTGTGAGCAGATTGGATGAATGCCAAGAGAAGCATTTGCTATTTTCATACCAGCGCATGAGGAGTTGATGAATTGGAAAGCTACATAGATTGCTTAAATAAAATTTCAAGAATGTTAGCATAAAAGAGAGAGAGAGAGAGAGAGAGAGAGAGAGAGAGAGAGAGAGCATATTGCAAATTCAGAGAGAGAGAGAGAGCATATTGCAAATTCATTATTATTCTTAGATAAGAATTAAATTTTGTATGAGAAGAAGATTATTTTTCAGTCCTATACCATTATTGGTATTTGAATACGGCGAAGTCACAGCCAGTGCAAGGGAAGACCTTTGCCAAGAAATGGCATTCAGAGCTCGAGGAAGAGGACGAGGACGAGGAAAACAAGCTGCGAATGCAGAAATTTTAGAAGAAATGAGACAAATGCAAGCGCGGTTGTAGGCTATGGAACTTGCACAAAGAAGAGGCATTGACATAGATGATGTCAGTGACGAAGAGGAAGAACCTCAAGAAGAAGGAACAAAAGAAGGATTTGAAACAAGACTTGTCAAGGCAATTTTGGGAGCGAGTTCCAAACCCAAGTTGGAGGTGCCTATGTATAAAGGTAGCCTGGATGTTGAGAAACTGATCGATTGGATCAGTGAAATGGAGAAATTTTTTGAGTATGAAAATGTTGTTGATGACAAAAAAGTGAAATTTGCTGTAACCCGATTGAAGGGTCATGCATCCCTTTGGTGGGATGGAGTCCAAGATGAAAGGAGACAAAAAGACAAGCCGAAGATCAAGAATTGGGAAAGGATGATAGCCAAGCTAAAAGGTAAATTCTTGCCTAAAGATTACCAACTTAATCTTTTCAAGAAATTACAAAATCTTAATAAAAAAGAAGTGTCAGTTAAAAATTATACAGAGGAATTTTATTGAAGATGACACATAGAAGGTGGCTCGATATCTCAATGGAATGAAATATAATATTCAAGATGAACTTAATATTTTGTGTCCAAGAACAGTGGAAGAGGGAAACTAGTATGCTCTCAAAGGAGAGGAGAAACTTTCCAAAAAACAAGCACAAAGCTCAAGAGGGAGAGGTAGAAGCTTCAAAGGAAGAGGATCACCAAGTGGTAGAGGTCAGTGGCAAGCTCACAAAGAAGAAGCCAGTAGCTCACATCACCAAGAACAATCCTCTCGAGGTAACGATTCTTTTAGAGGAAGAAGACCTTATTCAAGAGGTAGAGGTAGAAGATTTGTTGGAAAATGTTTTAAATGTAATAAATATGGTCATAGATCTTATGAGTGTCCAGAAAACCTTACCAAAAGTCAAAGAAGTGCACACATTGCTCAAGTTGAAGGGGAGGCTGTAGAATCACCTGTTCATACAAATGCACCCGAGGTTGGAGAGGCACTACTCATGAAATGAGTCTTGCTTAAGCCAAACAAAGAAATCTGTGAACCTGCACAAAGGAAAGCATTATTCAAAACTACTTGCAAGGCTAAAGGTAAAGGTTGTAAAGTTATAATTGATAGTCGAAGCAATGACAATCTTGTATCTACCGAAATGGTTGATAAAATAGGGTTGAAAAAGACAACACATCCAACTCCATATAAGGTGTCTTGGCTGCAAAAAAAACATCAAGTATTGGTAAATGAGTAGTGTCAAGTAGAGTTTCAAATAGGGAGTTACAAAGATAAAGTAATATGTGATGTTATGGCAATGGATGTCTGTCATATTCTCTTAGGTAGACCTTGGCAGTTTGACAGGAAGGAAATCCATGATGGAAGATGTAACACATATACTTTTGAAAAAGATGGACATAAACACACACTGATACCCCTTAAGGATGAAAATGCAATTGATGATGTCAGTCCTAAGGTATTGATGGTAAGTGGGAAATGTTGTGCCCTTTTCACACATCACCCCATTCAAATTGGGACCCCCTAATTTTTGCTCCATTTTGGTCTTTTGGCTTTGTTTTTTGGGTTGCTTTGTGTGTCTCTCTCTTTGATCTTTCTATATTTCTGGGGATGTCCCGTCGTTTGATCTAGGTTGAAATTTGGGCTAAGTCTGTGAAATTAGGGTTTTCTATCCTTCAGGCTTGTTTGAGGTCAAATAGAGTTATCAAATTGAAATTTGAGCTTAGTACTGCAATCACGGTGCTTCAGGCAGAGTCCCACTAAATTTTTACTGAGTTCTGACAACTTACTATTTTTAGTAAGTACTCAATCTGGGATCTTTTTATCAGGATTTTGGAATTTTGACTGCTTCATCACATTCGAGGTACTTTCAGATGCTCGCACGCAAAATTTGAGCAGAATTGGACAACTTGCTATTTTTAAAAGTTTCGGCTTCAAGAGCCATTTTCAAGGTTTTCACGGATGCCTTTCAAATGCATGTCTGGAGAATATTTATGGGTTTTTCAAAACCTTCGCAATGATGTAACATGCAAGCTAGGTTGAGGACTTTTAGTAAGTTAGGTTTCAAAAAGCTATTTTTAGGGTTCACATGCAGACTTTTTCAGTGCATGTCTAGATATTCCTTATGGGTTTTACGAGAGCTTCGCAGTGATCTTACATGCAAGCAGAGTTGATCATTTTCAGGAACTTACTATTTTTAGCCAGTGTCCGCATGCAGACCAGTTTTCTGGGTTTTTTGAGATCTCTCGGGCAATGTGACATACAAAACCATTTGGCAGTCAGTTGATCACTTTTTCGGGTTGTTACTATAAATAGCAGGTTCACTTCGGCAGCCACCTGACACTCCAGTATCACGAACAGAATTGCATGCAGCAGAAATCAAGTCAAACGGAGACCATTCGGGGCACATGCAAGTCAGATTAGGGTTTCCAGCTTCGGGATTCAAAAAGAGGGGTAAAAAGCTAGAATTTCGAAAAACGAAGGTATCCCACTGCAATCAGCATCCTTCAGGCAATCTACTGGTAAAATTTGGGCGCAATCCGAGCACTTCCTATTTATAGTAATTCGTCTCCAAGACAGGGCTATAAATAGAAGGTCAACATGAGGGGCAGGTGTGAACAGGTTCACCAAGCGATGAGGACCACGTGGTGAAAAATTCAAGTCAAATGGGGTTGCAGAAGTCAAGCAATTTTCGAGTTTGCTAAAAATAGCAGATGAGCTAGGGCAACAAGTATAAAGGGGTAGCGGAGGCATATCACGCCAACTCTAGATTCATAATAGATAAAAGCCATGGAGATTCACACCTCTTCGAAATTTGCTAAAAATAGTGTGGCAAGAGGTAGATGAAGGCCTTGAAATTTCTAAGTCCATGAATGGAAATTGGCAAGAGGAAGTGTGAAATGCGCCCAAGCATGGAGGACGCTTTAAAATTTCTAAGTGTATAAACATTCCTTCTCATACCTCCAAATGCGCCCAGCTTGCAAGGCATGAAGGCTAGCATGAAAAAGTTTCTAAGTATGAGAAATTCCTCCTCATACCCTCAAATGCGCCCTTGGCATGGAGGAGGCTCAAAACAAATTCTAAGTATGATGAAATTCCTCCTCATACCTCCAAATGCGCTCATCTTACAAGTTAATGGAGGAAACGTGATGATAAAAATCTAAGGCATGGCAAAGTCTTGTTCTTCTAACGCCGGTGCTTCTCAGGGAGATGAACTAGTTGAGGCTACCAACTCAAAAAAGAGAAAAGGTAAGGAAAAGGCGGTAAATGAGGAACCAGTCCAAAAGAAATCTAAGCCTCTTCATTCAACCACATCCAAAAATGTGGAAGAGATACTGATCATGGAGGAAGAATCATGGGGACAATTTAAAATTCCCTCGCCAGTTCTAGAAAGGGATATGGAGCCAATGCAGCTGGAAGATGATTATCATCACTCCCCTACAGGCACGAAAATTTATGAGTCAGATGAAGATGTGGATATCATAGGAGGCGACTTCCAAGAGGGAATGCTTTCCGCCCTCAAAGGAATTCTAGAAGATCCATCTATGCAGGAAATTCGGGATATACAAGACATTCCAGATGATCAGGATTGTTGATGTTATAGCAGCTTAGGGCTGCACTTCATTGCACACGCTTCAAAGAAGGAAGCATAAATTAAATGGTAGCCATTCGGCTATTTAATTTATGTTAATAACAATTGACAAACTTAAAGGGCCGACCCTATAATGGTTCACATGAATTGTTTAGTGCTTGGGCCGACCTACCTTGTAAATATCATTTATTATGTTTGTTCATAAAGGGCCGACCTAAGTTGAAGAGGCGCCTAAATTGTATATATACAAGGTCTTCTATTGTTATTGTATTCATTCAAGTTCTTCAAGTAAATTCGCAATTAAGAGCAGAAGTTCACACCTTCATAGCAGCAGTTCGAATTCAAGGAAGATCTCATTCATTTGTATATCTTGCATCTAGGAGAGGTGCGATTCCATTGTATCAATAATTGGCCATTGTTGGGCCTAAGTTGTAAGCAGATTTCTGCTCTTGTTCTACTTTATATGAGAGAATCATTTGCTGGGTTTTTCTCCCTCAAGAGGAGGGTTTTCCCAGGGTATCTTGCTGTGTTTATTGTCTTATGTGTTGCAAATATATTGAGTGCTTTCAGTTATTTATCTGATCTATAAAACACTAACATGGTATCAGAGCAGGTTTGGAAAAGATCGTGATCAGATTTAGTTTGCAGCACTCACTCTAATCTTTTTCAGTCTATCTCCTAAATTTTTCAAGATGGTGAACGGTTTGAAAATCGAGGATAGACTCAAAGGAATTTCGAACTACACATCATGGAGGTTCAGGATCATGCTCACATTGGAAGAGAATGATTTGGCTGAGTTTGTGAAAACAAAAGTTCCCGAACCTGAGGAGGAAGAAGAGAAGTTGCAGTGGATGAAGAAAGATACTAGGGCAAAGAAAGTGTTGGTTGATTCCGTCAAGGATCATGTTTTACCGATTGTCTTCAAGTTGGATACAGCAAAAGAGATGTTTACAACTTTGGAAGAGATGTATGAAATCAACAACACTAGTCGAGCACTTGCACTGAAGCAACAACTTCATCATGTGAAAATGGCTAAAGGAGAATCTGTAATTACATACTTCATGAGGATTTCAGAGATAAGAGATCAACTCTCCACAATTGGTCACATGATTGATGACAAAGACTTGACTATGCTTGCTCTCAATTGTCTTCCGCTTTCATGGGAGTCGTTTATTCAAGGAATCAGTGCAAGATCTAAACTTCCCAAGTTTGATCGATTGAGAATTGATTGCATTCAAGAGGAGTCGAGACTAACGGCTAGGGGCATTGGTCAAAGTTCAAAGAATGAAGAAATACAAGTTCTTGCCTCTCATTCGTTGAAGAAAGGAAAAGGCTTTAAGAAAGGGTTCTTCAAGAGGAATCGAGAAAATGGAAATGATGGTGCTCCTGCTTTCAAAAGGAAATGAGACATGTCCAAGATTCAATGTTTTCGGTGTGATAAGTATGGTCACTTTGCGAAGGATTTTCCTCTTAGACCCAAGCAACAGGTTGCCACTGCAAATGTTGAAGAAGTTGCTCCGCAAAAGGACTCCAGTGATTACCTATTCTATTCAGCTTTGTCAAGCAATGTATCTACCGACGCCTACACTTGGCTGATTGATAGTGGTGCCTCTAGGCACATCTCCGATTTCAGGGGTCACCTTTCAGACTTAGTGGAGAGTAACTCTAGTGATCAAGTCGTTATTGGAGACGATGCTAGATATTCTGTGAAAGGAATTGGAAACTCCTCTCTTCACTTGGATTTCGGGATTTCATTGGAGTTGAATGATGTACTGTTCGTTCCAGGGATAAAGAGGAATCTTGTCTCAATTTCGGCATTAGAAGACAAGGGTTATCAAGTTGCCTTTTCTAAACGCAAAGTTCTTATATGGGCAAAGAACTCCAACTTCAAAACTGCTCAAGTGACTGGAGTTAGACATGAATGTCTTTACAAGCTTTGCACTCGTCCTCTTCAAGCGCTTGTGGATAACGCTTCCAGCATGTGTGATCTTTGGCATTGAAGATTGGCTCACATTCACTTTCGAGCACTACCTATCATGGAGAAGATGGTCACCGGCCTTTCGAAATTCAACCAGGAACATGAAGGTACATGCAAAGGATGCGCCCTAGGCAAGAATACAAAAGGTACGTTTCATTCTAGTGAAAATAGATCTAAATGTATTCTTGATCTCATTCATTCTGATTTATGTGGTCCAATGTCTATTGCATCTTCTAGTGGTTTCTTGTATTACATTATTTTTATTGATGATTACTCTATAAAGACTTCGATTTATTTCTTGAGATCTAAAGAATCTGAAGAAGTATTAGAAAGATTCAGAGAATTCAAGGCTCAGGTTGAAAACCTGTCTGGAAAAAGGATCAAGGTTTTGAGATCCGATAATGGTGGAGAATACACCTCTGGCACCTTTCGAGATTTTTGTATTGAAGCAGGGATTAAGAGGGAGTTCAGTGTTCCCTATAATCCACAACAAAATGGTATTGCTGAAAGGAAGAATAGGTCTATTGTGGAAGTAGTAAAAGCTATGATCCATGATCAAGATCTGCAAATCTCTCTTTGGGCTGAGGCATCGAGGACAGCCGTCTATGTTCAAAATAGGAGTCCCCACAGGATCTTGGAGAATAAAAATCCTGAAAAAGCATTCTCAGGGGTGAAACCAGAAGTCAGTCATTTGAGGATCTTTGGTTGTCCAATGTATGCTCATATTCCAAAGGAAAAGAGAACAAAGTTAGAACCTTCTGGGAAGAAGGGAATTCTTGTAGGTTACAGTGAGACATCAAAAGCCTACAGAATCTACATACCAGGACAAAAGTCTATTGAGATTAGTAGAGATGTCACATTTGAGGAAGATGTTGCATTTAGAAGATCCAAGGGCACTCCTATGGAGATCGATGAAGAAGAACCTCCTCAAGACATGGAAGTTGACCATATTCTTGAGAATCAGAAGGAGGATCCAGAATCTAAAGAAGATGATGATCTAGTTGAACCCTTGGATCCTACTGATGGGCCTCTAGATATTGTGATTGGAAAGAAAAGACCTCTTTGGGCTCGAAGGACAATGCATGAGGCAGAAATTTTTGTAGCCCCAAGAGGAGCCTTTAGAGAAAGCAAGAGACCTCACAAGTTCTCTAGTTATGTCGCCTTGATGAGTCAGATTATTGAGTTAGAGCCTTCAAGTGTCGAGGAAGCTTCTAGTCAACAAGTATGGAAAGATGCCATGACTGAGGAATATCAGTCCATACTTAAGAACGATGTTTGGGATATTGTTCCTAGACCCAAAGGCAAATTTGTGGTGTCTTCTAAATGGCTCTTTAAGATCAAGCATGCAGCTAATGGGAGCATTGAGAAGCACAAGGCAAGATTCGTGGCTAGAGGGTTCTCACAAAACAAGGGAGTTGACTATGAAGAAACTTTTGCTCCTGTGGCTCGCTATACGTCTGTCAGAACCATCATTGCTATTGCTGCATCTAGAGAATGGAAGATTCACCAAATGGATGTAAAGACAGCCTTTCTAAATGGTATAATAGAAGAAGAGGTTTACATTGAGCAACTCGAAGGATTTGAGGTGCATGGGAAGGAGTCTCATGTTTGCAAGCTGAAGAAGGCCTTGTATGGTCTTAAGCAAGCTCCTCGTGCTTGGTATGAAAGGATTGATCAGTATCTATTGAGTTTGGGTTTCTCAAAGAATGATGCAGATTCTAACCTCTACTTCAAGGTGGTAAATGGTGAAGCTTTGATTCTGGTTCTATATGTTGATGATTTGATTATCACTGGTGAGGAGCACCTAATTCTAAAATGCAAGAAGGAGTTAGCTTCAGAGTTTGAGATGAAGAATCTAGGTCTCATGCATTACTTCCTTGGCTTAGAAGTTTGGCAAAAGCCAGATGAGATGATTCTAAGTCAAGGCAAGTATACTATTGACATTCTCAAAAGGTTTGGTATGATCAACTGTAAACCTATGTCTACACCCATGGAGACTAATCTAGATAAGTTGAAGGAGGTTGCAGTTAGTTCAGAACCAGTGGATTCCACGATGTATAGACAGTTGATTGGTTCATTGATGTATCTAGTTAACACTAGACCTGACATCTGCTATGCAGTGAGCGCACTTAGCCAATTTATGTGTGAACCAAGGCAAATACATCTTGTTGCAACTAAACATATCCTAAGATATTTATGTGGCACAATTGGATATGGGTTAAGATATTCTTCAGGTGTGGATTTAGAGCTGCATGGTTTTACTGATTCTGATTGGGCAGGATGTGTTTCAGATCGGAAGAGTACCTCTGGTTGTTGCTTCAGTTTGGGTACTGCTATGATTTCTTGGTGTAGCAGGAAACAGTCTTCAGTAGCCTTGAGTACAACCGAGGTAGAGTACATAGCAGTTTGTGTGGCAGCTTGTGAGGTAGTGTGGCTTTGTAAGCTCCTTGCAGGATTGTTTGGACAATCAATGGAGCTTACCATTATACACTGTGATAGCCAGAGCTGTGTAAAGCTTTCTGTCAATCCCGTGTTTCATGACAGAACAAAGCATGTTGAGATCAAGTACCACTATATTAGAGATATGGTACTAAGGAAAGCTATACAGTTGAGGTATATCAACACTGATGAGCAAATGGAAGACATTCTCACCAAGCCTCTCTCCAGGATCAAGTTTGTGTACTTTCGAGAAAAGCTTGGTATGGTGGAGAATGCAGCCTTGACTGAGAAAAAGTCTCAGTATCAGTGATCCTTAAAGTTGATAATGCATTTCTCTATTGAGAGAGATTTGAGGTGCAAGCCCTTTGTAATGCATTTCTCTATTGAGAGAGATTTGAGGTGCAAGCATTTCTCTATTGAGAGAGATTTGAGGTGCAAGTCCTTGGTAGTGCATTTCTCTTCGAGATTTGAGGTGAAAGCCCTTGTTTCCACCCTTTGGGAGAGCCATGGTGGATGTCATGTGTGTGACTCCATGACAACATTACGTGAGGGAATCTGTGATGATTTACTTGAACTTGTGTGTAACCCTCTGGAGGAGCCATGGTGAAAGACACATTGAGGTGACATCACATTAAGTGATGAGCACTTGTACATACCATCTATGGAGGTAGCCATGATGGTTGATATCATGATGAGGTGATATTCTATTTTGTTTTCATATTGATATGATGTGTCTTGTGCAGGTGGAAGTATCATCCCTAGCTGAGAGGGAGTGTTGATGTTATAGCAGCTTAGGGTTGCACTTCATTGCACATGCCTCAAAGAAGGAAGCATAAATTAAATGGTAGCCATTCGGCTATTTAAGTTATGTTAATAACAATTGACAAACTTAAAGGGCCGACCCTATAATGGTTCACATGAATTGTTTAGTGCTTGGGCCGACGTATCTTGTAAATATCATTTATTATGTTTGTTCATAAAGGGCCGACCTAAGTTGAAGAGGCGCCTAAATTGTATATATACAAGGTCTTCTATTGCTATTGTATTCGTTCAAGTTCTTCAAGTAAATTCGCAATTAAGAGTAGAAGTTCGCACCTTCATAGCAGCAGTTCGAATTCAAGGAAGATCTCATTCATTTGTATATCTTGCATCTAGGAGAGGTGCGATTCCATTGTTGGGCCTAAGTTGTAAGCAAATTTCTGCTCTTGTTCTACTTTATATAAGAGAATCATTTGCTAGGTTTTTCTCCCTCAAGAGGAGGGTTTTCCCAAGGTATCTTCTTGTGTTTATTGTCTTATGTGTTGCAAATATATTGAGTGCTTTCAGTTATTTATCTGATCTATGAAACACTAACAAGGATGATGGAGTTGAATAGCCAACAATCCCAGATTGGCTAAAAGAAAGACTTAAAATCAAGGTACCAACACATATACTAGAAGAAGATGATATTGCAAACTTCTTGGCGAGGCTAGAACAAAATGTTACAAAGAAGCCAACCAAGAAATTCTCTAGGATACAAAAAGATGAAGCTGGTAATCGTACTGTACAAATTGCAGTGCCTACAGTTGAGAAACCACGAGATGAAATTGATCCAAGTGAATATGCCATTATAGTCATTGATATTGGTCCGACAACAAAAGGACAAGAAGTTGGGGACTTGGATAATTCTGTTTCTACCATTAAATCCGTGCTAGAAAAATAAACTTTGAAGAAAATAGAGTACAAAATGGAGATTGAGTGCCTAAGAGAATACATTCAACATTTGACAAAGCCGATCAATCGAGGTGATCAATTAGCCCCTCCACTTCCAAACTCTTCACAGGAGCCAACATAAAATTTTGAAGAAGAGTTGACTACTGCCAGGGAGACCAAAGAATGGATGGTAGGAAAAGAGGAAGAAGCAAGGGCATTCGTGAAAAAGTTGGCATATGTTCAAGGGAAAACTTCTTCTCTACTCTCACGAGTTGCAAACTTGGCAGAAACATGGGACAAACTCCAAGACATTCAAAGTAAAATCATCCCATGTCTTCGAGAGATAAAGGGAATTCCTAAGCAGAGGTTGATTGATGAAGGGATCATTGCAGCAGGAGCGACATATGATTTCAACAACTGGTATTGTGCACTGATTTCATGAGGAGAAGTCTTGGAGAATGTAAAAGAAGAAAGTGCTAAAATTGAAGAATAGGTGAAAGGAATCCAAAATAATATTTCCCACATGGCTGTGGATGTGTTAGACAAGGACATTGTCTGAGAGAATGACTTGCGGTCGGCAATATGTAGAATGAAGTTCAAAGGATTTTCTCCACCACGCCAATCTTGAAAGAAAATTTAACTAAGGCATTTGACCTCCTGACTATCCGAAACACCTTCCTGCAACAAGAGTTAGAGTGGATGATCGCCTTTGCAGAATGTGCAAATAGTTTGGATTTGTTGGAGTACAAAGTCAACACATTGCCGAACATCACCATCGAGGAAGTTAGCGCTATCGTGTCAAGATTCATTGAACGAAGCAATGTGGAAGCGGATAAGGATGCAACTCTCAGTGGATGACTCATTTGTTTGCTAATTGATTGATATTTAGGCAACCCTAATTAGGGTTATGTTGTTTTAAATCTGGGCCATTGATCTTGAATTAATCTTGGTCGTTCATTGTATTCAAAAACTCTATAAGTACCCCTCTCTCTCATTTGAGAGGCATTAGAAAATTAGAAAATTAGATTAGAGATTGGAGATTAGAAATCAGAGATTAGAGATAAGATTGTAGAGCATAGATAGTAGAAATAAGAGAGTTTTTATGAAATTGTTGCTGAAAACTATTATGATAATAAAGATCATAATGCATGAGGTGCTTTGAATCCTTTTATTATCAAATGGTTGCATGGTTGCGTATTTTCTCTTTCTCGTAGAATGGATTTAAATTAGAATTTTATTTGAATGCATGTGAGTAGAATGATAGATTGATGGTAAAGATTAGTGAAACTTAGCTCATACTTTCTTCGGATGGATGCTTTTCTTTCGATGCGTAAAGTTAGACTGAGCTTTTGATATGGATGCTTCAATGTTTGCTTCAAATAATGTTGTTCTATTGATGGTATTGTTCGTAGTGAAGAAATCTTAAGCACAAATCCCAGAAGATTGCGCTTGCTTTATGTAGTTGTCGTTTAATGTGGCGAAACAAAGTATGGTTTTGTTTAGTTTCACTCAATCCTTGCAATCTCTTGATTCCATAGAAATAGTATAGGATTTCTAAACCCTTACTCCTTTTTTCATTTTTTTAATCTAAAATTGAAAAAGTCCAAAAAATATAACACTGCATTTGAGTCCTTGCTTTTCAAGTAACTTACTAGAGTAAATCCCTTTGGGTTACCGGAAAAATCACAACGACCATAGAGCGTATCCACACCCCAATTTACGAAACATTGGAATTACCATGTGACTTTTCTTGCAATCTTAGCATAAGAGGTAGTTTTTCAAGAGAGGATAGAGCGTCTGTGGATTCTTTATTCTAGAGTGTTTGGTGTGTCATAAAACACGCATCAATAGGTCTTAGTTACATGTTTCAACCACAGTTGAGGCCCTCTTTTAAAAACACTTTATGATTACTCTTTTAAGTACTTTATAATATAATAATAAAATATAAATTGCTTTTTGATGCACATGAAATTCCTTTTTGGGGCAACTTAAATTAAATTATTTAATTATTTCCTCAGCTCAAAAAGGGGACATGATAGTTTCATAGTGGTGCAAATAGTTTTTGATTTTGATGTTTTGTTTTTCTAGAAATTGTAGATTTTCATAGGTGAGTTGAGCAATTCTCATTTTGAGAACTTTTGGGGTTTCATTTAGGTTCATATAGTATCGTTTTGGGGTGCAATTTTTTTGAAAATGCATAATTTTTTCTGTAATTTTAATTTATGTAGTGTGTTTTATTTATTTTATATAAAAAATTGTTTCAACTCCGTGACCTATTTTTTGACATTTGTAATACATTGAGATCAAGACCACTTCATTGTTTTGGCAAGTGGAAACTATAATTGCACCAAGTATGAATTTCCATTATTATAATTTGTTATAGAGGTTTCATAATTGTGTTATTTTAGGAGGGTATTTATGCAAATACACTGAAATGTAAGTGCCATCATATCATGTACTTGTCTTTTGAGGGCACTTATATTTGGGCATTTTATAATCATGAACTACAATAAAGTTTCATTCTGGGGAGCTTCATGCAAAGGCTTCAAGTGTTTCTACACACTAGGACATAATAAAGGGATGAGAGTGCAGTTGAATGGCAGGCATTGTGATCCTACCTTCTTTTCTGATGAAATCTCATGAGTTGTATCTAGATCTTATAGTTTTCTCTTTCTTACATCTTGCTTGTGACTTGACACATCTTGATTCACTTCGGTTCATATCTCAAATTGAGATCCTTTAGTAAATGATCGTAAATCCTACATCTAATTCACAACGCATTAAATCTTAATTGAGAGCCATTCATTATGGTTAATGTTTATGAATCTTTATGGTACTTGCTCCTATGGATCAGTTTTAGTCACAATTTTACATCAACATTGAGGTACACAAGCAACTTGCAAATTCATTCATCATACTCTCTTCATCCTCTCTTGGGGGAGTTTTGTCCTATTAGTTTTCTTCTCATATTTTGAGGGGTATCATCATTGTAAATGGGTACTTGATCAAGCCTAGTTGTAGGGATCTATTTCATGTTTCATATTTCTCGAGTTGCACTTAAAGGAGGGGTGTTGATGTAATTATTTAATTTCACCTTATTATTTAAGTTTACTTAGGTAGGAATAGATAAATAAGTACATGTAATTTCCTTCTCTTGTGGCATTATGCTTTTTTCCTTAGCTTTTCAAACTTGGAAACTTAACTAAAGCAATCCTTTGTTTTTTGGTTTTATGCCTTATCCTCATCCTCATCGAATTTAGAATCTATAAGGCTATATATTTGAGCTCTTTCCTATCATTGAATAATCAATTTTATATCTGTTGGCGTTTCAAATCACACCTCTGGAATGCGTTTTGGAAACGAACAACTATGTGCAGTAAATTGCTCTTCAAATTAGGAGGGGAAGCTCCCTCTTTTGCTGAGTTGCATAAAGAAAGTAAACTAAACTAATTTTGCCTATCTTTTTGGTTCAGCTGCGAGAACACAAGGTTATAGAACTCTAGATGTTGCAGCTGAGGTTTTCCCTTAAATGAAACTTAACAACTACAACTTAACTTACGCTATTGACGTTTCTAGCCTTTCAAGTAAACGCAAAGCAAGAGAGTTAGAAATGAACGAGATTGATTTTCTGACAAAGATACTTAAATAAGCTTTCTTCAACATACATCTAGTGAATTTCAATGCAAGCTGAAAAAAAGATCATAAAAGCATTACACAATGAATGAAAATATGAGACTTTATATCAAGGCAGAAAAACACGCTCAATACTTTATTTCCTCACACTTCCAGCACAAAACAATAAACGGAAATTTGAGATTTTTATCTCGGGGCAGAAAAACATGCTCAAGACTTTATTTACTCAAACTTTTGGCACAAAGTTACAAT
Organism: Sequoiadendron giganteum; assembly: GCA_007115665.2. Lineage (NCBI taxonomy): Eukaryota > Viridiplantae > Streptophyta > Pinopsida > Cupressales > Cupressaceae > Sequoiadendron > Sequoiadendron giganteum. The sequence goes on from CM021100.1 coordinate 42,586,353, forward strand.
TCTGGGACAACAAGTTGTGGCAAAATACACGCAACATGTGATCAAACCAGATTATCACTTGACACAAGACACATGTACTGAACAAGAACTTGCAGCTAAAAGAGGCATGCAAACTTCCCCTTAACACAAAGTGAACTGACACTAATCGATAACAAACATGAAGGCATAGGCTCAGTAATTCTGTTATCACAAGCACGGTTAAAGAAAAATGAGCAAACGCTGCTCTTATTTATAACTAAGCAGAAGAGTAGGGAACTTTAAAATCTCCTTGCTTTTACAACTAAGACTTGCCAACTTACAAGCTTTATTTCTAAACCTAAAGAAGATAAGCATCTACAACTAAGAAAGCATGTAAAATAGAAAGTGCCAACTCGTTACAACTATTTTCTTTCTCTTCTCAAAGAATGAATAAGAATTATGCCAAGAATAGAAATAAAGCTTAAAGAAAAACTTCTAGAAGAAAGCTGATTTAAATCTCGATCACATCTGCTTAAAAGCGAGCAACTGTATCCTTGGTGGGGGTGTCAATACTATTAATAACAAAATGCTGCTTTTCGAAGATTTCTTCACCATCTGCAATAGATCTTAGGAAATCTTTATTCTCATTGGCCGCCTTTCAAACTTTGCTGACATCATGGAAATTAGATTCATTCTCCCAACACTGCCTTCACTGTCATGAACAATACTCTGAAACCGTGCTTGGACTAAGTCAAGCTCAAGATATGAACCATCCTCAAGGCAATACTGACAAGGAATTGCTGCAATGAACTCTCTTATGAACTTGAGAGCATCAATAACCCTTTGTTTGTAAGCAACAAACTCCTTGAATATTCTCTTATATGTCTCAACCTTGAAAAGGTGGCTTTCTTTCCACTCCAGGATCTATCTTTTATATTCTCTTGTAGCTGTAGAAACAAATGCCTTATCTAAATCTGCAATTATGATTTTATGCATTGGTTTGAACTCGGCTATCAATTGTTCAAAATCTTGGATACCCTGACGTAAATCATGAGCATTGTATCTCAGCTGAAACACTTATGCCAGAATCTTCGTGCCTCGAGTGATGAACTCCTGAATCCATTCTTGAGTTTCCCACAAATAACCAACTGTTTCAACTGCTGCTGATCAACTAGTGTCTCTAAGATCTGGGGCAACAACTGTATTGTTTGTGAAATGCCATGTATGAGATTAGATATGTATAACCGGAGTTAACAATTTTCATCTTTGAGGGCTGCCTTGTCTTCTCCATCCTTTTGCACTCTTTCTTGAATGTTTTCAGATACCATCTTGAACAAACTCATGTCAGCATGTCTGGTGTTTTTGCTAAGGTTGGCCTTTACCATTACAAAATCATCAACATTCACCACATCTCTATTCTTATCTTTAGGAGGTGTAGCCGTCTCCATGACCATCTCACCATCAAAGTTCCTCTCAAAATGAATTTGTTTCTTTGCCTTCTTCTTAGGTGGTTCTTGATATTCATCATCAAAATTCAACTGATATGAAGGCCTTCGTCTTGTCCTTCCCAAGGAGCTCTCAAGCCAAGATGTGGTATCTCTTCTAACATCAATGGGAAGTACAACTGCAATATCTTCTTCCACCTCCTCATCTTCCAAATCGATGTGAATTGGTGAAGACTTTGGAGATGGCAAAGGATCCTGTGGCAAGGGCACATCTTCTATTTCCTCTTGAGGTATGGGCTCTTGTGGAGGGACTTCTATCTCCACTGTGGGCTGCTCCTGTATGATTATGCTAGAAAAATCTAACCTCTTCCTTACATTCTTAGTTGACCTGCTGTCCTTAACACTTTCTTGTGGCTGACTTATACCTTTCATCTTTGGCTGCGATCTTGAAGAAGAAGGAAGAGATGAATGTGTCTTAGGCGGCTCTGTCGGTGGAATAGATTTCATCCTTTTGAGTTCCAAGAAAGTCTTGCTGTAGTCAACCACTTGTTTTGTCCTCTCTTCCACTGTGATGCATTCTTTATTAGCCTAATTAACCTGTGGAAGAGGTTGTCATTCAATCTGATTTCTGGTGTATGTTGGGAGAATTACATCTCCGTCATCATTTGATAACCCTTCAATGTCTTCCGACAAGCAATCTTTCATCTGATGAAGAGTGAGTCTACTATTGCTACGCCTTCGAACCTCGAACTCATCTCTGCAATTAGCCCAATAATCCTCAAGAGCAAGCAAATGAGCACAATTTTGACCAAGTCTAGATGCATAGACGCCATGGGGATCATAAGATTGTCTCTCGATGAAATGCTTGAGACCAAGTTTAGCCAACTCGCTACCCATTATCTTGGCATTTGCTGATGATCTGCATGTGTGAATTCCCAATGCAAAAGGGAATTTGAAGGTTGGTTTCTTTTTATTTCGCAAACGAGTATGAACATCTGATACTTGCCTTAAGAATTCCATGCACACAACCTCATCTAATGGATACCTTGGTAGTATGAATGGAGCACCGGAAAAGCCATAAACTCTTATGTAGGTGAAAGTTGCAAACTGTATAAACCAATCTGCCCATTCCACCATCGCTGCCCTAGCAACTCACGAAATGCGTACATGTAGCTCATTATCTAGATCTCGCACAGTGTACATTAGGAAAGCTTCATTCACCCTTTTGTAATGATGTGATGCCGTTATGAAGTCTAGTTGAGGATAGTAATTGTATATATGTTGCACATCCAAAGACCCTTCAGTGTTCAACCCTTTGTATCTGCCTTGGAAGGAAACCAAGTAGACTAGGTAGGAGATCATGTGGAATGCATGTCTATTGAAATATTCAGTTATTTGATGATGAAGGCAATCACTGATTAATGTAGGCCAGTCATAGAACTCTGTCTTTTTCATGATGTGAGGTATCACGTAAAACATCCAAGGCTGAAACTTTGTTGCATCTGCTTGGCCTGTGATCTTGTTAAGCAAGGTGATTATTATGGCAATTTCATCTTTAAACTCTCCCCTCTCAACATTCTTTGGCAATGTCTTATGTTTTTTTTTCATCCACTTCGCTGCAATCTTCTTGCTCTATTTGAATTTATCCATTTCCCATAGCCTTTCACATTCTTCAGTGGAGACGGTAACACTTCCTGGCCAAGGTGGAATCAAGAAGCATTTTTCAATCACATCTGGCTTTAAGCTACAAATCATTCTCCCATCCATTGACTGAATCTCCCTTGTGGTAGGTTTGTAATGCTTGATGCAAGCAATTACAAATTCTAAGCATTGTACTGAAAAAGGTATTGATGCTGCTGCAAGAAGTCCTGAATGGCCAAGATGCCTGATGGTGACATTGCCTACGTCTTCAAAATCCCACAGATTGAATACTGGCCTGATGTGATGCAAGTCAGTCTCAGTTGTTTCAATGAAATCATGGTACAATACTGATGTGGTCTTGTACTTGGTGGGAATGAACTCCATTCTGCAAAACTCGAAGATTGACTGAGAATTCGCGTATATTCTGACAAGTTTTGCACGACTTTCTATTTTTAGCTTGTTGATTTTCTTCGTCAAACAGATTAATTTTTTGGAAATTATTCTGACATATGGGTATTGGTCAAAATTTTGTTGCAAGCAAACCCAGATCGTCTGTTTTTGAAAACTCAAAGTTTAGACTGAAAAAGCAACAAAGCCTAATTTTCTCAGAAAAAACAGAAAAAAGTTGGCATCTGGGTATTGTTCATAAGCATATTCTGGATGAACCTAGTTGATTAGATGTTGAAAACCCTGGCTTCTGACTGAAAAAACAACCACCTTAAGTTTCTCTGAAAAAACTGTGATATGGGTTTTGTCCAAAAAAAGGTTTGAAATAGACCCAAAAGATTAGAAATTGAAATTTTTGAAGTTTTCTCTGACATGCAAAATAAAAAGTAGTTGCTGCAACCTTGAAAAAATTCTTCAAAAATTGTCCAAAAGATAGAACAAATATAAACCGGTTTGCTGAAAATTGAAAACAATGGCCTTCTTCTTCACAAATTTGATGTTCTGGATGAAAAAATATGAAAAAGCAAGCCTTTTTTGAGAGCTGATTTGAAAATTGATGAAAAACCAGCAAGTTTATGTTGAATCTTTAAAAATATAGGTTTTGAAGTTGCTGCTCTATTCCTCCTTGAAACCACCTGCAAGAAAATATGAAAAATAAAACACAAAGGTGCCTTAAAATAAGTTTAGCCTTGAGAAACAGCCTTCAAAACCCTAATTCTTGAAACCCTAAATTTAGTTCATGCAATGAACTTTGGTATTTTTTCTTTTCTTCTCTCAAGATTTTGAAATTTTCAAAAATTTCACTAAGGCATTGCAAGTTGGGCGCCCTTCTTGAGGTGAGGCGCCCAGTCTCTCCAGACTTACCAATTTTTCACTATTTTCAACTTCTCTTCAATTTTTAACCTTAGTTTGATCTTGTCTATCAACTTCCAGATTGATCCAACGGACGAACTAAAATTTTCATCATGGAGCCTAATCGAATCTGACAACATTGTTTTGGAGACATCTTTTGACAAAAACTTCGTTTGACCCTTCAAATTGTCGGGTGCCTATCTCTTCCAGGGGCGCCCACTTTCTCCAGTGTTAGACATTTTTTGAGCTTCAAATTTTTGCTTGTTTTCTGACCTTCAGATGAATTCATGATTCCAGACATTATATTGATCAGATTGACTAGCTGAGGGATTCACTGGATAGCTAAGAAGATTCTTGAAGGGGTCTCCTAGATACTCCATCTCCGAAAACTGACATTTGATGCTTCAAAACCCTAGGCGCCCTTCTTGGCTGGAGGCGCCTAACTTCTCCAGAGTTAGTGAAATTATTGAGTTTTTCACTGTTGCTTTCATCTTTTATCATTTTACTCACTTTTCTCCCCTGTTCAGCCTTCAATATTTGACAACTGCCAACTCTGACAGACATGTTGATGATTGCGTTGGAGAGCTTGATCAAGTTTGACGAAGCTGCGTTAGAGGCATCAAATGCAAATTCGTTCATTTAACACCTCAAAAACTTGGGCGCCCTTTTCCGTCTGGGGTGCCCAGATTCACCAGACTTGGCCAATTTTATCCATTTTTATCATCAGAGTTCAAAACACCTCTTGCCATGGCCCCTGTTTGATCTGAGATTTTGGATGATTGCGTGATCGGATGAGCTGACGAAGACATCCACTGCGAAGCTGGTAGGAAACTGAAGAGATTGAGCATATTTGCAAACCCTAACTGCTAGATTTGGTCCTCCAAAAAGCTAGGCACCCTTGGCCACCTAGGGTGCCCAGAGTTCCCAGACAAAATATTTTTCATCATTTTTCATGGTTTGCATTCTGTCCTTCAGTTGAAACTCCTCTGTTCGATCTCAAATTTCGGATGACTGGATGGTCAGATGATTGTGCTGTCGGGCTCATTGCGGAGTTGAGATAGATCTGACCAATATTGCTTGGGAGCTCCATTTATGATTTTATCATCTGATGCTTCAAAAAGATGGGTGCCCTTCTTCTCCAGGGGCGCCCAAGTTTGGCAGAGTTAGAAAAATTTCTAAAATCTTCATCTTTCTTCCTCGTTTGATGTGCTTCTATTGAATTTGACTGCCGGATACAAAAAATTTCTAAGGCATGGGAGTATGGGCACCCTTCTTGACTGGAGGCGCCTGAATTCACCAGAGTTTGCCAAATTTTGCATTTTTCAACTTTTTCAAATTCTTCTCTCCTTTCTTCGTTTTTTTGTGCACGTTCATCATTGACAACTTTTGTTTGATGCTTGAACGTCTGATTTTGACACCTGGCAGTCGATTGACCTCCATTAATGACCTTGATTCTTCAAAAAAAACTTCTGAAAAAGCAGAATAGACCCACTAGGGAAAAACTGATCTTTTCGTGATTCTGACTGCACTAGCCTGACGAGAAAGTATTTTAAGCCAATCAAAATCAGTCTTAACCCTAAAAGCCAAACTTTCTATTTTAAAATTTTTTTGCCAATATCCGCTTCTTAAGAAACCCAAAAAAACCCAGAAAAAGTTTCTATTTTCAGAAAATTGCTAAAAATAGAAATTTTCCTAAAATTTAGGGATGAAAAACTGAAATCTGGGTTTTGTTGATTTGGTCACTTTGGACAGATCCAAATTGTCAGATTTTAAAATTTCTAAGTTTTTACCCTTCATGCAAGACATACAAACCCCAATTTTGACCTTTTTGATAGATTTAACAAGATTTTGACTCATTTCTTTAAAATGCCTAAGTGTAGCAAATTTTTTAATTTAGGGTACAACAATATCAATCTCTCCATACTCTCATATTGGATTTAAACTAATTTTTGCATTCTGCACGATTTGTAGACTTGCTTGTAGCTTTTTGTAATCTTTTATAGTCACCTAAATCTAGGCTTCTATTCAAATTTCTATTAAATTCTAAATTATTTTGTTTTGTATGGCCAAGAAAGTAACATCTTAAAACAACACCAATATTTAACTAGGATACAGTGCAAGGAAAATCACATAAATATAAATAGTACCTTAGATTGAAAGAAATGCACCTTGTTGGAAATATTGTCATTGATGTCAAAGGGGCATGGATAGTTTGTCATTGATGTCAAAGGCATATGATGGCAAAGTTACATTAATGTCATGTCACAATGAAGGTGGAAGAAACTGTACCCATTCCAAGGCCGCTTTATCATCACAATGCAGTCATTAATTATTTTTATTGTTGGTCGACTCCCTCCTGCTTGGCACCCCTCTTGAATTTGAAATTAAAATGAATAAATATTTATTATGTATTGTTGGAGTTGAGAAGATACAACACCACAGAAGTCCAAAAGATCTTTGCAAGCAAATAACCTGTTACAAGGAGAAACAAAAAGAAGCAACAAAAGAAATGCTCAAGAATGTGGAGCAATGTATTCACCTGAAAATGTAAAATGAATAATGATACAAAAGATAGTTTTCAACCATATATAGATGAAAACCCTGAAAAAGGAAAACCCTAGGCTTGCACAATAATAATTAATAAAGTAATTAATTATTATGTACCTAATGTTAGCTTAAGTGAAAAAGAGTAAAAGGAAACTTTACGTAATTAAACAAATATTGTTTAATTAATAAAGTAAATGTCCAATTACTCTAACATGTATGGGCTGACCTCCCCTAGTGTAGCATTCTATTTGAAGTGTTTAAAATTAAATTACATTAAATTTTTCTATAGGGGCCGATCCCTAAGTGGTGCACCCAAGTTTGGTGTTAAAAGGAAATTTGAAGAGGTGCATATAAAAGAGAAGTCACCTCACTTTGTGAATTTTAACATGGTTTTTCTTTAAGTCACCCTCTTTCAAGCAGACATATGAAGAGGTATAAGTAAGAGATGTTTGTGGAGTTAGAGAAACAAGTTTTTAATGTAATATCATTCAGATTTGAGACATAGCAGGCTTATTACAACAAATGTATAAATATATTATGAGCAGATTGAAAGGAAGAATATGCAGATTTAAAAGAGGAGAACTTGCAGATTTGAAAAGAGTATAAGTGGATAATGAAATAACATTAAAATGCAGATTTGGAGTAGAGATATAAGGTGAACTTGAGCAGAGATATAAGGGAGATTTGGAGCAAAGAATTAGAGCAGATTCAAGCAGATCTAGAGAAGAGAATATGAAGAGTAAATCTGATCTATATTAAAATATATGAAGAGAGTGTTAGTATTGTGAAGGAGAAATATATGATGCACAATTTAGGGGGCAGATTTGTAAATGAAATTAGAGCAGATCTTAAGGCAAAATTATAAAGAAAAGTATTGCATTATTTGAGAGAAAAATTGTGGAGGAAAGTTGATGCATCATATGTAATGTCCCCTTTTTCACGAGCATCAAAGTTGGGGGATTAGCCTATTTTCCTTACCCTCATAGGCTAATAGTTTTGGATAGAGGGTTTCTTGGACGGGCACTTGGTCGTCAGTTTGCAGTATGGGTCTTCGGAGTGTGGTGACAGGGTGAATTGTTGCTTTTGGTAGGATACTTGTGCTTAAATTTATGATACTCACCTTCTATTTCACCATCCTCGGCCTAGGGACCATGTGTCTTTAAAAGGAAGGGGTCACTTTATATTTTTCAGTTACTATTCATTCATAAAGTGAAAAAAGAAATAACTTAAGTGAATAGTGCTCACTTTTATGAATAGTTGGGTTTCTCATGTTTTTTTTTAATGCAAAAATTTATAAATAGAAAGAGAATTTCGACCCTCTTGATGGATGAATGATTTTAGCTTGAGGAAACTTGGAAGTGTTGCTTTGGAGGAAGAAGGAGACTAGGGTTTCCTTATTTCTTGTAGTGGGTGAGCCTGGTGGGGCTTAGTTCTTCGTTCTTGAGCTGCTTGAGGGTGTGAAACACCACCTTAAAGTTGTTGGTCAGTCTTTGATTGCTTCGTGGGAAGTTACAAGTTGTTTACATATTATTCCAGCTAGTTTGAGTGGGTTTTGAGCTGCCATAGTCGTCAATCACTTTTTGGGGGAGCTGTTTTGCATTTCGAAGAACTTTGGGGCTGTTTTGAAGAAGCTACAGCCAGCTGCATTTTCTTGAGGGTTTGTAACAGCAAAAGGAAATAAAACGCCTTTCTTTGGTGGCTGCAATCTTTCCAAAAAGGGGCGCCCTTGTCTTAGAAAGCTTGCCATGCGAAGTTTTGGTGGGAGAAGCTCGTCTATCAAGAAAAATCAGCATTTCTTTGGGCGCTGGTGTTGTAGCAAGTCACTATTCACAGTGATGTTTTGTTGTAAGTTAAGATGCAATATAAGATATTGTTAGCTTGAAATCTTATGTAAGTTATATGTTGAATGCAACTTGTTATTGTATGAAGAAGACATATTTGGCCACTAAATTGAGCAATGTATTCGAAGTTGTTTTAGTAGTTAGTTTATTTGAAGTTTTCATTGTATGCATATGCTCTTTAGTACCATTTCAGTGTTATTAGCAAACAAACTCAGGAGCACAAAAAAGGCAAACACAAACTGAAACAAAATCAGATCTACGAAACTCAGTGAGAACAAATCAGCAAAGTGTCGGTACACTACATCATATCAAGAAGACTTATGGAGGAAAGTTGTTGCATCATTGCCAAGAAGACTCGTGAAGGAAAGTGATTACATCATCTACAAACCAAGACGTGAAGGAGAGCACTTGTGTGATAACCGTTAGATTATCCACAAGTAGAGGTATGAAAGAAAGTGCATCTATAATCAGATCTTTGCGAAGACAATATCATCCTTTGAAGAATTTGAAGGTTGGTGCCTATCAAAATAAGAGATTGGTGTCTCTTGTTGAGTTGGTGTTTAGTTGTGGGGATTGGTGTCTCCAGTGGGTTGATGCCTACAAAAGAAACTTGTAAAAGAAGTAGGTTGGTGCCTACTAAGAAGATCAATATATAAGCAATATTTTGCCGTGATTTCTCCCACAAGGGTTTCCACGTAAATCATGTGTTCTTCCTATGTTCTTAATTGTTAGATCTTGCATGTGTGTTATTGTTGTGGTTGATTAAGTTTTGAAAGGTAAAGATTGTGCTATAAGTATAACTATGTGCTTATCACACTATATTTGCATCTACTAAATGATGAAGATTTATTACAAAAGAAGAATAGGTTGCTCACAAAGTTCCCAAGCCAAACTCTAGTCAAACCATTCAAAATTTCCAACTGAAATCCCTTTGGATGCTCAAGGTACAAACTTTGTATGCATCTATCCACCAAAATCAAAGTGTGACACCCTTTGAAATTGAGATTTGAACATTTTTGTCCTCAAATTTTATAAGCTTTTTCTATTGCACAGCTGCCACCAAAAAAATTATTTTACTTTGCCGCCAAAAAAAATTCAATACATCAAATGTAGGAAAATTGATCTCTTTTAATATTAAAATTCATATCCTTCCACATTAGATCTTTTCTTGGGTTTTAATTCAAAATTCTATTATATCTAAAATGACATTAAATTGAACTTGAATTGAATTCACTACGTTTAGAAATATCCCAAAGAACATATTGTTACTTAAGATTGACATCTTGGATACCTAAAGTGTAAAAAACCCAAATTAGAAGACATGAAGCTGAATCCAATGACTATAATCATGCTACAGTCCAAAGTTTCTATTGTCCTGAAATGTAGCCTAGAAAATAAGACTTGATCTCTTAGAGTCAAAATCTAATCATAATCAGCTGTTAAAATATCCAATATGACTCTGAATTACACCAAACAGAAACCAAGGTAGAATATAACACATCTAGGGGAATCACCAAGGCCACTCAAAGCTTGGTCTCACCTTGTAAAAAGTAAGAATATCCTTAAATATAAGAATTTCCCTTTTATTTGTTAGGAAAACAAAACAATACACATACATGTAGTTACTTGTATTTGTTCCTCCTACATGCAAACGCCCATTCACCACTGCATTCTTCCAAACAGATGAGTGGGGCTCACAGCCTGCTGTCATATAGAAAGGGACATTACATGCTTGTGTTGAAACATGTTCACATCTTTAAGTTTGCATGGAAATATGATTGACTTAATTGAGATTAATTTTTTCAGGCTGTCCACTCAGGAGCAGACCTTGAGTCTGCCATTGCAACATGCATGGGTTATAAGACACAGGTAATATTTTTGACATGCATTTCCATGTGATTATTATGATCTGTATTTTGATAAATTTTTATGGAGTGTCTAACCAATCACCCATCATTTTATTATAGGGTCATGATTTTATGGGTGGATTACAAGTTCAACCCATCAGTGGTTTGTCTCCTGAATTGCCAGTAATATTTCTGTCTATTTTTATGTTAGATGAGGCATTTAATTAATGAAAAAATCCTACATTTTTAAATTTGTTGTAGACTATCAGCTGTTTCTAACTTGATTTTTAGGCAATCAATTCTCCTTATGTTGATATTTGTTTGTGATAGAGCAATAGTTCTAATGTATAACCACATTATTAGGGACTACTAAAATGTGTTCTAGAGCATGTTGAAGATAAGAAGGTGGTTGTGCTCCTTGAGGTGAGTCATAGGCTTCATGTCCTTTATTGAAATCAGGGTGTTGCTCATGACATGTCTGTTGAAGATTTTATTTTTATTTATTCAGGTTTTTATAATATTATATCTTTCAAGATATTGTAAATTTATCTGACATGAAGTATTAGTACAGGCACTTGTAGAGTCGAGGTTGGAACTTCGTCCTTCTCTACTTAGATCACATGAAAGGCTTAGGGATCTTATTTTCTTGGATCTTGCTCTTGACTCAACAGTTAGAACTGCTATGGAAAGAGGATATGCAGAGCTAAACAATGCCTTCCCATTGGTATATCTTCTTCTTAGATATTATTTTGCAAGGGTCAAAACAGCATTTACATTCATATAAGATTTTACTATTGAATTTCTTTCCTTGATTTTAATACATGCACATTTTCATGTTATACTTGTCTGATGCATTGTAGTTGTTTTCAAGTGCAGGATATTGTTTATTTTATAGTTTTGCTGCTTGAAAATTTATCATTATCATCAGATGATAATGAGGAGTTTATTTATTGCCTAAAGGTACTCTTCTTTATTCCATTTATGCAAAACATATAGGTTTTAGCAGTTTGAGATGAATTCCTCCTTCTATGCTACAATGTTTATCGCTCATCAATTTTTTTTTTTCCTTTTTGACAAACAAAAGGAAACTTCCTCTAATATACTGTAAAATTTACAAAAAGAGAAAAAGTGTTGTTTGTTACCCACTGCTGCAGTCAAAGGCCATGTTTTTATGTACTTGAGTAACCTTTCACATGATGAGCCTTCCTTCCCAGACATCCTAATTATTCTGTAATTTTCTTTTTTAGACCAAAAAAATATTTACACTGTTAAAGACAAACCACAAAAAATAATTTATTTAAATTGATCCTGTTGGATTAACTTGTGCTTCCTTTTGAGACTGAGTGTACAGAAAATATTCGTAGGTATATGTTACAGAGCCAAAAAAGAAGAAAAGAATTGCAGAGTCATCAAGGGTGAAAGTCACCTCTGTATGAATTTGTAGGAAAATTTAGCCTGCGAATCAGATGAATTTCCCATGTTTGGTCATTGATCTTGTTTTCTTTCAATATGCTCATGATTCTTGGTTTTCTGGTGTGTAAGTTTATTAATTATGTGGGATTTTCAATTACTTCTTGTGTGCTTTATCCAAGTGGCAGCTCTAAAACTATTACTGGCAGTACTGCAAAATCAATATCATGGTTTTCTATACTGCCCAACCCAATTCCATGGTCTGTGGCAAGGCAAATCCATCTTCTGTGGTCTATAGTAACACCAAACCATGTTCTATGGCCTATGGCACCCCAAGCTTGATGTTCTACTCCATCAAGGCCTGTTTGGTGCCCCTGTATAAATGCTGCACCAACAGTTCCAGTGTTGCAAGAAATTGACAGTAGTAGTATGCCTTGATGGTACATATGTTCCTGTCCTGTGTGGGGTGATAACCCCCAAAAGACAGTTATATTTTGATGCAGTTCAATAATATTTGGTGGAAAGTTATGAGCCAAGTGGAAGAAAATTCCTTTCAGGTTCCATAACAGTCCTTTTCCTTTTGCTGCATTGGATATTTATATGTACATATGTAGATAGTTGGAAAACAAGAAAGAGGAGGAAAACATACAACCATTCACCTCCTTCAAGAGAATGTAAAGAATGTATGAACTATAAAGTAATTAAATTTGTATTAGTCCTATATCTTTATTATGGATTATTAATGAACATTATCACTATTTCTGAATCCTTGTTTAAATTTTGTTTCCATTTATATACATTTCAGTTCTAGCAATCTAGAGTGTTGTCCACCAGATATCTCTGGGGATCCAGTTCAATGCATATGATATTCCACTCAAGCAAATCTATTGAGATCTTGAAATGTGCTAGCCAATTTTTTTCAAATTTTAACACATTAATTTCACCCGTTAACGTTAGTGAAATCACAAACCAACTGAAGGGAACCCTTTCTCTTCTGATCAACCCCGATCCCAATACGGGCAAGGTGAGAGCATAATCGAAAGGGGATCGTTAGCACAAATCTGAAACTGCTGGAAAAATACAAGGAAAGAATATAACAATCAACTCAACCACTTATTTAGTGGGAGGACTGGAGATAGAAATTAGATTGCTGAAAGTAACAATCAACTCAACCACTTATTCAACGGGAGGACTGGAAAGAGAAGTACAATGCTGAAAGTAAATATGCAACTTGACCACTTATTCAGCGGGAGTGTTGACGGCTCAACCGATCAACAATATGCAAATGCAATACAATATAAACTGAGCATGACTAGTCTCTTCCACAAGTGTGGGAAAGCAGTGTAATAAGCAAGATAATGAGATAGTTGGCAGCATAGTTGGAAAACCTGCCCCAAGAAAAAACTCGCCAACCAAAAACTAGAGAGTTTTTAAAACTCGGAAAAAACTCGGCAAAAACTCGGCAAAAAAACTTGGGAACTTAAAAAATTGCATAAATTTCATTAGAAACACATTTTTTTTGCAAAATTCAATGACAAGATGAATCCAATGAATCCATAAATGAGTACAAAATTGTTTTCTATTAATTTTGATTGACTTCAATGTAAATTGATTACAAAATCGCATTCTTATGCGGAATCCCGATGGCTAAAAGCCTGAAAGTCTAATACATGAAAGCAATAAAACTAGAACTAGAAGCAAATACTAAACAGTAACTAAATACAACATGCTAGGCTTTCCTCTTCCCTAGTCTAGCAGCAGCTAGGGAAGAAGGGGTGGGTCCTCTAGCCCTCCCGCGTGTGCGTGGAGGTGGTGGCGGTGATTGCACTCGCGGTGCTACTGCTACTGCTACTGGCTCCTCGGCTGGCATGGAAGGTTGTGTCTGTGGCTCTGGCTGTGGCATGGAAGGTTGTGTCTGTGGCTCTGGCTTAGGAATGTCCTCCAACCCTACATCTCCTGATGCACCCACATCCTCCATTGCTTGTCTCTCAAAGTCAAGGATCTCGTCCGCGCTAAACAATGGAGGCTGCTCATCTCGCCCTGTCCAATCACTATAAGGATCTATCTCATCTAAATCAATAGGATCCAGTGATTTTTCTTCTACTCTCTTTGTGCGCAACCGAAGGTTGTATTGCACAAAGACAAGATCATTCAGGCGCTTTTGTGCTAACTTGTTCCTCTTTTTCGTGTGAATGGACTCGAACAAGCTCCAATTGCGCTCACAACTGGATGCACTACAGGGCTGACATAATACGCGGAGGGCAATTTTTTGAAGATGTGGGGTTTTTCCACCCCAATTTTTCCACCAAACCTCTGCAAAAAAAATAAATATTGAAGAGTTAGAAAACAAAGTCAAAGACTCAAAAGTCAAAAGTAAAACACATTTTATCAAATTATATGATCATGATGCATGTGAAATAAACTTAAAAGTTAAAGACTCCTAATTTTATACCTGGTGGCAGAGTGTTTCTTCCTCTAAGAGCCATCTCTGAAGAAAAGAGATTGCTAGTTGCTTCCCTGTACATATCCAACTCCATGACGATGTGGTCTCTCGCTACAACCTCGGATTCCATCCTCTGAAAGCATGTCATGAGCCCCTCCATAACCTCTCCATTAGGATCAGAGAAGCTCTCTGAGAAGAGATAATAAGGGTTGAGGAAGTACCTTGCTGCATGGATGGGTTGGTGGAGTTGATTGTTCCACCTCCTATCAACAATTTCCCATATGGGATCAAATTTCAGGCTATTCCCCATGTAGTAACTTTTGATAGCCTCTTTGGCCCTATCCATGGCCTCATAAATATATCCCATGGGGTTTTGATCCCCATCTACCAAGCGAAGGACTCTTACCAAGGGCTCCGACACCTAGATTAAAAATACAAAAAGATCAAAGTTAGAAATTTATAATGAAAGGCTTAAAGTTAAATTAAAAAAAAATATATTTATATTCAACTTGAGTTTAAAATTAAAATCAAAGTTTTGAAGTTACCTTCACGATCTCTGTAGCTTTTTGTGCAAACAAGTGGTCAAAGACTATTGCAGCAACTCTCTCTCCTTCGGGCTTCTTTGAATATGAGGAGTCATTCCATGCTTGACTCACAAACATTTGTTTTAAAAAGCCCAAAGAATCCAAAATGCTTTGCAACGTTATGAAAATCGTTGCAAACCTTGTGGCACCTGGTCTCACCAACTCCTTCCCTTGCGTATGATCTCTCATCAAGCTAAGAACCCAAGGGTGATTGTAGATAAATTTTGTGATGCTCCTTGCATCATCTACAATCGGTGCCACCCAAACAAGTTTGCCTATGTCCTCCAAAAGAAGGTCAAGGCAATGTGCCGCACAAGGTGACCAAAAGAGTGATGGATGTCTAATCTCAAGCATTCTTCCTGCTGCCACATACGCTGCTGCATTATCTGTGATAACTTGCACCACATTAGCAATCCCCACCTCCATCACAACTTCTTCCAACAATGTACACAATGTATCTGCAGTTTTTATCCTGTTGGAAGCATCTATCGACTTCCAAAACACAACTTCACCTTTGCAAGCAACCAAAAAGTTAATGATGGTGCGGTTTCTCCCATCCGTCCACCCATCAGAAAGAATGGAGCAGCCATATTTCTTCCATTTAACTTTTTGTTGTTCAACCACTTGCATTGCCCTTTGGGTTGCATTTGTGAGCAACCTGCAGGTACAAAGTAAAATAATTAAATAAGTACAAAATTGTAAGTTTTAAACAAAAAATAGCTTCAATTCAACATAAATAATAAATTATAAATTAATTTGATTTAAAGAACATAAACTTAGCATAAAATTTAAGTTGACTTTCACCTACCTCCCACTCAAATCTTTGCGAGAAGGTGGCTTGAAGCCTTTTCCCGCAACTGTCAATGCAGTGACCATATTGTGCCAATAGGGACTACTCGCCACATTAAATGGTATGTTATTGAAATACCAAAAGTCAGCACATGCCGACTCGGCATGTTGATGCACCTCCTTGTTCCACCCTGTAGCCTCCAATGATACCTGTGCTCCTGGTGTGTTTCGAGGCACAAAAAAACTCTGTGGGTTGCGTGAAGATGAAGGTGGTGGTGGCACTGGCACTCTAGTCGAAGTCGAACTAGAGGAAACGGGGGGCCTAGAGGACAGTACAGCTGTGGCTGTGCTATGAACGCGAATCCGTGGACCACGAAGAGAGCCAACAATGCCAATATCTCCCTCCTCATCTGACTCTATCTCCATGTGCTCAGCCTCGTGCTCCTGAGTTTGGCCATGGGCATGCGCATGTCCACTAGCTATGGCAGCTGCTATGGCTTTTTTTGCCCTCTCCCTTTGCATTTTTCTTTCCTCGGCAATTGAGAGTAGTGCAAGCATCTCTCTTCTAATCTCTTCTTTGGGCTTCTCACAAGGCTTGGCATCACGCTGAGGAATGCCTGCAAGATGGTATTTGAGGCGATTTATGCCTCCATGATATGTATTCTTGCACTCACTGCAAACAACTGTTCCAGGTACGTGCCCTCTCACACCATACTTCCATGTAGGGTCTCTAGCCCCTGCAGGATGAGTGCCTGGAACCCATGATGATGGTGTAGATGGGGTGGAACATGGTGGGGCGGGGTTGGAACCTGATGCTGAGCCAGAAGCCATTATAGTGTGTATTCAATGCTCAATGATCAATCTACACACACAAAAAATATGTACAACATATTAGTTTTTTAATACAAAAAAAAATTAAAAACAACCTAAATCATTAAAAATTTAAAACTTAAAAGATATAGAGCTAAATTTGATTTAAATTGATACAAATGTGTTTAATTGAATTACAAATTAACATTATTAACTAATCTTATCATTTTACACAAAAAATGAACCTAGGTCTGAAAATTTCAAAAAACAATGAAAAAAATGAAAAAAATCAGCAAAAATCAACAAAAGATTGTGATGAATCTTGTTTTTTGGATTGTAAATGCAAAAAAATTGTTTCTTTGTGCTCTATTATGACTTTTTTTCAATTTGGAATGAGTATTTTGCAAGAAGAATGAAAGAAAATGATTAAGCAAAAATAAAAAACAAAAACAAAACCCCTACCTGTGAATCGAATTTCTCTTCAAAATCCACACAAAAATGGCATTTGAATCTGCTCTCCTCGATGGCAAATCGTTGGAAATGATATCTCCTTGCTTGGGGGGGATTTTGAGCTCCTCACACAAACTATCATTCAATTTCGAAATGAAATGAAACTAAAAAAAGACGTTTTTTGCTTTATGTTCTGCGCGGCCGAGTTTTTTTTTCGGACTCGTGAGTTTTTGGCGAGTACTCGCGAGTTTTTAGTGGCAAGTTTCTCAAAAAACTCGAAAAAACTCGTTTTTTAAGGATGGTGAGTTAACCTCGTAAAAACTCACGAGTTTTTGAAAACTCGGCGAGTTTTTCGCGAGTGTGCCAACTATGGCTGATAGTACTACTGTTCAACTTAACAAAATGATAGAACTCTTGCCAATAACAAGGTTTTTCAAGAACTCAATGCTGCAATCATAGAATATGTCTCTCCTATCCTCAAATGACTCATCCACACTCAAAATCCCAACTCCAAGGACAACTTCTACAATCTGATTTCTAACAGACCAGCAACTCAACAATCCACTAAAATGCAAAGAACTTGCTCAAAACTAACTCAAATGACACCAAATCAAAACCAAATGATCTCTAGCAAGTAGGCGCCCAAACCCCAAGCAACAAACTGCAACCAAAACTCATGATTTATTTTTGCACGCATTCCAAAGCACCTCCAACATGGTACAACCCCCAAGAAGGGCGATTTCATCCTTAAAATTCACACACTTGATAATAAAATCTGCAAAACTCATTTGTCAAATACCCATAACCAAATAAAATTCATCCTAAGACTTATGAGCAAAACCAACAATCGGCTATACTAAACCAGCAACTCCAAAAATTGATAAAAACTCCAGAAACCGAACTACAATGTGCTCAATCTGCTCTCAAGGATTAAGAACAACCAAATCTCAACTAGTTGTTATCTTTCAAGCAAGAAGTCAAGCTAAAGCTTGGAGGTATGCATTCCTCGAAGCAACTCACTAACCATTTCGACAACATAACAATACAATAGACATAAGATACCACAAAGAGAGAGCAAAGCCTCTTATTTATAACTTTCTCCAACCTTGAATTCAAATTTCTTTTCCCTCCAATTAGGTTGCCCCCATGAGATTCACATTCAAATTCACTTTGGGATTTGCATTTCATTTCAAACATCATCCTCCTTCATAACTTGGCATCCAAACATAAGAAGGATAAAACTTTATTTAACATGCCAATAAAAGGAATGTTAGGCGTCCCAAATAATAAAGTGAAATGCTTTTTAAAAATATTTCTCCAAGTATGGCCTCCAAAATACTTAGTGAGAAACCTTATAAAAATTGCTCTTTTTAATAAACCAACTTATCTCTCCATTTAAGTGTCCACCCAGCCTTAGTAAAAATATTTCACTTAAAATAATATTTTAATCAAATATCAAACTTGCCAAAATAATCACCTCAAATGCTAGAGACCACCTGAATATACAGCCCTGCTCAAAATAGCCATAATACCAGGTTGCTGAAACACTGCCAAAATTAGCACCAAAGGTGTTGGAGACCAAACTGCTCAAATTGACTTGCCAGATATAGCCACTGAAATGAATTGTAGAAACCCTGCTAAAAATAGCACTACTAAAACTAGAACTTACTAAAAATAGCATATTGGTAAAAATAGTAAGTTGCTTCAAACTCATTTTAACATAGTTCGAGTAGTCATCGTACTTACTAAAAATAGTAAGTCCGAAAAATTTCTCTGATTCAGTTGCATGTCACACTATTGCGAAGCTCTCTGAAAACCCAAAAGGAATCTAAAATCCGAACTGTAAAACTCCAACATGCAGCCGTCGTAATTTACTAAAAATAGTAAGTCCGAAAAAATTCTCTGATTCAATTACATGTCATACCACTGCGAAGCTCTCTGAAAACCCAGAAAAAATCTCGCAACCAAATTGCAAAAATCCAACATGCAAACCCTTGAATCCTGAAAAGAAACCTCTAAGCAGTTGGAAACCCAAATTCTACCACTAACTAGCCTCCAGGCATTTGGGGATAAGCTATCATTCACTAGAGAGTGCAATGCTAAAAATGGGGACATTACAGATCTCTAAACCTTGCTCCCCATATGAATATGTATCTTTGTTCTAAGAGCCTTCTTGATTTCAAAGGTCCTACCAGAGCTATGTTTGGTCATCATGAAATTTGGTCTGGGCATCATGGATGGATTTTTTTAATGAGTTTGTGTAACTCTTAAATTTTTCATGATCTTATGTTGGAAAAGTTTGAACTGCCCTTGCTTTGTTTTTTTCATTCATTGTCAGAATTGAGTATGAAAATTTGAATGATGGTTATAGAGTCTTAAGCCACTTGAAAACATATTTCTCATAGCTTCTATCATTTGTAAGTCATGGGGAAATTGAAGAGAATCAATTAGTTCTTGGGTCACTATCTGAGATTCTTGCTGAGCAAATGTTGGTGTTGGATAAGGTACTAGTCGAGAAATGCCTAAGAAGCCATCTCTCATTCAACTCATAGAAGTGATGGTTGATAGGGCATTTGAACTTGTCATTATGGATGATCTATGTTCTGTAGGATGAAAGGCATATGTGGCTTAAGCTTTGGAGGCCTTTCAAGAGTTCCTTGTGTAATAGTGACAACTAGCTTTACATGTCCAAAATGATTTTAGAGTCATTTAAGGTATAAATTAGAGTTGTGCAACTCCTCAGCCCTCTTTGATTTTGGTTTATAATAGTTGGTGCACTCCATGATTAATTCTAGACACTGAATTGCTGGTGGAAAACCAGCAGCTGCATAAATCCCACTTTTCATTATTTGGTGCGCAGTGACTGATGTTGATGGCCTCCTAGCCCATACATTCGTCCCCTGAGTGCTCCCAGGTTAAATGAACCGAGGTTGGTATCACTCAACCCTCCCAACTTTGAAGAAAACTTTGATTTAGGAAGAAATGGCTTGCTGAGCATCTTTATTATTGCCTGCCTGGATGCATTAGCTTTGCTTGTTTCAACATTTGCAGCCTTGCCTGCAGCCCTGTTTGCTCCTGCAGCATCTCCTCTTCCTACTTCAGCCATCTTGTAAAATAAAATATAGACGTTAAAATTCAGACTTAAAAGAAAATCACCATGAGATGGCCAAAATATGGAGTTAACTTCGAAAATAAGAGCTTTCAGCATTAACTTCTAACTCCAAACCTCAAAATTTCTAACTCCAAAGCTTGATACTTTCAGCAATATAACTTCTGGCACTTAAAACAACTTCATCCAAGCTTGCTCACTTCAACAACTTCTCAAAACTTTTCTTCTTACTTTCAGAATCTCAAATTTCGCACTGCAAATGGTGAGAAGAAATAAGAACTTCATTGTTTAAATAATTGTGCCAAAGAATCTTGCTAATTCGTGAGGGAGTCTATTTTGACAACTTCATTAAATCTCCACTCCCACTTCTTAGTAATTTTCAAACTTTGGCGAAGTGATGGGCGAGTTGTCACCCAACCGTCATAGAATTTTCCATAATTGAGGATTCTTTTCCATGCAAAATTCGAATTTTCCCCCCTTTAACTACTTGTTGACACTTTGTTATTTTAAATGTCCAAAAGGGAATCATTTGATTTATTTAAAATTTCCCTTTTAAGTCCTTCTAACATCTGGTTAACTCAAATATTTATGGGAAAATTATCCAACCCATTTAAAATTTCCAACATTTAAAATTTTATTCCCCTTGACATAGGCATTCTTCGAGTTTTTATATTTAACGCCTTGGAAAGCTTTTAAATCAACTCATTTCCATGATGGGCACATTTGGAGGTGGTGATTTTGAATTTCGTGCCTTGGGAAATTTCTTAACACATTTACCCCTTGGGCGCATATCACCTTGTGGCATCTCACTTCGTGCCTTAGGCAAAATTTTCAAGCTTTCTTTCACTTCTCCTTGGGGTGCATTTGGAGGCTTGAGCTTTCATTTTCTTTGACTTAGACAAATTTCTTACCCCCTCTCCCTCAAGAGCGCATTTGACCCCTTGTTGTTTTATTTTCCCTTTCCTTGGAAAATTTCCAATGACCTTTCTCTCTTCATGGGCACATTAGAGGGGTTGGGATTTGTGTTTCATGCCTTAGCAAATTTGTACCCATTTCACCTTGGGCACATTTCACCCCTAGTGCTTTAGTCACACTTGAAATGCCTTAGGAAATATCCATTGTGTCCTTGAGTTGGGCACACTTGAGAGGGTCCTCTTTGATTTTGCAACGCCTTAGAATATTTCAAACATCACTTCCTCATCCTTGGCGCATTTGGAGGGGTCAACTTTCATTTTACAACTTAGAACTTTTTCATGCCTTCATATTCTCCCTAGGGCGCATTTGGGGTGGTGCTTTCTCATTTTTCTTCCTTAGAAATTTCTTCATCCATCCTCTTCTTTGGGCACATATGACCCCTTGTGCTTTCATTTTCACCCCTTAGACAATTTCCACTTGAGCATCCTAGGGTGCATTTGAGGGGTTGTAGTTTCATTTTCATTGCCTCAGACAATTTTCAATCACCAAGCTATCTTGTGGGTGCATTTAGGGAGGTGTCATTCATGTTTCCTTAGAACATTTTCCAACTTCTTGTCCTCTCTTGGGCGCATTTAGAGGGTTCTACTCTCATTTTATGACTTAGGCATTTCTTCAAGTCTTCTTCTCTCTCTTGGGCACATTTGAGGGTGTCTACTTTCATTTTATGACTTAGAAAATTTTGCATCTCCACTTCCTCTTCTTTGGGCGCATGCTCTACCTAGTGTCAAGAGGCTTCCAATAATTAGCGAAATTTCATGCCATCCTTGTGCCATGGGCGCCTTTGAGGGGGTGAGCTTTGTTTTCTCTATGCCTTAGAATATTTTCAACCCTCATCCTCATCTTGCCTTTGGCGCATTTTGAAGGTGTTGCTTTGAATTTCCACACCTTAGCCATTTTGCGAAGATCCTCATTCCAAATATAGCCAGAATGTATTCTCGTGCATAGAAGGGGATTTTGAACACTTAGCCAATTTTTGTCCCACCTACCCTTGCTTTTCTATTTATAGTATCTTTTGAAGCTCTGGTGATTTTCAAACATCTGCAACGCCTCAAGACTTGAAATTCGCTCAACATGTTCCTCATGGCTTGACTGACCTGCTTACATCTGCCTTTTGCGTGTCCACTTGCTATTTTTAGCCTTGTTTTGGAAGTGACTTACTAAAAATAGTAAGTATGCGAAATGCACTCAAATTTTACCAGTGGATTCCTTGGAGGATATTGATCGCAATGGGATACATCGGTTTTCAGTTTTTCTCGTGTTTTGCCCTTCATTTTAGGCATGGAAGTAGGAAACCCTAATTTCATTGCATGCGCTTCTGTAGATCTCCATTTGATGTCGTTCTCGTTGCATGTTGCTTTGTTATGAAAGCTGAAGTGTTGGAGTTGTTCTGGTGATACCATGCCTGCCGAAAGTGGACCTGCTAAAAATAGAAAGTTGTCAGAATTCACTCAAATTCTGCATGCAAGCCCTCTGAAAGGGTCTAAATTCAGTGATATGATCAAAATTTCTATAACCCTAGGAAAAGGTCCCAAACTAGGGAACTTGCTAAAAATAGAAAGTTCTCATAATTGGCTCAAAATTTGCAGGTAAGCACTTTGAAGGGTCCCAAATCTAATGTAACAGTCAATTTTTCACAAACCCTAACTGGAAAGCCTCAATTAGGGGACTTACTAAAAATAGAAATTTGTCCGATTTTGCTCAAACTTTGTAGGCAAGCAACTCAAAGGGTTCTAAACATGGTGCAGTAGTAGGAAATTCAAAGTCCCAAGGAAAAGGTCCCAAATTGAGTACTTACTAAAAATAGTAAGTTGTCAGGATTCAATGAAATTTTAATAGGAACTTGCCTGAAGCTTCCTGATTGCAATGCCAAGCTCAGATTTCCATTTGCCAACTTAATTTGACCTCAAACAAGCTTGTAGAATGAAAACCCTAATTTATCAAAACGCACTTGAAACTTAGCCCATATTTCAAATTAGGCCAAAAGATAGGTACATCCCCGGAAAGACCACAAGGAACAAAGAGAGAGAGCCGCAAAACAACCCAAATGGAGCAAAAATTAGGGGGTGCCCATTTTGAATGGGGTGATGTGTGAAAAGGTCACAACAGCCCCCTAATGTGTCCTCTCATCCTCACCTTGAAATCTTGGTGTAACATAGCAAAACATTGCATCCTAAGGGGTTATAGTCTATGTTCCATAACGTTTCTAAGACGGGGACAGCAAGAGGGCAGGGGATGCGTTTTGGGGACAGCAGTTCAAGGGCCAGTTTTTGTAGTTGGTGAGGGGATGGCAATATATATATATATATATATATATATATATAGAGAGAGAGAGAGAGAGAGAGAGAGAGAGAGATTTCTATAAGTTAATGAACAGTATAACAGCAGCAATGTAACATGACATCGTTAAAATGATGTTGGATGATGTTTGTAAAAGCCTGCATGCCTACCACATTCCAAAAGGAAGTTGTTTGTTTGCTCTTCTCTCACAATACCACACTATACCAGACCATGGCCAATGCACCTTTAATCTCTTTTGCAATTGACAATAATAACTTACTCTAATACCATATCAAGAATTTTGAAGTTTGAGACTTTTCTGAACAATGAAATCAGAAATCCAAATTGTTGCTGTTTGTGTTAACTATCATATGACTTATATCATTAACTGTGAATCTGATTCATGATATATTTATTGCTGCTGTTGTAATGCTGTCATGTTATACTGCTGTTACAGTGCTATCATGATATATTTAATTGTATTTTTTTTAATGTTATGAATGAGTGTTTTTTAAAACATTATAAAAAGTTGATTTGTTGTAGGGGATGCCTAGCTGTCCTAGGACATTCGAGGGATGTCTGAGATGTCTATAGCTTCCTTGAGGATCGCTAGGCGTCCCTTAATTGTTTCCTGCTGCCTACTAAAATGGGGATGCATTTTTGAGATGTTTCTAGAATTTTCTTGTTAAGGGGATGGATGTCCCCTATTGTATTGCTGTCCCCAAAACGCCTAATGGGACAAGGATGGGGTTTGAGGAGTAGGGACACATCCCTGTGTAACACAAGTTATAATCCAAAGTCTTGTCCATGAAATGTAGTCTTTGTTGAATGTTGTCATTTGATTAGGATGTATCAACATTGCAACAACCCAGGTAATCCTATATTTAATGTAACAGGGGATTCAACTTATGGAAATATGCTGAAATCCTAATCTATAATATCCATGGCAGACAATCAACATGGTAAGGGTTCACAATTTTTGCAATCAACAAAACTGTGACAATGTTAGAAGAAATAGCTTTAAGAAATGTTCAAGATTTAGATACCATTCTTAAACAGGCAATTGGTTATCATCTACATCATCTAATTAGCTTCAACGTTACCATTTCAAAGGGTCCATTTGTCAGCCTTCGGAATGCATGCAAAACATTGCATGATGAATTATATGAGGAGCATTCAATTGAGATCCAAGTCTTCAAATGAAATGTTTCAAGAACACAGATATGACCGCCTAAGTTCCAAAAAGTACACAAGGAGAAAGAAGTGAGTGAGCAACAACATCGACATGGAGAAAATGATTATTGATTCCACTAAGAAGAAATTTTCTGACAAAATAGTGAGGAGAATATTTTTCTTGATGGTGAAAGCAAAGTTGCTGCAGAGCCAAATACCAATGTTGAAGTTTACTCAACCATTATCACACTTAAGCAACATTTGGCTACTAAAAAGTGTATGTGCACTTTTGTTTCTTTATTAACCACTCCTTATTCTAGTCTTCTAACTTGTCTTAGTCAACTCATGAAAGTGAGATTTGTCTCTGAAATTGTTTAGAAGAAGTTCTGCAATCTAAAGCTTCTTCTTTCTCATTCCTGGGTGAGATCCTTGCTTTTTCATTTGCACCCACTGAAAAATGAATTTTATTTCCTATTGGAGTGAAATCTAGTAGCTGCTTCTTCTGGATTGACAACAAGACCTAGGCTGCTACCTCTCCTTCCTATGTGGAAAATGATAGCCAAGCTCAAAACAACAAGGACACTGCTAGGGCTCTTGCCAAAATTGTTATATGTTTGGGTTTGGTTGATCTGCTCATATTTTTGCTTTCACTTGTTGCTTTTATTTCCCTGTAAAGTAGTGTCCTAAAATCTTATGTATATGTTCGGGGAGGGCATCTATTTGTATCAGGCTTGTGAGTCAAGTTTATAGCCCACTTTGTGCTCCTAACATGATCATCCAGAATGTTTCGGTCTCGTCCTTCCCTCTGCAAATTACTGTAAATCTTTGTTTGTATAGGGAGTTGTTTTGTTTTTTATTGTGGGCTAAGTGTTTTTGCTGTCAGCACATAGAAGAGGTTCTAAAACCTGTGTTGGCTCTCAACAAGGTTTTCATAACCTTGTTGGAGCTTGATGGTGCCTTTCTAACCTCTTCATTTTTCAAAGGAAAAGCTTATTAACTTTTTGTGTTGGGTTTTGCTGAGGTTCTAAAGCTAGTGTGGGAAGCTGACGGGGATTTTCTAACATTGTTGAATATGAAAGTAAATTTTTTCAAAGGTGTGTCAGTGATTTGTGTAGGTTTTGAAACCTTTGTCAACTCTCGACAATGTTTTCATAACCTTGTTGGAGACTGACAAGCTTTTTATAATTTTTAAAGAAAGCAAAAGGAATGGCTCTTTAGTCTTTTCTGTAACCACCTCTAGGGCCCAACATAGTTCTAAATTTTTCTCACAATATTGATAGCTTTTTCAAGATGTTTGTTGTACCCAAACCAAAATTTTTGCTTCATTAAGGCATTTTGCTTAAAATGGTCTAAACCTTGTGAAAATGATGTCAGAACATAGTTTTTGGGCAATTCAAGTATGGACTTTGAGTCGGTGTCATGCCACAAAGATACTAGCAAAATTTGAAAAAATTGAAAATTAGGGTTTCAGGACACCTATTTTTAGGTCAAAACCCTAAAAATTGAAACTTGTCAGAATTGACTGAAATTTGTTTTCATTGGTTTATTTTTTTTCACGATCACAATGGTGAAGTCAATTTCAGTTAAGACTCAGTTTAAGCCTGGTGGGTAGTTTTCGTTTTTTCAAGTGAGAAGTTAGCTTTTCTAAAATTATCATTGGCAGATGGCTGGGTGCTAGGTGTCGATAGCTAAGCTCAAAACGCTTTGGTGATGTTTCTATGGCAAGTTTCGTCCAAAAAGTTACTTCGTCTCGGAGGAGATTTTTAACGAGGTAAAAAACTATAAAATTGGCTAAGTCTGGATTGAAAAAGCGCCACCTTGAGCTAGGGGTGCCCATCATTTTGGAAGCTTTATTCAACTTTTTGTGAGATTCTCTACCAAGACGACTTCTCCAGTTTCCCGATAGCTTCGCAATGAGCTAACCAACCAGTTCAACGGAATAAAACGCCTGAAAACGGAAATTCAATGCAGAATGAGGAAAATACAAAAATGATTACCACTAAGAGAAAAAGCGCCCCTGGAGGCCAGGGGCGCCCTTTTTTTTGAAGATTCAGATGAAGTCTTTTGATCAAGTGACACCTAGGAAGTTTGTTTCCATTTTTGGTCCAGCTCCGCGACGCATCTGTCAGCAGGTGAATCTAAGTTGCCATGTTGCCATCATCAGTGGTCAAATATGAGGTTTCAGACTGGATCAGAGATTGTTCAGAAAGGACAAAAGCGCCCCTGGAGGCGAGGGGTGCCCAAGGTTTTAAGGCCTTCAATGGAATCTGTTTGATGATTTCAGATACTCGCCTTGTTCGTGTCAGCTCCAGCTTTCCATTGCCTGTCTCAGCCGGGTCAGAAGATATCTTGGCAGTCCATAGCCGGAAGTTTAGTAGTTTTTGCCAGTTGCAGTAATGGCTGACATTGGTTGGGAAGAGCGCCCCTGGCCCTTGATTTAGGAAGGTTAGATGATGTTTTTATATGAAGCGCCAATCAGGAGCCTTTGCTCAAAATTCAGCATACTCCGTAGTGAGTCAGTCAGTATGTTTTGAAACTTTGCCAAGTGTCGGGAAACGTCAAGTGAAATATGGTCAAGTTATAAGTGAAAATAATGAAAATGCCTGAAAATATTCTAACACTGAGGTCAAAAGCGCCCCTGGAGGCCAGGGGCGCCCATCTTTTTGAAGCCTCAGATTTATGAATTTTGGATTATCATCTCAAGGAATCTTCTTGTCAGATTTGGTCCTGCTCTTCGATGGAACTGTCAACCAATTGATCTGATATGGTAGTTAATCAGAATCAGTGATCGAACCTGAGCTTCATTTGAGGTTTCCAGATTCAAATTTTCAAAAAAATGTCTAAGTATGGAAGTACGCCTAAAAGTCAAAGGTTGACTTTTCAAATTCAAAAATAGAAGTGCACATGAGGAGAGTTTTCAGTTTACCAAATTTAGATCTTCAGTTAAACTCTTTGCATGTCGACTTCTGTTTCACCTATTTTTGGTCATAACTGGCTAAAATCAGTTTGCATGTATGAGTTAACTGAATTTTTCAAAGTGGCGCCCTAATTAGGGTTTATGGTACATCTAGTTAACTGAGTTTGAAGCCAAATATAGGCCATGCGTGGGTTTTGAAGCATCAGTTGTACTTCAAGCGCCATTTCCAATGCTTAGCATGCATTTCACACGCCTTAGAAGATATTTTTCTATATATTTTGCTAATGGCACCCATTATTCTTCATCAGAGTTGACAAGAAACATCTTTTCTTGAGCATAAAATTGATCTGCAGGTGCTACAGGTGTCAGATTTCAGTATTCTTCATAGCTACAAATTCAGATTGTTCAAAGAGAAGATTATTTCAGACTTATTTTTCCATTTGCATGCAGGTTTCATCAATTCTGCTTCAAGCATAGGCGAATTTTTACAGAAGAGAGAAAAAAATAAAAATAAATAAAACTTCTATTCTTCTGTCTTATTTTCTTCTATTCTTGTCTTAGGTTTTCTTTGCATGTCAAAGAAAATGGCAGATTTTTCAGAAAAGCATCATCTGGGTTCAAGTATTTCAGCATCAACAACAATACCCATGTCTTAGATTATTTTGTGAAAATCGCCCCGCTGCCTCTTTTCTAGAGCACTGTGCTTTTTTCCAAAATTCTCTTTGCATGTGGGCCTAAATCACGTTTTTTCGCAAATCTATTAATCTGGGTTGTTTTAGGATTCATTTCTACACAAAACCCATGTTCCATATTTTCGCAGGAAAAATTGCCCCCAATATCCCTAACTGCCAGTTCAAATCTCGACCGAAAACCTTTTGCATGCAAGCCTAAATCCCATTTTTTCGCAATTCTAACATTTTTGAGTTGCATTAGAATTTGATTCTGCACAAAACCCATATCTTAGAATTTGTCCGAAAAAATTCACTTCCCATTGCTATTTTTAGCCTATCCTCGAAGCTTTTTCAGTTTTTCCGAAGTTGTCCAAACATACCCGACTTTATAGTCAAAAGTCTAGTTTTTCGGAATGCAGTATAA
The DNA here is from genome assembly GCA_007115665.2 of Sequoiadendron giganteum. Classification (NCBI taxonomy): domain Eukaryota; kingdom Viridiplantae; phylum Streptophyta; class Pinopsida; order Cupressales; family Cupressaceae; genus Sequoiadendron; species Sequoiadendron giganteum. Next base: position 42,614,963 of record CM021100.1, read on the forward strand.
TCCCATAGATTATAAGGCCAAACAGGTCTTTCTTCATAACTTTCTGAAAACTACCGATACCGACTTAAGTCATGTTTTTCCCATCGTCAATCTGAATTCATTAGAGGGTATCAGCAGTACTACAATTAAAAATCTTGAACGTTTAGGTATATTTGCAGCGGCATCCATTCCTATCTCAGTCTTTGATCTCGAGTTCGTACTTGCTTGTGTCAAGCATTATGACTCATCTACCAGACAAATCAGATCGATAGATGGAAGGATTATTTGTAGCCTTAAGCCGAGGGATGTAGAAAAATGCTTTTCTATCCCTCCACGTTCAGATCATTTCGTTGTATCCATTTCAAATTGTGACAGAATATGGGAGGAGGACAAGGATAGATCACAGAAAAAAGTAGCTCAACGGTGGTTGAAAATTCAGAAAACCAACATGCCAAGGAAGATTGCACGTGGGGATTTCAAGGGCGAGATTGCTATTTTGATAACTTTCCTTAACCGGTTAGCAGGTTCTGAAGACACAAGCGTTTTCCGAACATGGATGTTCTACCTCATCTCACGAGTTATTGATAAAAAAGAAACATTTGACTGGGCCATGTTTATCAGCGAGTGTCTTCACCAGCAGATTACAGAGTTCCTAAAGATTCACGAATTCCATATGGTAACTTTTCTGGTTTACTTAGTTGCATTTCAAGGCAGCTTTAAATTATTAAAGACCGATGGAGTTCTGGGTGTTCAGCGAGTGTACGAATACTACCCTCAGTTGGAGTTTTCGAAAGCTGAACAGGACTTTACAGCAGTGAATGATCACTTTCTTATGAGAACAGTCAGAAATTTAGATAACGAGATGCATGTGAGGATTTCTACAGAGGCACAATCAGCAATGGAGAGTTGGGCAGATTGGTTTATCCAATTTCCTACTTTCACATATATTCGTGTATATGGATATACAGGAGAGCCTCTGATGCTACCGAGGTACCCATCGGATAAGGTTCTTTTCATGGAGTTCATGAGACAGGCACATGAGGTTCACACTTTTCTTCGCAATCGACATAAGCCAGCTTTCACCTTTCCGTTTGAGTTAGGTATTTACAAATGCAAAACAGCTGCTGATTGCAAGTTAATGGCACACGAGTTAGAGAAACTTCAGCTTGGGTGTTTTCCTCAGAAGCGTGCCTATGATCCGTTGGGTCATTATTCAGCAAGGTTGGAGCGAAATGTTTCACATTCGGCAGCGCTTGAGGACTTTTGGGTCAATTGTGAGGATGAATTTGAGGTGCGTCGTCGTCATTATTGTAGGCTTACTGTTCTACAGATTGCTGATTTCTTGTCAGAGGATGTGGAAGGTTTGTCTGATGATGATGGCTAGATACTTCTTCATTCATTCATTAGAGACCAAGTTGCTCGCCAACCACTTCGCCAACCTGATTGGTATGTCCCAGTGAATACTTCAGTGAAAGACTTATCCAGGTCTGTTATAAAAACCACCATGTACTTCCTTGAGAGCAAGCGGAAGCCAAGGGTGATCTCAGTTACAGAGCCGCCAGCAGTGGTGGTTTCTTCTTTACCTTCTACTTCTAGGGCTAAACCTCGAGTCAAGGTTACTATGAAGCCGCCTGAAGGGGTTAAGATGGGGATTAATTCAAAAGGAAAAAGCATCACCAAAAGGAAACAGGTTGAGAAAGAGCCAGCACTTCCAGTTATAGAGATAGTACTTCCAGAGCCAGTTATTTCATCGGAACTAGTAATTCAGGCTGAGGCCGGTTTGTCATGTCCAGGTTCACCTTTTTCACCACAGTCATCTCCCATAAATGTTGATTCGGAGCCTGAGTCTTTGATACATGAGAACTCCATACCAGTGGATCTGCCAGCAACTAATACAGTAGAAACGGCTCCACCTCGAGAGGATAGTCCTTATTCATCTTGGCTCGAGAAGTCATTAGGAAGAGAAAGGCGTATGCCTTCATATAATCTTGATTTGTCTGAGTTTGGTGAGCCCTATCAGAACAGGTTGAATAAGAGGGCTAGAAAGCAGATTAACATTGAGAAGAACCTCGAGGCAGAGATCATCATAGAGGTTGCTACTCCTCCAGAAGGCAAATACTTGGATGAAGTTAATGTTGGTGATTTTACCTTTGTCAAAACTAATCTGGGTAAGAATACTCGACACACCGACATGAATCTATTCAAGGTCGTCGCGAGTAATCTAGAGGAATGGGTCATGAAGGATGGTGAGGATAAGGTAGTTCTCAAGGCTGAGATCAGGCAACTTCGCAGGTACATCTCGGGTTTGGTTCATGGCAACGAAGGACAAGCACCTTTACTCCCACAACTTCGAGAGACCGTCGCAGAACAGCAAAGGATTCAACACTTGGTTAATCGAGGAAAGTTGCTGGATACTTGGATTGAGGACTTTATTATTGCTGGTCGACACCTCCTCACATAACTATATCAGTTGAGGGTTGATGCACATAGTCTTCGCCAGAGAATTCAGGAGCTTGAGATTTTCATAGCCGAGCGTAAGCCGAAGGATCTGATTCTGATATCACAGCTTGCAGGAATCTATGACGCCATTGAAGTAGATGGAGATCAAAAGAAGGTCTTCACTTGGAGAGAATTGTATCTTTGCAGGGTGGAGACATATGACAGGATTTCTGCTAAGATGAGCAGGTTTCAGGAAAAGGTTATTGCAACTCTTCGTTTCATCAGCAAGTACATCACTCAGATCCCATGTCATTATCGGCATGAGGATGGTACATACGCCGAGTTAAAGGCAGTTCAGGTTGAATTCAAAGAGTTAGTTTGTGATAACCTATGTGGAGGGCCAGAGGCATCCAAAATGGAGGAGTTTACAATGCTGACTATCAGTTTCAAAAAGGTGACCACAGAGATTAGAGATAATCAGAGGGAGATTCGGGATGGAGACAAAGAGTTAGACAAATAGTTGATCATCGTGGACAGCGTCAGAGTGCCAGATGATGATACTATTGATAAATTCCTGGAGGAGATGATAAACTTGGAGTAGACTTTCAGTTAGACCATGCAGTTGTTTACAAAGATGAGTCATCAGAAGTAGTTAACTCGAGGCTTCTTTCCGAGTTAACTTGCTGTTACACATTGCATGCATGTCTTTCTTGGAAACATCTACGTACACTTGGAGATTAGATTAGATCTTTCAGTTGACTGACAATAGCATTCCAATTGACTTGCTTTCAATAAGGACGTGCATGTTGCACCTTGTCCATTTAGATTAGATGTTTCAGTTAATTGATGATAGTTTGCCAATTAACTGTATAGTTTCATTCAATTAGGGTTTAGGAATAAGATCTTGCATGCACTGCAAGACTCTAGTTGACTCAAGGTGATTTTAGGGTTGCCTACACCTTGAAGTCTATAAATAAAGAGCTTTAAGCTCATTTGTATTTTAACTTTTGCTTGATATCATACATGCTGCACCTACCTTGCCTGTAGTATTGCTATTATTGTATCTGTTCAAAGAGTAATTGCTGTTATAATAAATTGCTACGCCTACCTTGCCTTAATATTATTGTTATGGTGTTTATTCGATCTTAGTTAAATGGGGTTGCTGGTTTGATCGTTATTGCATGCGTGTTGCGTCTATACAATCTATTGTCCCAGTTGCTTACCTTTTTGTTTTGTTTATCATAAGCCTATTCAGAAGAGCAAATAGTTGTGCCCACCTTGCCTTCATGTTGCAAAACTGTACTCAAAGCTTATTGTTTGATGTGTGTTATAGTAGACCCATTCAGCCCAGCAAATAGTTGCGCCTACCTTGCCTTCATGTTGTGAAGTTGTACCAAGTTTACCATTTATTTGTTTGTTTTAATAAACTTCTTCCCGGATTAGCAAATAGTTGCGCCTCCCTTGCCTTCATGTTGTGAGCCCGCACCTGGAGTTTATCGTACAATACATTCCTGCTCCATTTCCTCATGCTCTGTTTCTTGAGGAAACTGGATAGATTTTAAAGAAGTTAGCTTAGTTGTAGTTAGATGATCTGCGAAACCAGAAAATCCTTAGCAGCAACGTTCTAGGTTTTCTTAACCTTGTGCCTCTACTAACTGAGAACAAAAAGATAGGACATTAGTTTAGTTTTCTATTTCATGCATTCTAGCACAACGAGGGAGCTTCCCCTCCTAATTTGAAGAGCACTCATTACGTAGTGTGCATAGATGTACGTACAAACTCACACTCCAGAGGTGTTAGTTCTTACGCCAACAATGTTGATATCTAAGTAGGGAGGAGTGTGATATGCCCAGTTTGCAAAACGGAAAAAAATGTATCCAAAGGGACTATGTTAATATTAAAAGGACTTAAGTTGGTGAGCACCAATGGAATGGCGCTACATCTGTTCATCTACCCTAGTTTGCATTAATGGTGGTATCCCCTCTCAACTACCTTAGATTGCATTAATGGTGATATCCCCTCACATTTTCAAGAGGTTGGTTCTTCTGGTGGCAGCCATAGACTATGCAGGTGCAGGGGTTTGTCTAGGTTTCAATCATGTTATGTCCAATTGCAGAAAGGTAGTGAAGTTGTGGAGCATGTGAAGGATATAATGAAATGGGTATCGTGCAGATAATGTCTCTAGAATGGTTTGTATACCTTTAGGGGAATATCATTTTTACTTGAAATTCCCTCTTGTCACATTTGTTGACATGATTGTATTGGGCATTTGAAAATGTGACAACATTTTAAAATATTGCAGACATTGTAATAATCATTTTTTCTCTTCATGTGGATGTATGCAATTTTTTATGGATTATTAAGTATGTTTGATGCATTATACTTGTAATGTGATATAGTATTTGCATAGGTCAATTCTTTAGTGTTTCTTTTCATTGTTTCCCTTTCTATTATCTATGACTTCGTAGCCCAAATAAGATAGGCATCGGTCTTGGCTCCACTTGACTAATCTCACATCATCAAAACAAATCAAAACATTAAACAGTAGTTTAGAGATAGGATAGGTTGTTGTGTATTCATGATCTTGTATTACAACTAGGGAATCAATTTTGAGAGAACCTTGAATGAATTCAATCTATGTGGGTTATGTCTGCACAATCAGATTGGCTATATAGAGGTTATTGCAACCAGTCTTTCTTGACCTAGTGACAATATTTGGGGTCAAGAATGCAGTTGGGTTCAGTTTTGGTTATTTTTGGTTGTCCATTTTGTTTGATTTAATACCTATTTAGGTATACCTCTCCGAACACCCTCCCGAGTCTAAGTTGAGCTTGAAGAGTAGGAGAGATAACCCACTCTCATAGAGTTGACCTTTAACCCTCCATGTTTTGTGGATGAATAGGTCACCTTCATGATGATAACCCTGGCCTTGAAAATGAGATTTTGTTCTAGGAAGTGGAGCATCAGTTTTGGGACCCAACAGACATCATTGCAAGAAACTTGTTCCAAAAAGCTTCCATTCATATTGCATTAGCCAATAATAGAATAGATATCCATGTCTCACTTCATGGTCTTCTAAAAATTCTAGATTCCAAGAATATGGAGTAGGCCAACCAACAAAAGTGTATCAATCTTCTCATCAACAGTATACAAGGAATCAAAGACAACCGAATGGCCATTATCTGTAATTTGGGTAAGCAAGAGAAACTTCTACTGATCCTAAGACAATGCTATCAAAGTGTCCTTGATTGAGCAGAGGCTATTGAGCAAACATTAAACAATGAAAGGGCCAGAAGGGAACTCACTGTTGCAGAACGGAATAACTAGTATCAAACAACCTCCAAGAGAGCTATGAATGCAAATAATTTCTAGATGCCTGAGCAGAATATTCCTATAGATCATTGGAATACAATTCAAGGTGGACATGTGGAATTATAAATGACTGGTTGGCATTGGAGCGCTGAGGGACAGATTGGAGCCACTCCCCATGGCACTGAGTGCTACTGTGCTCTTACCTGCCCCAACTTCTGAAGATACACATTTCTATGCATCTCTACACAAAAGACTTCGGCATATTGGCCAATACAGCTGTATTGAGATTTGCTTTGGTATGTTTGTTTATGGGTTTAGTTCTTGAGTTTTCTATCTCTTCATATTACTCGTTTGGACTTTTGCAAACTGTCTGAAACTTGATCCATGAGATCTTTTCATGGGACTTTTTAATTTATTCTTTATCAAGACAATCAATTATCTCTTATCAGAAAAGAAAAAGAGGACAAGTCATGGTCCCATTGATCTATGCATTCCTTGCTTCTATCTTGAAATTCACAAAAAAATTTAAATTTATAATGTACAAAACTGAAATGAAAATATTTTATGGCTAAACCTGGGGTTGTAACATTTGGTGGATTGTTTGCTTGTAGATGGTAGATTGAGGACCTGACAAGGGATGCTAATTTTATTTCATGACACCTAAAACTTTATTAATAAACTCCAAGACAAGTTCTATCATACATGCAATAATTTGGCCTTATAACCAATGGAGTCAATGTGTTTGTAAATAATAAATATTAACACTGATGTGAGATATGACTTTTGGTTTCTTATTCTTGTTTTGTCAGGCGTGTTTATCCTTGACTTTTGGTTTCTTATGCCTTTTTTTGTTAGTCATGTGCATCCTTGTATAACTGATCACTCTCGTCATCTGTGGACTTCAGTACAGTTTCATTTCTTATACGTTAACAAAGACCAACAATCTAAATATGATTTTAAAGTTCTCTAGTTCTTGATTTGTTGTTTAATAGATTCAGGATTTGAATGTGTTTCTGATTCCAGGATTGGTACCGTACACATGATATGTGCAAAGCAAATACTGATCAGTGGGCATTATATGCAAAAGCTGTGCTTGACCGAACTCGACTTGCACTGACTGACAAAGCTGAACATTACCAGGAACTGTTGCAGCCAAGTGCAGAGTACCTTGGTACTTTGCTTGGAGTACAGCAATGGGCAGTAAGTGTTGACAAACACTTACCATGGCTTTGTGAATTTACTAGATCATTAATATCCTTGGGCTTAAAGCGTTAGTTTGGGGGAAGAACATTATTTGATGTTTTGATTTGTTGCCTCTGGAGAGAAATAATTCTTAATATCAAGTCTGTTCTTGCAGATCAATATGTTCACAGAAGAGATAATACGGGCTGGCTCTGCTGCCTCACTTTCTTTGCTTCTAAATCGTCTTGATCCAGTTCTTCGGAATATTGCCAACCTTGGATGGTCACTTGCTAATACTTGCAAATGAATACAATAATATAACATCTTATTCATATTCATTATTTCAGTTGCCTCACAGTTTAAAGAAAGTTCTGCTCATAATATTCTAGACCATAGAATATGCATGACCATAGTTGGCTCTATCTGTGTATTTGATTGAAAATTGTAAAATATGCAATTCAGATGTAAGCAAATACTTTCTTGCAAAATTCTGATGGTTAATATATCTGAACAGCTGGCAGATAATCAGTCCAGTTGAAGTGCGTGGGTATATTGCAACTGTAGATGAGTTACTCAAGGTTCAAAATAAGGTTTACAATCGTCCGACAATCTTAGTAGCAAGAAGAGTGAAAGGTGAAGAAGAAATCCCAGATGGTGTAGTTGCTGTACTGACAACTGACATGCCAGACGTTTTATCACACATTTCAGTGAGAGCAAGAAACTGCAAGGTGCTTTTTTAAATTCATTTAAATGACCATTCTCTTCACTACCATAGTGTCTGATAGGACATGGCAGAATATATTTTCATTTTATAGAACTTCCTGGCATTGGAAAATGTAAGTGCAATTTACACCAATATTAGCTTTTAGTAACTTATGCTGTAGGAACATTTACATGCAGGTATGTTTTGCAACATGTTTTGATCAAAATATTCTCAATGAATTACAAGAAAAAGAAGGAAAGCCTTTTTTGATAAGACCCACTTCATCGGACCTGACTTATACGTGAGTTCTTTCAATTTATTTCCTTTAATAGAATTTGATCCTGAAAATTTACTCTTTTGTCTAATTGATTTAAAAAAAAATTGGTGACAGTGAAATCAAGGGCACCGATATTCTCAGTGCTCCTGAGATGATGTTCTCTCAAAGTGGGATGCCTCCCAGAATCACCTTAAAGAAGAAATGCTTTGGTGGAGCATATGCAATATCAGCTGATGAATTTAATAATGAACTGGTTTGCATAACTTTAGCTTAAAGAGATTGCAAATTTTTTGTTAGTTCCATATTTAATATATTGTTGATTTTTAATGCATTTAACTGCTTAAATGTTACTAAGAATTTTGGAGAAATGATTATTTTGATGAGAAGAACATTTTAATGCTACAGTATGATGTTCCAACTCATGAGCCAGATGAATGTATAAACAAAATAAATGTTAAATATTGCTTTTTTCTTTTATGGCAAATACCAATTTATTTATCTGTAAATGTCCGTTTATCTTCTTTTACTCTCCAGGTTGGTTCAAAATCTTGTAATATCGCTTACATGAGAGGGAAGCTACCTTTGTGGGTTAATGTTCCTGTGTCAGTTGCTCTACCATTTGGAGTGTTTGAGAAGGTCCTATCAGAGACCATGAACAAGGTATGCAGGCTGTTGAGAGAAAATTACAAATATAATATTTTAGTTATTATTGTTTGTAACTTGTAATATCAGTTTTTGAATTTTAAAATCATTACAATCATTACAAAAGAAATAAGCATCATTACTGAAAAACTAGTTATTTGTATTTCTTATTAAATATTTATTTTGAATTCATATAATGCTCAAGACATTACTATAGAGGATGCCGTAACTAGAACTGTATGATAATTTCTTTATATACTTTTTGTAATTCCTCCATCTCACTGCTCTAGCACACAATTTTCTAGGTTTTGTTAAGGATATGAACACTAAGTTTTCAATTTTATAGCCGCATTAGCACAAGTGCTTCACATGTTTGTACACGTGCGCGTGCACACACACACACAAGCATAGTAGCTGAAGGTTCATGGAGAAACTCATTGGTGAGTTGAAATTAGGTCAGTTAAGCTAGTAAAATCATCTTAGGCACTTAACGTTCTCATGAAGTTTTTCCTTGCATTTCATACTCTACCCTTAATGACATATTCTGGCAAGTAACATGACCAAACAAAGTTGTAGAGATCAAATTGTCAGGTCGCAATAGAAATAGAGGTGCACCAAGTGATCTAAATACTCAATGTACTAATCTCCTATAGAGAATATGCATGGGTGACAGATTTGAACCCAGTAGAATTTTCTTATGGGTGCAACCCAGCTGAACTTGTCCTATATGGAAACCATTGGCAAAGACAGGTCCTACCGCAGCCAGAACTATCCAAGAAAGGACCAAAAAACAGAGTCTGCCACATTTTTGTGAAGCTGAAGCATTGCAAATTCCTTGGTTTCAGTTACAGAAGGCTGTGGGTTTCCCATTTGATACTAATATATGGGCCTTTCAAAAAATAGTTGCAGAATAATAATGCACTAAATTCTATTTCAACCAAAATGCCCTTTTCTTAAAGTCCTTCAAACTGGCATGTTTATATGAAGCAATAAAAATAAACTTTTTGATAGGATTGATTTACTAGGTGAAGTAGTTCAAAATCATATTTGAATAGAGCTTTTTCAAAAATTAATAATAGTAATGGGCTGTTCCCTGTTAGTGATAACTTAGAAATACATGTGAAATTCATTGCTGATCATATACACATGTCCATAAATGCACACATCCAAGATCCTGAAGAAAAGAGATTAAAATCATACACAAATCGTGCTTTATGATCACTTGTAAAAGTTAAGATACTGAATTGTTCTGGGGGTTCTTATAAAAAGCTTTTGCACACATGCAGGATGTTGCTGATAAAATAACAGCTCTGAAGAATCTTGTAGCTAAAGGAGACTTGAGCAAACTTTGTGATATTCGACAAACTGTTTTGCAGCTCAAAGCACCTCTTCATTTGGTATGTTTTGAAGCTATATACGAGTAAAGTTTTCTTTCATATGAAAGTACAGATGTTTTGAAATTCAAATGAATAATGATGATAGTTCCAAGCATACAAGTAGAATTGGAGGATAAAGCTAGTACATAATGTCACAATCAGATAAGCATGAACTCAAGTAATTTAATATTGAAAGTTTTACTTGAAATTTTTTGATTATATGTAATGATTGGAATGCATGAAATTATATGCATTCACATGTTTAGAGTTTAAACATTTCAGGTTGCAACTCTACCCAACCAATATCAGATTTTTTTTGGGTTCTTTTAGCTTGTAGCTTGTAGTCTTTTGTGTCTCTAGGGTTGGCCTTTTCTTTTGGACCACCCATGCTATGGTTATTGGTTTGACTATCAAGTTGTTGATCAGCATTGGTCATTTTTGGACATTAATGTACTTTATTTCTTTCTAGCACACATAGAATGTGTGACTTGAAATTTAATGTTTAAACATCCTTTCTGAGGTTCAAGTAGATGATTTGATTATTTAGTGGTGCTAAAATATTGTGTGCAAGAAATTCATTATATGGCTATATTTTTCTTATTTAAGAGATAGCAAAGGAGTTGCATTAACACAAGTACACTGGTCATGGCAATTAGACCAAAAGCACCATGAAGAGCAACGAAAGTCCATAGACCACCTAATTGACACCAACGAGTAAAATCTCCTTATGCTTCAGGACCCCATAATAGCAGCAAAGAATGTGCTAAACTATTAGCAGGCGTAGAAATTGCAATAGTTAAAAAATTACAACCTTCCAAATAGGAGCTAGCCAATCCGTGAGTATACCACAAAGTCACAAAAGTTGTACCCATGAACCATCCACCTAGCGCAAAATAAGCACAAGGAAAAAGCAATAGACCGGACCAACCCACAAAGACAAAACAGTCTCTGCGTAGCCAGTCATCCATAATATCAAATAAAGTTTGTTCCTCTTTGGAAGACTTTCCAAGGGCTATAGTCATAGTGATCCTCCTATTTAACTATTCCAACCTTTTCCGAGCTCCCTATTTGATAGAATCAAAGGGTATACGCTGATTTGTATATTTATGGACAATTTTTCATCCGTCATCCCTTTAATCATATAAATGAATTTCACAATGATTCTGATTAGATAACCTTACATTATCTCTACCGGTCTTTAGAACGAAAAAAACTTTTGCTACAGCCAAGCATAGTAAAAAAGAACTGTACGCTATATAATAAATGGATTCACTTTTTCCATAAGCCTTTTTCATTTTAAGGAAAAGAATTTAAGTCAACCATGCTATCTTTTTTTTCTTGTAAAACAAAATAGGAATAGTCAAGTTCAAATTGGCGTAACATGAAGCCTATTAGACCAAAAGCACCATGAAGAGCAACGAAAGTCCATAGACCACCTAATTGACACCAACGAGTAAAATCTCCGTGTGCTTTAGGACCCATAATAGCAACAAAGAATGTGCTAAACTATTAGCAGGCGTAGAAACTGCAACAGTTTAAAAATTACAACCTTCCAAATAGGAGCTAGCCAATCCGTGAGTATACCACGAAGTCACAAAAGTTGTACCCGTGAACCATCCACCTAGCGCAAAATAAGCACAAGGAAAAAGCAATAGACCGGACCAACCCACAAAGACAAAATCATTGTTTATAGATATAGACCTAGTTTGGAATCTTGAAAGTCGACTAGAATTAAGTAAAATTCCTCGTTCTACCAGAGAAAAGGTAGAAAGAAATACTGGGAAATTTGCACGACAAAAGGGGATTGAAACCATTACTGTCGAAGTAATGTACACAGCTAAAGAAGCGTTGAATGTAATATGCTACAATCATATAAATAAGGCAAAGTAAAACTCAAAATGAGATCTTCCGAATAACAAATTCAGAAGATAAAAAAGAAATAAAAGGAGATCAAAAGATGAAAATAACAGTTTATGGAAAAGGCGGAATCGGTAAATCAACCACTAGTTGTAATATTTCAATTGCTCAGCTAGACGCGGTGAAAAAGTGTTACAGATCGGATGTAATCCCAAACATGATAGTACTTTTACCCTAACAGGATTTTTGATACCTACAATTATAGATACTTTGCAGTCCAAAGATTATCATTGTAATGTCCCTTACCCAACTTTGCCCTAGAATTCACTTGTTGATCAGGTTTAGGGTTTCTTCTTTTCCAAATGAATGTTTTCTTTGACTAAGTAATCTTGGATTGAAGTTTGCATTTAATATTTCCACATGTACATATATCTGTTAGCATTAATATCTAGATATCCAAATATAAATATAATCAAAAATCAATAATAAAGACATGAGGAGTGGCATGGGTAGAGCCGCCCAAAGCTATCCATCTAAGCCCAAGAGCACAAGCGTCCTGTCAGGACAACTCAGCCCTTGGCCCAGAGCGATATGAACGTCTCAGAGTGGCGTGCTTAGAGGAAACACTTGTACCTGCTTTCTCTACATGTGCCATCACCTCGAAAGACACTCAACCTATTGGGGGAAGCTAGCGGAGCTTATAAGGGGTTCCGGGCCTACCACCCCTCGATGGCCACAGCGGATTGTTAAGTGGGACCCCCACCCCTCCATGGCCACAGTGGATTGTTAAGTGGGGTTTTTAGGCACCACCTGTCTCAGGCCCTTCCACCCTAGTAGGCTTACAAACACAGAGAAGACAATCTTTTAGCAATCAAATACATTTGCATTTATTACTAATTCTTTAAGTTAATATCAGCATCATTATCATCATGATAATACTAAAGAAAGCATTACACCAATAATCAAATTAGAAATATCTATTTCTTATATTCAAAATATGCTAAATATTATTGCTAAGTGAGTACATCACCTGAGTTGCTATATCTCTCCATGTTTCCTTACTCGCTTCCTTCAACCCTGTACTAAATTGATCATAGGATGAGGACAATTCATAAATATACATAATCTACTTATATTTATATTAAAGAGTCATCATTACTTATAAGTATCATTATTGCATAATCATGTATATGTATTTATACATATATATATACTTTTATACATATATATAATTATTCTTTTACTTATATCCATTAGTATTCATATATATATATTTATATTATTATTCTTTCTTTATTCATATATATTCTTTATTCATTGCATATTATTCATTATAAAATTTATCTATATCTATGCATATATACTTACATGCCTATTAAATAATATATATATTAAATGGCTCTATATTCCAATGCGTAACAATAATTGTTGCTGCTGTTCTAAATTGCAAATTCCATTTCTCCATGTTTTTTCCCCCTTCCTTATTTTCCTTCCTTCTATTTATACCATTCAAGGTAGGTGACTCATGGGGGGAATGTATTGTTTGGTGAAAGAGGTGACTTTTCATAAAATACATCCCTTTGTTAGATTTAATTGCTGCCTTTATTATCACAATAATATCTATTTTTAAAATAATATATTATTACTATAATTATGATATTTCAGATTTCTATTTATTTTATTATTTTATTTTGATATTTTATTAAACATATTTTAACATTAAAGTATAATAATAAAACAATTTGTTAATATCTTACTATTATTTTATTCTAATCTATTACAATCTTTGATGTGTAATGATTATAATATTTATTTATTATTATTTTTGATACTAAGTTATTTAATACTAGAATGTAATAACAATAATTTGCCTATATATTATTATTATATTTGTTATTTCATATTTGTAAATGTAATCAAATCTTTATCAAATAGGATCCTAAAATCTAAGAATAAACTAAGGTCTGAAATTCTGTGTGAGAAATTCTAAGTCAAAGACGATTTTTCAGATTTCTTCTTTTAATGCCGAATGTACTATTGACGTGTGTTTTGTGACCACACCAACACAGAATAAAATGTCCAACGGTCACTCTATTCTCTCTTGATCAAAGTATTCCGCATGCTAAGATTGCGTGAAAGTTCATGCGTTCAACTCCAAGGTTCTTTTTATCGCGAATAGACTTAGTTGGTTGATGTGAATATGCTGGGTATTCCAAGGGGACTTACGTAATTGTTCAACTTCGTGAAGCAAATGAAAGATTTGACTGTGATGCTCTGATTTTTAAACTAACCCGAAAATGCTGAATTTAAAGAGATAAGGGGTAGGAATTTTACAATCTACTTCTAAAGGGTGGAATGTGGGGATCAACCTAAACAATCTTCGAACCGGACTTTGCTTTGTCTCCCTTAGGACAACTTCCGCAAAATCGGTGCAATCTTCAAAGGGTGAGTAGGATGTTCAAATCATGACACAACATGCACAGACTATCACAACGATGCATGTGGACACACGAATCACAATTGAAGTTAAGCGCTAATGCTCCAGTTGGCCACGCAGGCCGAACTCACCATCAACAAGCCCGCTAGTGGTATGGACAAAGAAGACTTGCTCAAATCAAACCATCTATTCCACAACTAACAACTACTTGCATAAAATAAAGCCTACTTTACTCTATCTACTAGAATTGGAGAGACGAAAAAGCCTTGTCAACTGCCCACAATGAAAGATGAAATCACCAATCAATGAAGAATCTTTATATTATGAGAGTCTTCTACAACAACCTTTTACAAAAACTTTCAAAGGGAAAGTTTTTCTTTCCTCTTCAACCTAAGCTAACTTCTAAGCTAACTCTCTATCTATTCTAACTTCTATCTTCTATACTCTCTGACTTCTTGATCTAATCTAATGTATTACAAATGAGGGGGGATGCCCCTTTTATAGTTGGCCCAGTCTAGCGGACAACTTAGATTCAATTACAATGAAGGGCTCAGATCGAGCCATATATGCCCTAATTAGGGTTGTGCCCTAAAAACCGCCACAGAGAGGAGTGGGGCAATGAATGCATAGAATATTCTCCACTCCTCTGCAAGAACCACAATGAGCAATTAATGCCCACTATCCTCTTCTAGAAGATTCTCGTCCATAAACGCGTTCCCACTGTTCTTCTCTACCAATTTTGTTGCGTTTGGAGGAGAGGTGAGCATATGGTTGATCTAAAACTGATGAGCAAGGAATTCCCGTTCGGCTCTCCCGTTGTTTTAATTTTTGGACGCATTTCTTCCTTCTGACTTTCATATTTTTCTAGCCCACTGCCTTGGGCGCATTTAGCCTCTTTTGCATCACTTTCCTAATGCCTTAGACAAATCTTCACTGTCGTTTCCCTTTTCCAAAGTTGTGACGTTGTCCAGCTTCATCACCTCAAGTCCTCACACTCTGGTTCCGATGTTCATCCTGGAAAACAGAAAGAAGAGAATCAAAACACTTATAATATAAACTCACTTACCTTACCTAGTTTCCATGTTCTGACTTCCAAGGTCTGCTTGACCTCTGATAAAACTCATCATTTTCTAGCAAATCCTCATAACTTATCAACATCTGCATGCTAGGGCGCATGCCATCTTGATGTTTTCATCCTCCTGTCCTAGCAATTTCATTCACCTACCTTTAGGAGCTTGATGACTTAGTTAAAATTCCACTTTGAGGACGCATTTGAATGCTTGATGTTCGAGCTTCATTATGCCTTAGACAAATTTCTTCCCTGTGAGTGTAGTTTCATTTTCTCTTTCCTTAGACAATCTTGTCTGCTTTATAAATTTCATCCACTGTGATCCAGGCACTCATTTTGACATCACAAGCCAAGGCATTTTTTGTAAAAACATTTCTCTGCCTTAGAAAATTTATTTTTGCCTAGGAAATTCATTAAACTGGTGCCAGGCAAAGATCTCCGTCGAAACAACACGAGCAAGGTATAAAAAAGATTTAAATCATCTCCTCGTGGGAAATGTTCAATACCCAGAGGAAATTTCCCCTCAGAAATCATAATTTCCATGTGTATCCAGACGAAGGGGTAAATTAATTTTTATTATTTTCAAATAATAAAATGGCTAAGGTTCATTCATTTTCATTTTGGGCGCACTTCACACCTGCAGTCTTCGTTTTTCTTGCCTTGGCATTTTTCTTGTTTTACCTGAAGAAATTCCCTTTATGTTCATGGGCGCACCCTACCTTGCACCTGGAAAATTTTAGCATCACCTCCTCCTTAGGCGTATTTCTCACTTTACCTTAGAAATGCCTTAGAGAATTTTAATTCAATCAACTTTACCCTGGGCGCACTTCATTTTACCTTTACTCTCCAAACATTTCCACGCCTTAGATATATTTTTTTTCTTAGCATCCTTGCTTCCTTTATGACTTGCAAGCTAGGCGCATTTGGAGGGTGGAGGAGGAACTTTCCATGTTTTCAAAATCACACCTTCCTTGTCTTTACCTTAGGCACATATAGCATGTGGAGGAGGAATTTCCCACGCCAAGCCCTACCTTGCCTTAACAAATTTCCTTGGACGCATTTGATGTGGTGTGTAGGAACTTGAGGGCGCATTTCTCATATGGGACTTCCAAGTAAGGGCGCATTTAAAGTGGTGGGAAGGAATTTCCCACGTCTTAGAATATTTTTGATATGCCTTCATTCCTTTGGCGCATTTGACATAGGCTTCTTTCATTTTTCCTCACTTAGAAACTTTTCTTGGCCACTTCCCTCAAGGGCGCATTTCAGCCTATGTGCTGCAATTTTCATAATTTAGAATATTTTCATAACACCACTCTCCCCATCCTTGGCGCATTTAGAGGGGTCAACTTCCATTTACTTGCCTTAGGCGTTTTTCCTAAGTCATCACACAAGCTGGGCGCATTTAGAGAGGTCAACTTCCATTTACTTGCCTTAGGCGTTTTCCTCAACCTTATGTTACCTTGGGCGCATTTTGCCCATCAAGCTTCCATTCTCAATGCCTTAGAATTTTTTATGACCCTCCTCTATGACTTGGGCGCATTTCCTATGTGGAGGGGGAATTTGTTTATGCCTTGGGCACATTTCACTAGCCTTCATGCCAAGGGCGCATATAGAGGTGGGAGGAGGAATATTTTTTTTACTTAAAAACTTTTTCAACTTTCATCCCCCTCATGGGTGCATTTTACTAGTGGTGAAGGAAATTTTATTAACTTGGGCGCATTTCCCCTATGCCACTTCCACTTTGGGCGCATTTGACACATGCTACTTCCATTTTCCACACTTGGATTTATTTTTCATGCCTCTAGCTTGCCCTCTCATCTTGGGCACATATGAGGTAGTGTGAAGGAAATTTTTATACTTCGCATTTTTTTAGCATCCTTTCACACCTTGGGCGCATTTCACATAGGGTGGGGGAAATTTTAAACACTTGGAAACTTTTTCATGCATCTCTTCTGCCAGGGCGCATTTCCTACTACCTCTTGCCAGTTTCCATTTGTGGACTTAGAAGTTTCTTCAACGCCTCAGCTACCTTTGCCGTCTATTTTTAGTAAATTCTGGAGGTGTGTGCCTTTCCATGGTTTTTCACCCGTTCTGACTCTGGTACTGGCATGATACATTCCTTGTGGCCTTGCTACCTTGTTTATACCTGTTGCCCAAGCTGATGTGCTATTTTTAGCCACTTGCTATTTTTAGCAAACCCTAAAATTGATTGACCTTTGTAGCTCTGTTTGACCTGAAATTCGCTCCATTGGATCTTGATAACCTAAGTGTCCCTGTTCACAACTGCCCCTTGTGTTGACTTGCTATTTATAGCCCTGTTCTATAGACGACTTACTATAAATAGTAAGTGCTCGGATTGCGCCCAAATTTTACCAGTAGATTGCCTGAAGGATGTTGATCGCAATGGGATACCTTCGTTTTTCAGAATTCTGGCTTTTTACTCCTCTTTTTAGGCATCGAAGCTGGAAACCCTAATTTGATATGCATGTTCCCTGAACAGTCTCTGTTTGACTTGATTTTTGTTGCATGCCACTTTGCTCGTGAAATTGAAGTGTCGGGTGACTGCTGGGGTGAACCTGCTATTTATAGTAAGTGTCCAGAAAGTGGTCAATCTGATGTCGAATGAGTTTGCATGTCACAGTGCCCGTGGGATCTCAAAAAACCCAGAAAAACCCAAAAAACTGGTCAACGCGCTAGCATTGGCTAAAAATAGTAAGTCCCTGAAAACTGACTCATTCCACTTGCATGTCATATCACTACGAAACTCTCGCAAAACCCATATGTAATATCCGGACATGCACTAAAAATCTCTGCATGCAAACCCTAAAAATAGCCTCTAAAGGTTGAACCGCTGAAAGTCCTTATTTCAATTTGCATGTTACATCACTGCGAAGGTCTTGAAAAACCTAGATCCATTCTCCAGTCATGCATTGGAGAATCGTATGTTTAAACCCTGAAAATAGCCTCCGAACGCTGAACTGCTAAAAATAGCCAGTTGTCTGAATCTTTTCAATTTCCATGTGTAGGCATCTGAAAGTACCCTGAATGTGCTGAAGCAGTCAAAATTCCAAAATCCTGATGAAAGGACCCTATATTGAGTATTTACTAAAAATAGTAAGCTGTTCGATTTCAATGAAAACTCAGTGGGAACCTGCTAGAAGCCTTCTGACAGCAATGTTAAGCTCAGATGTCAATTAGCTAACTCAATTCAACTTCAAACTGTCCTGAAGAATGAAACCCTAATTTCACAGACAGCCAAAATTCCAAATTAGGTCAAATGACAAGGACATCCCCGAAAGGACAAAAAGATCAGAGAGAGAGAGAGACAAAACAACCCAAAAACCAAAGCCAAAAGACCAGAATGGAGCAAAAATTGGGGGTCCCCATTTGAATGGGGCAATGTGTGAAAAGGTCACAACATTAGCGCCACCTTGAATAAATGTTCCTGAACATTTCAAAGACTAAACTCATTCCATACTCCGAACCTTTGGATAATTCTTTCCAACCTGTCAACTGGCTAGGGGTACACTTAAAAGGGAAGAGGAATCCTAAATTGGATCAAGGCACCTCATCTTTTGATTACCAGTGTGTACATATGCGTGTTCATTCAACCCAAAAGACCATTGAAGATCCCAGAATCCGTCGTGATGAGCTATGTAATGATCCTAACTTTTAAAAGCATCCTGTAATTCCCACGAATATTGCTCCATTGCCAGTCGGGCGTCCATAGCCCCGATGGAGTTATTCGCAAATTCCCAAAGCCAAACACTTTGATATCTCTTTCATTGTTCCTTTCAGATATTTCTTTTTAGCACATTTTGTCTTTTCTTTTCTGTGTATTCACAATTGGCTCATAAGTAGTGAAGCTCATTTGGGTTTGAGAATTATAGGGGTGATTAAGTAGGATTTAAGATTTTTCACCTGTCACAACTTCTCCCAAGAAACCCCAATGACTTAGAGCAATCAATTATGTGTGTAAAATATAGTAATCGTGAGACTTGGTGTCAAGACACAATAGATGATTCCCTTTCGAGTCAAGTACAATGCCTAACCAAATGATAAAACTCGAAAGAACAACCCCTGATTCTAAAGCACTTCCTGAATGACACAACACCACCTTCACAAATAGGTTCCCCTTTATTCTCAACTAAACTAAGCAACAACTAAACTAGGGAAAGCAAAGCGGACCAAGCCAAGCAAAAACGGAAATGAAAACCTATTCTAACAGGACAAAATTTCGAACAGACAAGACTCAGAGGGCAAAAGTATATGCAACTCCTTACATGATTTGTTAGGACATTCAGTGGCAACACAACAGTAGTGATAGTGCGGAGCCTAGCAAACTTGTCTTTGAACTCAGAAAAGTAATCTTTCGCAATACAAATCTCAAACTCAATCAAAAATTCAGGAAAGATTAGCAATTGAGGCAACTCATCTAGATCATGATTAATCCACAAGCAAGTTGTTTTTCCTAGACCTCCATAGTCAAATTCATAACTTTCAAAATCAAGAGTAGGGAAAGAGACAACTTGGTGTTCTTCATGCTTGAATGGAGACTCCTGATTGTTGTGCACCGACCTACTGCATGAAGAAAGATTCCAAACATCTTCAGGAGGTCGTAGTTGGTGATATGTGATTCCATTTGCATCTATGACATGCAAAATTTTACTTGTCGATTCATCTTGAGACCCTCTTGGAAGTAGACTCAGCGCCCCTTCGAATTGTTCATCATTCTTTGCTTCATCAGGTGGCACTTTTCCTTCAAGTTGACCTTCTTCTTTTATCCATTCATCTTCAGGTGGTCGCAGTTAATGATACAATACTCCGTTTTCACCAACATCATGTTCATGGAATTCTGACTCAACCTTGAAACCCCGAAACAACTCCCCCGTATTCTCATGTTGAATACACCAAGCATCCTTGTGCACATCTGTAAGCGTGTCCTCAAAAATTGAGGATTCCTTAATAAGATGGTTTTCAAATATAAAGGGTAGTGCCCCTTTGAATTGCTCTGTTTGTGGGCGGGAGGTGGGACGTTTGAAATATGATGATTGTTCTTCATATACTTCTTTTGATGTTACATCCTGCTCACCAATGCGCCCATCTTTTTGATCACTTTCTCCAAGGGTACTTGAGATTTCTTTTCTTATAACAGTTGGCAGCTCTTCATTTGGATATTCTCTTTGCGATGCAGATGAATACTCAACAAGGATCTCCTCTTCTTCTTGGATTGGCGAAGCATCAAGTGATAGATCTCCGTGACAGTTTTCCGAACTTTGATTGTTGCCCATAATTTCTTCATTCTCTTGAACGTCTTCTATTGTTTTCTTCATTTCAATGCCTCCTTCCTATGGCACGATGTTCGGAACTTCACCCTCAACTGCAATTTTGGCTCAACCATGTGATCTTCTTGAAACTCACTCCCTTGATCGTCACATGATGTGGTGCTATTATCCTTCCCTGTTTTGCCTTCTAGGCATTCCTCCTCTGGTGCATGGTGTGCTGGTTGAATATGCGTTTCTTTGCACTCCTCTGAAAATTTTGCATTGCATATACTTGGATGTTCCAACCATCCTAATTGATGTTGCACTTGGCTAATGGCCTCCTTGCATAATTGGCAAGTGGATTTTGAATGCCTCTCATTGTGAATTCTACACCAGCCAGTCAACAAGATGCACTCAACGGGCACCTTTTCAACGCTCAACTGCTTCTTGCTTCTTTCTTTGTATCTCTCGAACAATTCACTGAGACTTGGACCTTTTGGCACCATTGGTTTGAAAATATCTCGAAAGAAAATTTCTCGTTGCAAAGCCTGATGCACCCATGACAAGAACGTCATACAATTCAATTCATTGTGCCAAGTGGTACTGTGAATTCTGCATCTATCTCTTGCTGCAAAGTCAGATAGATTTCATGGAGACAACTGCGCATTCAAAATTCGATGTAGCAAGGGAAGATCAACTTGAACACCTCCACGGTCATGAGAAATTTGTGGCCGATACCCATCCATTGAGGGACCTCTGATTTTCTTGATTTTCTAAACTTTTCACTTTTTTTGGATTTTTTGACATAAGAGAGATCTAACATATCTTTGATTTGGCATTTCAAACTTTATACTGGTTCTAACCAGTTGAATTTCTCCTCTTCTGAAGATTAACAATCTGAAGTCACCCTCCTTCTAGTGCCAATTCTGTTGACGTGTGTTTTGTGACCACACCAACACAGAATAAAATGTCCAACAGTCACTCTATTCTCTCTTGATCAAAGTATTCCGCATGCTAAGATTGCGTGAAAGTTCATGCGTTCAACTCCAAGGTTCCTTTTATCGCGAATAGACTCAGTTGGTTGATGTGAATATGCTGGGTATTCCAAGGGGACTTACGTAATTGTTTGATTTTTTTGTCAAGCAAATAAAGGGTTTTAACTATGAGGCTCTTGATATCTGAACTAACCGAGAAAATACTAAATTTAAAGGGAAAAGGGATAGGAATTCTACAATCTATCTCGATGGAATGCGAGGACAGGCTTTAACAATCTTCAAACCAAACTTTGTTTCGTCTCCCCTTCGGACAACTCTAACAAAGTTGGTGCAATCTTCAAAGGACAGATAAGATGTTCAAATTGTGATTCAACATGCGCACCCCTTCACAACGAAGCAAGTGGACACACAAATCACAACCGAAGTTAGGTGCTGAAATTCCAGTTGACCACGCAGGGGCAGACTTACCGTCAGCAAGCTTGCTAGTGGTATGGATACAGGAAGATTTGCTCAAACCAACGCCACATTCCACAATTAACACTACTTGCATAAAAACGAAGTCTACTTTACTCTACTCTACTTGAATTGGAAAGACGAAAAGATCTCGTCGACTACCCACAATGCAAGATAAAATCACCAATCAATGAAAATCCTTATATTATGAGAGTCTTACACAACAATCTTTTACAAAAAATTTCAAAGGGAAAGTCTTTCTTTCCTTTCCAAACTAAGCTAACTCCTAGCTCTACTTTAACTTCTATCTAGCTCAACTCTATCTCTAATTTCTATCTAACTCTGATTCTAATTCTATATCTTACAAATGAGGGGGGATACCCCTTTTATAATAAGCCCATCTCAGTGGACGGTTCAGATTCTATTACAATGAAGGGCTTAGAAAGGCCATGACGAATATCTTGGATGGGGTCCTCAATACGTTAGAGGCAATCTTTGCCAGGAGGTTGACTTCTGAAGAGGTGACTGCAGATGGTTTAAAGAACAGATTAACACCATTCTTTTCTGAAGTGAAGACCTTCACATAGGATGACTTCGGAAACACTTCTACGTTCTCCAGTATTATTCAGAACACCCAGGACGCCCTTGTTTCATGGAAAAAATCTTGTGCTCGGCATGGGCAAACTATTACTGTTTTAGAATTCCAGTTGGATCACATTCCTCCCATTTCGGATCAGGAAGTTGAGGCAGTATTGGCCAGGTTCATCAAATTTGCAGCCAGTGAGAAGGAGAAAGGAAACACCCTTCTGGACGATGATCTTCTGGAAGGGGACGATGTGCATTGATGGCGGATAGTGGTTCATTGATGAGGAGTGGAGAATCTCCAACGCATTCATTGTCCCACTCGTCTCAGTGGCGGTTTTAGGTCAGGAACCCTAATCAGGGCTTAGGTGGCTCAATCTGAGCCTTCCATTGTATTTGAATCTAAGCCGTCCACTGGACTGGGCTAGATATAAAAGGGGTATCCCCCCGCAGTTGTAATATCAAATATCAGAGCTAGACGGAAATCAGAGATAGAGTTGAGCTAGATAGAAGTTAAAGTAGAGCTAGTAGTTAGCTTAGTTTGGAAAGGAAAGAAAGACTTTCCCTTTGAAATTTTTTGTAAAAAATTGTTGTGTAAGACTCTCATAATATAAGGATTTTCATTGATTGGTGATTTTATCTTGCATTGTGGGCAGTTGACGAGATCTTTTCGTCTTTCCAATTCAAGTAGAGCAGAGTAAAGGAGACTTCGTTTTTATGCAAGTAGTGTTAATTGTGGAATGTGGCGTTGGTTTGAGCAAATCTTCCTGTATCCATACCACTAGCAGGCTTGCTGACGGTAAGTCTGTCCCTGCGTGGTCAACTGGAATTTCAGCACCTAACTTCGGTTGTGATTTGTGTGTCCACTTGCTTCGTTGTGAAGGGGTGTGCACGTTGAATCACAATTTGAACATCTTATCCGTCCTTTGAAGATTGCACCAACTTTGTTAGAGTTGTCCGAAGGGGAGACGAAACAAAGTTTGGTTTGAAGATTGTTAAAGCCTATCCTCACATTCCATCTCTAGAGATAGATTGTAGAATTCCTATCCCTTTTCCCTTTAAATTCAGTATTTTCCCGGTTAGTTCAGATATCAAGAGCCTCATAGTTAAAACCCTTTATTTGCTTGACAAAAAAATCGAACAGTTACGTAAGTCCCCTTGGAATACCTAGCATATTCACATCAACCAACTGAGTCTATTCGTGATAAAAGGAACCTTGGAGTTGAACGCATGAACTTTCATGCAATTTTAGCATGTAGAATACTTTGATCAAGAGAGAATAGAGTGACCGTTGGACATTTTATTCTGTGTTGGTGTGGTCACAAAACACACGTCAACATGTACTGATTGCAGAACATTAATAAATTTCGATGTTTGCATATCAAGAGTGGAACTCCCTTTTGTATGTAAGGAGACCCGCCTCCAAGGGATGCGTCTCTTGAGAGGACGTGTCCCTTTGGGCGCGTGGGCTTCCTTTACAACCGATTACCATTCGGTTGAACAAACTTAATACATATACCCCCTCACACATGGCAGATATATATTATATGAATTCCGTATTTTATTCAATGTGAATTTCGAACATCATTTATTTAAATTCGATTTTATACATGCATTATAAAATTCGATTTACTTATTTCTAGAAATATTAAATATGAAGAGCAGTTGATCTTATAGAAATGATGATGATGCTTATAGCAATCATCATTTATATCTGACCTAAGCTACCATTCATCAACACTCCCTCTTAGCTAGGGAAGATATTTCAAATCAAATAAGTGGAGATATCACCTTCACACGTGATATCGAAGATATGATATGTTTTCTCAATGTTGTCAAGTCACATGACATTCTTCATAACACATCTTCATTATGGTATGTGCACTGACATCAAGTCACATGATGTCTACCATAATTCATGGCATATCCACGGATATAAATATCCACCATGATTATCTCTTAAGGATCACAATGATCTTCAGATGATATCAAGTCCCATGATATCCATCAAAGTGTCCAAGAGATACTATCATGACATGTCCACAGATATCAAGTCACATGATATCTATCATGATAGTTTATCATTGTAGAGTCGTCACTTTACAATGTCAAATACAAGTGTTCATTATTAGAAAGATCATCACCTTTCAATAATGTACACAGGGGGAGTAGGCCCATAAGGTCATGGAGTCACACACATGACAAAAGAGTTGACACATTAAACATCTTGTTATATTAGTACAATTTATAAACAATTTGTATTTCAAACATAAATAACAAATTACATTTCAACCATACCAAGTTTCTTCCTGAAGTGCTCTACCTTGATTCGGGAGAGAGGCTTGGTGAGAATGTCTGCAGTTTGATCATTGGTACTAATATACTCCAACTGGATCACTTTCCTTTCCATCATATCTCTTACATAATGATAGGGGATCTCAATGTGCTTAGATCTATCATGAAAGACAGGATTTACAGAGAGTTTGATGCAACTCTGATTATCACAGTGAATAATTGTAGGATTCAAGGGCTCACCAAAGAGTCCCATAAGCAATTTACGAAGCCAAACTGCTTCTCTTGCTCCCATTGAGGCTGCAATGTATTCAACTTCTGTTGAGCTCTGTGCAAATGAAGATTGTTTTTGCAAATCCAGGAGATCATAGCCGATCCTAAACTGAAGCAACATCCCGATGTGCTTTTCCGATCGGTTACACTTCCAGCCCAATCTGAATTAGAGTATACATGTAGATCTAGTTGATCATTCTTGTAAAGGAGACCATATCCAATAGTGCCTTGAAGATATCTCAAAATATGTTTCACAACCATTAAGTGAATTTTCTTTGGCTCACACATGAACTGGCTGAGAACATTCACTGCATAGCAAATATCAGGTCTGGTGTTAACCAGATACATCAAGGATCCAATCATCTGTCTGTAAAGGGTTGGATCTGCACATTTGGATTCTGCTGCTGCTTCTTTCAATTTGTGAAGGTTGGTTTCCATAGGTGTAGACATCGGTCTACAGTCCAACATTCCAAATCTCTTTAGAATATCAATAGTATACTTCCCTTGGTTTAGTATAATGCCCTCTGATTTCTGCCATACTTCTAAACCTAGGAAGTAGTGTAGAATGCCCAAGTCTTTCATGTCAAATTCAGAAATTAGATCCTGCTTCCCTTGAGCAATGAGGTGATCTTCTCTTGTTATCAGTAGGTCATCAACATATAAAATAATTATTAGCATATTACCTTTGATTACCTTGAAGTAGAGATTGGAGTCAGCACCATTCTTTGAAAATCCTAATCCCAAGAGATAGCTGTCAATTCTTTCATTCCAGACCCTGGAAGCCTATTTAAGTCCATAGAGGGCTTTCTTCAGTCTGCATACATGTGAGTCAGGTTTATGTATCACAAAGCCTTCAGGCTGTTCCAGATAGACTTCTTCTTCAATGGTTCCATTCAGGAAGGCAGTTTCACATCCATTTGATGGATCTTCCAGCCTTTAGCTGCTGCAATAGCTAACACTGCTCTCATTGATGTGTAATGGGCAACAGGTGCAAATGTTTCTTCATAATCAATGCCTTCTTTTTGAGAAAAGCATCTAGCCACAAAACGTGCTTTATGTTTTTCTATACTGCCATCAGCAGCATGCTTGATTTTGAAGAGCCATTTGGAAGAGACACAGATTTCTCTTTCGGTCTAGGTACTATATCCCATACATCATTCTTTAGGATAGACTGATATTCTTCTGTCATTGCATCCTTCCATGCTTGGTGTTGGAAAGCTTCTGTAACACTGACAAGTTCTGAGTCTATGATGTTGTTCATTAGAGCTACATAGCTAGAGAAACGTTTGGGTCTTTTGCTCTCCCTGAACGTTCCTTTGGGTGCTGCATGATCCTCGGCTTCTTTGATCATCTTTCTTGCCCAAAGTGGTCTCTTCTTGCCGTTGTCAGTTGTATTCTCATCTGAAGTAGAAGGAAGTTCATGTGGCATTTCCTCAGGGTGCTCCCTCTGAATCTCAGGAGCAGGTTCTATTTCAAGTACTCTCGGGGAATAGGTTTTTGTCTCATTAGAACTTCTTGCCCTCTTGAATGCAATGTCTTCTTCAAAGATGACATCTCTGCTCAATTCAATTTGTTTCTGCTCGGGTATAAATATTTTGTATGCTTTGGAGGTTTCACTATAACCCACAAATACTCCCTTCTTTCCAGAAGGTTCTAGTTTGAATCTCTTCTCTTTGGGCACATGAATATAGACAGGACAACCAAAAATCCTAAAATGACTGATGTCAGGTTTTAAACCGGTAAAGGCTTCTTCAGGAGTTTTGTTATCGAGATGAGAATGAGGACATTTGTTCTGAATATAGACAACAGTCCTAGAGGCTTCTACCCAGAAAGAGGTTTCAATATTTTGGTCCAGCAACATTGCCTTAGCAGCTTCTACAATGGTTCTATTTTTTCTTTCAGCAACCCCATTCTGTTGAGGGTTGTAGGCAACTGTGAACTCCCTCTTAATTCCAGCACTCCTGCAGAATTCTTGAAAAATTTCAAAGGTGTATTCTTTCCCATTGTCTATCCTTAAGGTTTTTATTTTCTTTTCGGAGAAGTTTTTAGTGAGGGCTTTAAACTCTTTGAACCTCTTGAGGATTTCTATTGACTCTTTACACTTAAGGAAATAGATCCATGTTTTCCTAGAGAATTCATCTACAAATATGACATAGTATAGAAATCCTGCTTTAGAGGGTACAGACATGAGTCCACATAAGTCTGAGTGAACCAGTTCTAACACATTTAGGGTTTTACTCAAACTATTGGGAAATGACCCCTTTGTATTCTTTCCTAAGGCACAACCTTTGCAAGTTCCTTCATGAGATGGTTTTAACTTAGGTAAGCCTGTAACAAGTTTTTCTATAGAAGGTAGGGCACGGAAATGAAGGTGTCCTAATCTTCTATGCCAAATCTCATTTGAATCAAAGGTGTCATGGTTAAGGGCTTGTTTAACTTCAGTGCATAGTTTGTAGAGGTACCCTTGTCTTACACCTATGGTTTGAGCTTTCTTGATGGTTGAGTTATTAGGCCATACTACAACTTTCCCATCCATAAAGGTAACTCTATATCCATTGTCTTCAAGGGTAGAGATGGATATTAGATTCCTCTTAATTCCAGGTACAAATAAGACTCCAGTAAGTTGAAGAGAGAGACAAGATGTTAGTTTGATGGAGCAAGTTCCAACCCCTTTTACAAGGTGTGCAAAATCATCCCCAATAGTTACTACTTCATTAGACCTTTCAGTCATAATGTCCAGGTGTTCTCTGAATCGTGTGATGTGTCTAGAAGAACCACTATCAATTACCCAGTTGTGGGTGTTGTTAGATGTTTGGCTAGATAAGGCTGAATAGAACACAAAGTTCTCAGATTCATGATCTAAATTTGTCTTTCCTACTTTGACAAATGATGCTTGTTGCTTTGATCTGTCAGGGCACTTCATTGCGTAGTGACCATATTGATCGCATCTAAAGCATTGCACTTGAGAGATATCTTTCTTCTTAGAAGATCCCTTTCCATTGGGATTTCTCTTTCTCTTAAAAGATCCTCTCTTGTAGGAGTTTTTCTTGTTCCTTTTATTAGTTGTTGTGTTGAGTACATGAATGTCTTCATCCATGTTCTTCTGTTTATTTTCCTTAGTGGAGAGTCTTGTTTCCTGTTGAAGGCAGTCAGTTCTCAGCCTATTAAACTTGGGGAGTTTAGATCTTGCACTTATTCCTTGAACAAATGACTCCCATGAGTTGGGTAGGCCTCCTAGTGCAATTAGGGTTAACTCTTTGCTATCAATCTGATATCCAATTGTGGATAACTGATCCCTTAGTTCAGTGATCCTCATGAAGTATGCATTAATTGACTCTGCTTTGTTTATTTGGGCATTGTTGATTTGCCTCTTTAATGCAAGAGTCCTACTGGTATTGTTGATCTCATAGGTACTCTCAAGAGATTTGAACATATGATATGCAGTTTCATGTTTTGCTAAGATAGGCACTATATGATCCCTAACTGCATCTACTAGGATTTTCATGGCTCTTTCATTGTTTTCAATCCATTGAGTTTTCTCAGGTTCAGCCTCTGGTTCCCTTTTATTTTCTCTCACAAGTGAGTCTAGTTTATTCTCTTTAAGGATCATCATGATTCTAAATTTCCATGATGTAAAGTTGTCTGCTCCTGCAAGACGATCTTCAAATCCGATCACACTTGACATTATGAAGAATGTGATGTGAATTCGATTCTAGAAAATACAAATTTTTTTGAGCAATCTGATATTTAGATTTGATTTGGATTCACACAACGTGGCTTTGATACCATGTAAATGTAATCAAATCTTTATCAAATAGGATCCTAAAATCTAAGAATAAACTAAGGTCTGAAATTTTGTGTGAGAAATTCTAAGTCAAAGACGATTTTTCAGATTTCTTCTTTTAATGCCGAATGTACTGATTGCAGAACATTAATAAATTTCGATGTTTGCATATCAAGAGTGGAACTCCCTTTTGTATCTAAGGAGACCCGCTTCCAAGGGATGCATCTCTTGAGAGGACATGTCCCTTTGGGCGCGCGGGCTTCCTTTACAACCGATTACCATTCGGTTAAATAAACTTAACACATATACCCCCTCACACATGGCGGATATATATTATATGAATTCCGTATTTTATTCAATGTGAATTTCGAACATCATTTATTTAAATTCGATTTTATACATGCATTATAAAATTCGATTTACTTATTTCTAGAAATATTAAATATGATGAGCAATTGATCTTATATAAACGATGATGATGCTTATAGCAATCATCGTTTATATCTGACCTAAGCTACCGTTCATCAACAATATTTTTATATTTTTATATTGATATGATACACATTTATTTAATATTTAATATTAATATTGCTATTTATTTTATCTATTAATTGATTTTTATTTTAACACTTGGTCTTTATGGTTTTGTTATTTCGGGGACATGACAATCATTATGAGGATATTTGGTCCGAAGATTTCATTCATAAAGGTTATGGAGGGGTAGATTGTGTGGAAGTTGGGGGGCCACCCGCAGGAGTTGGATGTGGGGGATATGTGGTAGGAGAGATTGTGAAATTGTTAAAAGAATTAAATGCATTTTACGAGTATGATATAATATTATTTGACGTATTGGGTGACGTGGTTTGTGGAGGTTTTGCTGCTCCGTTGAAATATGCAGATAACCCATTGTTTAAAGTTAAACTTTAAATCTGATAGTACTCCATTTTGGTAACTCTATGAAAGTCAGTTTTTATACCACTTTTGTCAAGAGTGCTGTCAGTGGATCCTTGAATTTGCTTCAAGACCAAGTCAATTGTTGTCTGTGTAATCTTGTCTTAGTCTTTTCTACTAACTAATTTTGTAGGGTAAAGATGATTATCTCAAGCTTGATCAATAGTAGACAATCATGATGTTCAAGGGAAAAAAGAGATAGAGGATAATGTAACAGATTAGAAGAGGAAGCAGTGTGGAAATTGCTAAGGCACAAAGCTTTCGAGGAAAATGATGAATGTCAATAGCATTCCTTTTTCAAATCTTTGACAAGCTGGTCAAATATGGCAAGGACATAAGCAATTTCTATCAAAGAAGTTAGGTGAACTTCATTGGCTTTACAATGGGTTTTCTCCACCTAAGGACTTGTAAAATTGGCGAAATTGGCACTTTTCCACCTAGGTGGGTGAAGCACACATTTTTGAGGGAAAAACCACTCTAAAAATCTGCCATCATGAGGAAAAATGGGAAAATATTTAAGTGATGTGCACCCAGCTGGACTTATGAAATCAGTCATAGGCACACATTTAAGTGGGTTAAGCCACATGAAATCTGCACCTTATATGTGGTGAACTGACCTCAAAAGTGCACCAGCTAGTGAAGGAGAAATTAAAAGTCATCAAGGACACACTTTCAACTGGCAATTTCCAAGTAAAACCCCTCCTAAAACTTGACAATGATGTGTGTAAAACATGCCTAAGGGAGAAAAGAGCAGTTAAATAGCTGGGCACACATTTTGAAAGCAAAGACCTTATAAAGTTCTGCTCAATATGTTGAAAAGATGGCAAAATTTTATGAAAAAAGCACCCAAAGAAAGACTGAAAACATTCAAGTGTAGAGGTACAATTTTTTGGCTTCAACCCACCAAACCTCCACCCAAAACATCAAAACGAAACCAATGATTGGCTGAGTGCGTGCCAAGGGATAAAAAACCATCAAACTAAAAAATGCACACATCTTGAGTGGTTTTATGTAATATCCTCAACAAACTTTAATATTAAATATTTACCACTTTTTGATCACCAAGATCCCGTGAGTGCAAGGTGAGAGCAGACACTGAGTAAATATTATTATTCATCACTTTATGATCACTCAAATCCCATGAGGTTCAGGTGAGAGTATATGGTGGATGACTAATGATTATTGCCAATAACAACTACACCTAGAAAGATGGAACAATGAATTGTAGAAATGACATAGATATACAAAAGCTTCAAAGAATCACACACAAATATGAACAATGCTTCCTCAACAATAAAATGCTACTTTAGTGAATACAAAGTATATGCTCCACAATATTTTGAATCTTTAGAAATACAAAACATGCTGCAAATACCAGAATATAAGTTGAAATCCAAACAAAGCTTTGAAGTAAAAATACAACTTCTATGTGAGATTGTCCTTAGAAAATCAAAGGGATTTTCTTCTCCAATCTGTAAGAAACCAAAGGGGTTTCATCTTTTGATCTCCATAATCCAAGGGTTTTCATTCTCAAATGTTACAGCTGAACACAAGGTTCAAAGGTCAAACTATGATAGAAAAGATTGAATAATTTGGCAAATGTCTCAAAGGCTAGCAAGCTCCTCAATATATAGCACCAGTAGGCCTTGTTTTCCCTTTCAATGATCACAATTAAAATATTAATATGATTCTTTGGTAAAAGAGCCCCACTTTATCTTGTAACTCATTAGTTTCTCGTCACAAAATTTGTCATGAAGAAGCTGCCAGGTGTCCCGGGCAACAACTTTTGATGAAAACCCACACCCTTGTATTATTATTATTTTCTTTGTTGCTACTAAACCATGGCTCCTTATTAAAATATTTTTATATCCTTATTGGTGTTGACGTTTTTTTTATGACAGCGCCAGCACAGAATAAAATGTCCAACGGTCACTCTATTCCCTCTTGATCAAAGTATTCCGCATGCTAAGATTGCGTGAAAGTTCATGCGTTCAACTCCAAGGTTCCTTTTATTGCGAATAGACTTAGTTGGTTGATGTGAATATGCTAGGTATTCCAAGGGGACTTACGTAATCGTTCAACTTCGAAGAAAGGATTTTCAAATTTCGGGAGATCTGTCAATGAAGCTCGGGTTCTTAAACTAACCGGATAATGCTGAATGTAAAAGGATATAAGGATTAGAGATGCTATCATCCACTCCTAAATGGTGGAGGGCGAGGATTGACTTAAACAATCTTCAAACCAAACTTCGCTTCGTCTCCCTTCGGACAACTCTGACAAAGTTGGTGCAATCTTCAAAGGATGAGTAAGATGTTCAAATTGTGATTCAATATGTGCACTCCGTCACAACGATGCAAATGAACACACGAATCACAACCGAAGTTAGGTACTGATATTCCAGTTGACCACACAAGGCGAACTTACCATCAGCAAGCCCGCTAGTGGTATGGATGAAAGAAGATATGCTCAAACCACAACGCCACACTCCACAATTAACAACTACTTGCATAAAATAAAGTCTACTCTACTCTATCAATCTGAATTGGAAAGACGAAAAGGCCTTGCTAGCTATTCACAACAAAAGATAGAACCACCATGCAATGATAAACCTTTGTATTATGAGAGTTTTCCACAACAACCTCTTACAAAACTTTCAAAGGGAAAGTTTTCTTTCCTTTTCAAATTAAACTAACTTCTAAGCTATCTCTCTATCTACTCTAACTTCTATCTTCTATACTCTCTGATTTCTTGTTCTAATCTAATAGATTACAAATGAGGGGGGATGCCCCTTTTATAGTTGGCCCAGTCCAACAGACGGTTCAGATTGAATTACAATGAAGGGCTCAGATTGAGCCATAGATGCCCTAATTAGGGTTTTTTGCCCTAAAAACTGCCACAGAGAGGAGTGGGGCAATGAATGCACCGAATATTCTCCACTCCTCTGCAGGAACCATTATCTGCAATTAATGCCCATTGTCTTCTTCCAGAAGGTTCTCGTCCAGAAACGCGTTCCCGCTGTTCTTCTCTGCCAGTTCTGTTGCGTTAGGAGGCAACAACACTTGGTTCAAATCCTCCTTGCAAAAAGTTCTTTTGCGTTGATTCTTCTTGATGCTCTCATTCCTGGATGCATTTCTTTCCTGTAACTTTAACATTTCTTTAGCCCACTGCCTTGGGCGCATTTGCTTCTTTTGCATCACGTTCTTAGTGTCTTAGCCAAATCTTCACTGTCGTTTCTTCTTTCCAAAGTTGCAACGTTGCCTAGCTTCATCAAGTCCTCATGCCTTGGCTTTGTTGTACCCAAACCAAAATTTTTTGCTTCATTAAGGCATTTTGCTTAAAATGGTCTAAACCTTGTAAAAGTGGGGTCAAAACTCAGTTTTTGGGCAAATAAAGTATGGGCTTTTAGTCAGTGTGATGCCAGGAAGATACTGGCAAAATTTGAAAATTTTGAAAATTAGGGTTTCTGAAGTCTATTTTTAGCCCGAAACCCTAAAAAATAAGAACTTGTCAGAATTAGCTGAAATTAATTTTGATTGGCTTATTTCACATCACGATCACAGTGGTGAAGTCAGTTTCAGTTAAAAGTCAGTTTAAGGCTGGTGGGTAGTTATAACTTTTTCAGGAGAAAAGTTAGGACCTCTGAGGTCATTAATGGCAGTTGGCCAGTACCAGGTGTTAATATCTAAGCCTGAAACTCAAAGAAGAACACTCTACGATGAAAGATGTTGAAAATTATGCTTTTTGACGGAGGAGATTTTCAACAAGGTAAAAGTACTGTGAAATTGGCTAAGTCTGGATTGAAAATATTCTAAGTCTGGAGGTCAAAAGCGCCACTCTCAGCTAGGGGCGCCCATCATTATGGAAGCTGTATTCAACTTTTTGTGAGATTTTCTACCAAGATGATTTCTTCAGTTTCCTGATAGCTTCGCAATGAGCTAGCCAGCCAGTCCGACGGAGGAGTAAAACGCCTGAAAACAAAAATTCAATACAGAACGAGGGAAATGCAAAGTAGATAACTTTGAAGAGAAAAAGCGCCCCTGGAGGCCAGGGGCGCCCATCTTTTGGAAGATTCAAATGAAGTCTTTTGATCAAGTGACACCCAGGAAGTTTGTTTCTATTTTTGGTCCAGCTCTGCGACGCATCTGTCAGCAGGTGAATCTGAGTTGCCGAGTTGCCGCCATCAGTGGTCAAACTTGAGGTTCCAGACTTGATCAGAAACTATTCAGAAAGGACAAAAGCGCCCCTGGAGGCCAGGGGCGCCCAAGGTTTTAAGACCTTTAATGAAATCTGTTTGATGATTTCAGATACTCATCTCGTTCGTGTCAGCTTCAGCTTTCCGTTCCCTGTCTCAGCCGGTTCAGAAGATGTCTTGGCAATCCGCAGTCGGAAGTTGAGTAATTTTTGCCAGTTGCAGTAATGGATGACATTGGTTGGGAAAAGCGCCCCTGGAGGCCAGGGGCGCCCATGATTTAGGAAGGTTTAAAGATGTTTTTATACAAAGTGTTCATCAGGAGCCTTTGCTCAGAATTCAGTCTGCTCCGCAGTGAGCCAGTCAGCGTGTTCTGAAGTTTTGTCAAATACCGGGAAACGTCAAGTGAAATATGGTCAAGTTATCAGTGAAAATGATGAAAATGCCTGAAAATATTCTAACACTGAGGTCAAAAGCGCCCCTGGAGGCCAGGGGCGCCCATCTTTTTGAAGCCTCAGATGGTTGAATTTTGAATTGCCACCTCAAGGAATCTTCTTGTCAGATTTGGTCCTGCTCTTCATCGAGATTGTCAGCCAGTTGATCCGACGTGACAGTCAACCAGAATCAGTGATCGAACATGAGCTTCGTTTGAGGTTTTAGATTCTAAATTTTCAAAAAATGTCTAAGTAAGGAAGGACGCCTAAAGTCAAAGGTTGACTTTTTTGAAATTCAAAAGTAGAAGTGCGCATGAAGAGAGTTTTCAATTTACCAAATTTAGATCTTCAGTTAAACTCTTTGCATGTCGACTTCTATTTTACCTATTTTTAGTCATAACTGGCAAAAACTAGTTTGCATGCATTAGTTAACTGAGTCTTTCAAGGTGGCGCCCTAATTTGGGGTTGTTCTACATCCAGTTAACTGAGTTTGAAGCCAAATATAGGCCATGCGTGAGTTTTGAAGCACCAGTTGTACTTCAAGCGCCATTTCCAATGCTTGACATGCATTTCACACGCCTTAGAAGATATTTTGCTATATATTTTGCTAATGGCGTCCATTATTCTTCATCAGAGTTGACAAGAAACATCTTTCTTGAGCATAAAATTGATCTGCAGGTGCTACAGGTGTCAGATTTCAGTATTCTTCGTAGCTACAGATTCAGATTGTTCAAGGGAAGATTATTTCAGACTTGGTTTCTATTTTGCATGCAGGTGTTATCAGTTCTACTTCAAGCATAGGCGAATTTTTACAGAAGAAGAGAGAAAACAAAAAATAAAACTTCTATTCTTCTGTCTTACTTTCTTCTATTCTCGTCTTAGGTTTTCTTCGCATGTCAAAGAAAACGGCAGATTTTTCAGAAAAGCATCATCTGGGTTCGAGTATTTCAGCATCAACAACAATACCCATGTCTTAGATTATTCTGTGAAAATTGCCCTGCTGCCTCTTTTCTAGAAGCACTGTGCTTTTTTCTAGAATTCTCTTTGCATGTGGGCCTAAATCACGTTTTTTTCGCAAATCTATTGATCTGGGTTGTTTTAGGATCCATTTCTACACAAAACCCATGTTCGAAATTTTCGCGGGAAAAATTGCCCCCAATGCCCCTAACTGCCAGTTCAAATCTCAATCGAAAACCTTTTGCATGCAAGCCTAAATCCCATTTTTTTGAAATTCTGACATTCTAGGTTGCATTAGAATTTGATTCTGCACAAAACCCATATCTTAGAATTTGTTCGAAAAAATTCACTTCCCCTTGCTATTTTTAGCCTATCCCCAAGCTTTTCCAGTTTTTCCAAAGTTGTCCAAACATACCCGACTTTACAGTCAAAAGTCTAGTTTTTCAAAATGCAGTATAATCCCATAGATTATAAGGCCAAATAGGTCTTTCTTCATAACTTTCTGAAAACTACTGATACCGACTTAAGTCATGTTTTTCCCATCGTCAATCTGAACTCATTGGAGGGTATCAGCAGTACTACAATCAAAAATCTTGAACGTTCAGGGATACTTGCAGCGGCGTCCGTTCCTATCTCAGTCTTTGATCTTGAGTTCGTACTTGCTTGTGTCAAGCATTATGACTCGTCTACCAGACAAATCAGATCGACAGATGGAAGGATTATTTGTAGCCTGAAGCCGAGGGATGTAGAAAAATGTTTTTCTATTCCTCCACGTTCAGATCATTTCGTTGTATCCATTTCAAATTGTGACAGAATATGGGAGGAGGACAAGGATAGATCACAGAAAAAAGTAGCTCAACGGTGGTTGAAAATTCAGAAAACCAACATGCCAAGGAAGATTGCACGTGGGGATTTCAAGGGCGAGATTGCTATTTTGATAACTTTCCTTAACCGGTTAGCAGGTTCTGAAGACACAAGCGTTTTCCGAACATGGATGTTCTACCTCATCTCACGAGTTATTGATAAAAAAGAAACATTTGACTGGGCCATGTTTATCAGCGAGTGTCTTCACCAGCAGATTACAGAGTTCCTAAAGATTCACGAATTCCATATGGTAACTTTTCTGGTTTACTTAGTTGCATTTCAAGGCAGCTTTGAATTATTAAAGACCGATGGAGTTCTGGGTGTTCAGCGAGTGTACGAATACTACCCTCAGTTGGAGTTTTCGAAAGCTGAACAGGACTTTACAGCAGTGAATGATCACTTTCTTATGAGAACAGTCAGAAATTTAGATAACGAGATGCATGTGAGGATTTCTACGGAGGCACAATCAGCAATGGAGAGTTGGGCAGATTGGTTTATCCAATTTCCTACTTTCACATATATTCGTGTATATGGATATACAGGAGAGCCTCTGATGCTACCGAGGTACCCATCGGATAAGGTTCTTTTCATGGAGTTCATGAGACAAGCACATGAGGTTCACACTTTTCTTCGCAATCGACATAAGCCAGCTTTCACCTTTCCGTTTGAGTTAGGTATTTACAAATGCAAAACAGCTGCTGATTGCAAGTTAATGGCACACGAGTTAGAGAAACTTCAGCTTGGGTGTTTTCCTCAGATGCGTGCCTATGATCCGTTGGGTCATTATTCAGCAAGGTTGGAGCGAAATGTTTCACATTCGGCAGCGCTTGAGGACTTTTGGGTCAATTGTGAGGATGAATTTGAGGTGCGTCGTCGTCATTATTGTAGGCTTACTGTTCCACAGATTGCTGATTTCTTGTCAGAGGATGTGGAAGGTTTGTCTGATGATGATGGCGAGATACTACTTCATTCATTCATTAGAGACCAAGTTGCTCGCCAGCCACTTCGCCAACCTGATTGGTATGTTCCATTGAACACTTCAGTGAAAGACTTATCCAGGTCTGTTATCAAAACCACCATGTACTTCCTTGAGAGCAAGCGGAAGCGAAGGGTGATCCCAGTTACAGAGCCGCCAGCAGTGGTAGTTTCTTCTTTACCTTCTACTTCTAGAGCTAAACCTCGAGTCAAGGTTACTATGAGGCCGCCTGAAGGGGTTAAGATGGGAATTAATTCAAAAGGAAAAAGCATCACCAAAAGGAAACAGGTTGAGAAAGAGCCAACACTTCCAGTTGCAGAGACAGTACTTCTAGAGCCAGTTATTTCATCGAACCAGTTATTCAAACTGAGGCCGGGTTGTCATCTCTAGGTTCACCTTTTTCAGCACACTCATCTCCCATAGATATTGATTCGGAGCCTGAGATTTCGATACATGAGACCTGCATACCAGTGGATTTGCCAGCAGCTAATACAGTAGAAACGACTCCACCTCGAGAGGACAGTATTCCTTATTCATCTTGGCTCGAGAAGTCATTGGAGAGGGAGAGGCGTATGCCTTCATATAATCTTGATTTGTCTGAGTTTGGTGAGCCCTATCAGAACAGGTTGAATAAGAGGGCCAGAAAGCAGATAAATATTGAGAAGAATCTTGAGGCAGAGATCGTCATAGAGGTTGCTACTCCTCCAAAAGACAAATACTTGGATGAAGTTGATGTTGGTGATTTTACCTTCGTCAAAACTAATCTGGGTAAGAATACTCGACACACCGACGTGAATCTATTCAGAGTCGTCGCGAGTAATCTAGAGGAGCGCGTCATGAAAGATGGTGAGGATAAGGCAGTTCTCAAGGCTGAAATCAGACAACTTCGCAGGTACATCTCGGGTTTGCTTCATGGCAACGAGGGGCAAGCACCTTTACTTCCACAACTTCGAGAAACCGCCGCAGAGCAGCAAAAGATTCAACACTTGGTTAATCGAGGAAAGCTACTGGATACCTGGATTGAAGACTTTATCATTGCTGGTCGACACCTCCTCATAGAGCTATATCAGTTGAGGGTTGACGCACATAGTCTTCGCCAGAGAATTCAGGAGCTCGAGATTTGCATAGCCGAGCGTAAGCCGAAGGACCTGATTTTGATATCACAGCTTGCAGGAATCTATGACGCCATTGAAGCAGATGGAGATCAGAAGAAGGTCTTCACTTGGAGAGAATTATATCTTTGCAGGGTGGAGACATATGATAGGATTTCTGCTAAGATGAACATGATTCAGGAAAAGGTTGTTGCAGCTCTTCGTTTCATCAGCGAGTACATCACTCAGATCCCATGTCATTATCGGCATGAGGATGGTACCTACGCCGAGCTAGAGGCAGTTCAAGCTGAGTTCGAAGAATTAGTTCGTGATAACCTATGTGGAGGACTAGAGGCGTCCAAGATGGAGGAGTTTACAATGTTGACTATCAGTTTCAAAAAGGTGACCACAGAGGTTAGAGATAGTTAGAGGGAGATCCGAGATGGAGACAAAGAGTTGGACAAGCAGTTAATCATCGTGGACAGCGTCAAAGTGCCAGATGATGATACTATTGATAAATTCCTGGAGGAGATGATAAACTTGGAGTAGATTTTCAGTTAGATCATGTAGTTGTTTACAATGATGAGTCATCAGAAGTAGTTAACTCGAGGCTTCTTTCCGAGTTAACTTGCTGTTATACATTACATGCATGTTTTTCTTGGAAACATCTACATATACTTGGAGATTAGATTAGATTTTTTTTTCAGTTGACTGATGATAGCATTCTAGTTGACTTGCTTTCAATAAGGACGTGCATGTTGCACCTTGTCCATTTAGATTAGATGTTTAAGTTAACTGATGATAGTTTCCCAGTTAACTATATAGTTTCATTCAATTAGGGTTTAGGAATAAGATCTTCCATGCATTGCAAGACTTTAGTTGACTCAAGGTGATTTTAGGGTTGCCTACACCTTGAAGTCTATAAATAAGAGCTTTAAGCTCATTTGTAATTGAACTTTTGCTTGATAGTATACATGCTGCGCCTACCTTGCCTGTAGTATTGCTATTATTGTATCTGTTCAAAGAGTAATTGCTGTTATAATAAATTGTTGCGCCTACCTTGCCTTCATGTTATTGTCATGGTGTTTATTCGACCTTAGTTAAATGGGGTTGCTGGTTTGATCGTTATTGCATGCGTGTTGCGTCTATACAATCTACTGTCCCAGTTGCTTACCTTTTGTTTTGTTGATTATAAGCCTATTCAGAAGAGCAAATAGTTGCGCCTACCTTGCCTTCATGTTGCGAAACTGTACTCAAAGCTTATCGTATGATGTGTGTTATAGTAGACTCATTCAGCCAAGCAATAGTTGCGCCTACCTTGCCTTCATGCCAAATAGTTAGCCTACCTTGCCTTCATGTTGTGAGCCCGCACCTGGAGTTTATCGTACAATACATTCCTGCTCCATTTCCTCATGCTCTGTTTCTTGAGGAAATTGGATAGATATTAAAGAAGTTAGCTTAGTTGTAGTTACATGATCTGCGAAACCAGAAAATACTTAGCTGCAACGTTCTAGGTTTTCTTAACCTTGTGCCTCTACCAGCTGAGAACAAAAAGATAGGACATTAGTTTAGTTTTCTATTTTATGCATTCTAGCACAACGAGGGAGCTTCCCCTCCTAATTTGAAGAGCACTCATTACGTAGTGTGCATAGCTGTTCGTACAAACTCACACTCCAGAGATGTTAGTTCTTACGCCAACAGGTTTCAACGTTCATCCTACAAAACAAAAGAAGAGCATCAGAACACTTTATAATCTAAGTTCACTTTACTTACCTTATTCCCACGTTTTGACCGATTGATCTCCGGATGTGGTAGAATTCATCACTTTTCTAGCAAACTTTCATCATGGGCATATCCACCACCTTGCTTGGAGTTTGTGCCTTAGAAAATATTTCATCTTGAGGATGCATTTGAAGGCTTGATGTTCGAGCTTCAGTTCATTTTCAAATTCCTCCATGCCTTAGACAAATTTCTTCCCTGTGAGTGTATTTGACCCCCCTGTTGCTTTATTTTCCCTTAGACAATTTTACCTGCTTTATCAGTTTCATCCACTGTAATCCAGGTGCTCACTTTAACATCACAAGCCAAAGCATTTTTTGTAGAAACTATTCTCGTATTTGCCTTAGAGATTTTATTTTTTTACTTCACCTAAGAAATCCATTAAACGGGTGCCAGGCAAAAACATCTGTCGAAAAAGCTTGAGCGAGGTGAGGAACAATTTTAAATAATCTCCCAGTGGAAAATGTTCGATACCCAGAAGAAACTTCCCCTCAAAAATCATCGTTTCCATGTGTATCCAAACGAAGGGGTAAGTTTAATTTTTATTATTTTGAAAAAATAATAAAAATTGCTAAGGTTTATTCATTTTCGATCTTGGGCGCACTTCACACCTGCAATCTTCATTTTTTATGCTTTGGCACTTTCCTATTTTCCTGAAGAAATTCCTTC
The DNA here is from genome assembly GCA_007115665.2 of Sequoiadendron giganteum. Lineage (NCBI taxonomy): Eukaryota > Viridiplantae > Streptophyta > Pinopsida > Cupressales > Cupressaceae > Sequoiadendron > Sequoiadendron giganteum. Next base: position 42,655,789 of record CM021100.1, read on the forward strand.
CTGTCTCTGGGCGCAATTCACCTTGTACTTGGAAAATTTAATATTACCTCCTCTAGGTGCATCCCTTGTCTTTGCCTTAGAAAAATGCCTTAGGAAAATCTTAAATTTAATTACCTCATCCCTGGGCGCACTTCACCTATCATGTTTCCATTTTAATCCCTTGGGCATTTCCACGCCTTTAGCAATTTTCTCCCTTTAAGCTCCAACCCTCTTGGGCGCATTTGACATGGTGGAGAGGAAAACTTGCCTCTAGCCCCTTGGGCGCATTTGAGAATATGTGAAGGAACTTTTCACACTTAGAAAATTATTTCAACCACGTTTTCCTTGTCTACATTTTGGGCGCATTTGGAGTATGCAGCTGCAATTTTTTTTTGACTTAGAACATTTTATTCCACCTTCTCAACCTTGGCGCATTTAGGGGGGTGTGTAGGAATTTCCCATACTTAGAAACTTTTCCCTTGTGATTCCTCCACCTTGGGCGCATTTAGCCTAGTTGGCTTCCACATGTGGGCGCATTTGAAGGGGTGGGGAGGAATTTCCACCACTTAGCGTATTTTCACCTTTGTCTTTTTATCTTGTTGTGGGCACAAATGGCATGTGCTGGAGGAACTTTCCCTTGCTTGAGGGCGCATTTGCCCATGTCAACTTCCATCTTCACCCTTGGGCGCATATCACTCATGCTACTTCCATTCTTGGGCGCATTTGAGGGTGTGAGGGAAAAGTCCATGCCGTAGAAACTTTTTAAACACTTCCTTCCTTGGGCGCAAATAGCATTGGGTGGAGAAACTTTGGGGCGCATTTGCTATAGGGAGGAGGAAGTTGCCTATGCCTTGGGCGCATTTGGAGGGGTGTGAAGGAATTCCGCCCACATTTAGTGGCTCTTCACCTTCCTTGGGCGCATTTGAGGATGCCTCAAGGAATTCCAATGCCTTAGAATAATTTTGAAGGCACTTCCTCAAGGTGGGCGCATTTAACATCTTCAATCTTTCATTTAAAGGCGCATTTACACATGTGAGCTTTTAATTTTGCCTTGGCAACTTTTCAAGCCTCCAACAACCTTTTGTGACTCGGACAATTTTCAAAGTCTTCTTGCTTGAGGTGGGCGCCTTTTGGAGCTCTTGCTTTTATTTTCCAATACTTAGAAAATTTTCCATGCCTCTGCCTGCCTTTGCTTATGCATTCTATTTTTAGCAAGTTGTGCTATTTTTAGCAAGTCCCTTGATTTTCGACTTCCATAGCTCTGTTTTGCCTGAAAATTTCACCATATGATCTTCTTTGCCTTGTAAACATGTTTTCTCCTGTCCTCTGCCCTGACCTACTATTTATAGCCACCTGCCATTTATAGTAAGTTTCAAGGTTGCCTGTCTTCAGTAGCTTCGTTTGACTTGAAACTTGCTCTGCCTAATCCTGATAACTTGAGTACCCTGTTCATACCTACCTCGGGTGCAAACCTGCTATTTATAGCCCTAAGATGACTTACTAAAAATAGTAAGTTCTCCAATTTCGCTCAAATTTTGCCAGTAGGTTGCTTGGATGATGTTGATATCGGTGGGGTACTTTATTCTGGCGATTTCTGTGTCTCGCCCCTATAAAAGTGGAAACCCTAATTTGATTTGCATGTGCCTCGGACTGCTCCCGATTCCCTGATTGCTCCTGATTGCTGGACTGAAATGTTGGGTAGCTGTTGGAATGACACTGCTATTTATAGTAAGTGTCCGGAAAGTGGTCGATCGGACGTCGAATGAGTTTGCATGTCACAGTGCCCGTGGGATCTCAAAAAACCCAGAAAAACTCAGAAAACTGGTCAATGTTCCGGCACTGGCTAAAAATAGTCTAAAAATAGTAAGTCCCTAAAAACTAACTCATTCCGCTTGCATGTCATATCATTGCGAAGCTCTCGCAAAACCCACATGGAATATCCGGACATGCATTGAAAATTCCTGCATGCAAACCCTAAAATCAGCCTCGGAAGGTTGAACTTTGAAAGTCATCATCTTGATTTGCATGTTACACCATCGCAAAGGTCTTGGAAAACCCAGATCAATTCTCCTGTCATCCATCGGAGAGTTGTATGTTTAAGCCCTGAAAATGGCTTTTGAAGCCAGAATTGCTAAAAATAGTCAGTTGTCTGAATCCGTTCAAATTTCATGTGTAGGCACTCAGAAGCTGCCTGAATGTGTTGTAGTCAAAATCCTGAAATCCTGATGAAAAGCTCCTAGATTGAACACTTACTAAAAATAGTAAGTCGTCAGAACATGATGAAAATTCAATGGGAGTCCGCTGGAAGCCTTTTGACTGCAATGCTAGGCTCAGATGTCAACCTACCAACTTGATTTGATCTCAATTCAGCCTGAAGAACAAAACCCTAATTTCATAGACTTAGCCAAAATTTCCAATTAGGTCAAAAGATGGGACATCCCCGGAAGAACAGAAAGATTAGAGAGAGAGAGAGAGACAAAACAAAAGCCAAAAAACCAGAATGGAGCAAAAATTGGGGGTCCCAATTTGAATGGGGCGATGTGTGAAAAGGTCACAACAATTGGGAAGATAAGGATAGGGCTCATGTAAGCTAATAATTAAGAGGGACATTACATTTTACCATGCAAAAGTTCTGCCCATCTTTTTAGAGATTTTTGGTAGAGATATATCGTACACTATTTAGTGATTTTAATCATAAAAAGTTCCACCTATGTAGTTTGTAATGGCTGAAACTTAGAAGAATTCTGGCCAAGGACAAAAGCAACACATGAAGGTTGAAGCAGGTGCACTTTTGTGGTGGCTTTGCATCCAAAAATTCTTCCAGGTGCACTTTTGTGATGTCTTTGCCTTCCTGGTGCACTTTTTAGTGGCTAATGACATGTAAAAAAAATTCAGTGCAGTTGCCTTATGGTTTTGCAAACATGAATATTTGCCACAATGGATAAAGACCAAAATCAGACCTAGGAGCACTTTTGCGATCGCTTTTGTTGATGAAAATGATTAAATTCCTCCATTTGTGAATGTCGATCCTCTTTAGTAAACATCTGTTGATTTCCATATTTACAAGAGAGGAAGGAGTGAATATATGTATCAATGTGGGAGACGCGTCCCATGAGCGGATGTGTCTCCACAAAGTGGAGACACGTCGGCTCAAGGGACATGTCTCTTTAAATAACTTTCTATCACTTGTTAAACATCTAATTAGTCATTTATCTGACCGATGCTATAAATTTTAACACTCCCTCTTAGCTAGGGAAGATAAACTCCAAACAAGTATAAAGTAATATCACCTAACTCATGATATCAGAAGATATGGTATGCTTCTGAAAGTGTCAAATCACATGACATTCTTCATAACACATCTTTATTATTCAATACTCCCTCTTAGCTCAAAAAAAACTTCCACCAAGCAAAAGTGATATTACCTAACTCGTGATATCAGAAGATATGATATGCTTCTGAAAGTGTCAAGTCACATGACATTCTTCATAACATATCTTCATTATTCAACACTCCCTCTTTAACTAGGGAGGATAACTTCCATCAAGTAAACGTGATATCACCTAACTCGTGATATCAGAAGATATGGTATGCTTCTGAAAGTGTCAAGTCACATGACATTCTTCATAACATATCTTCATTATGGTATGTGCACTGACATCAAGTCACATGATGTCTACCATAATTCATGGCATATCCACGGATATAAATATCCACCATGATTATCTCTTAAGGATCACAATGATCTACAGATGATATCAAGTCCCATGATATCAATCAAAGTGTCCAAGAGATACTATCATGACATGTCCACAGATATCAAGTCACATGATATCTATCATGATAGTTTATCATTGTAGAGTCGTCACTTTACAATGTCAAATACAAGTGTTCATTATTAGAAAGATCGTCACCTTTCAATAATGTACACAGGGGGAGAGAGGGCCCATAAAGTCACAGAGTCACACACATGACAAAAGAGTTTACACATTAAACATCTTTTAAATATATTAGTACAACTAAACATTTTGAATTTCAAACATAATATCAAATTACATACCAAGTTTCTTCCCAAAGAGTTCAACCTTAACTCTGGAGAGAGGTTTGGTGAGGGTGTCTGCTGTTTGATCATTTGAACTAATATACTCCAATTGGATTACATTCCTTTCTACCATGTCTCTTGCATAATGGTAGCAGATCTCAATATGCTTAGATCTATCATAGAATGTTGGATTTACAGAGAGCTTAATGCAACTCTGATTATCACAATGAATGGTAGTAGGTTTCAAGGATTCACCAAAGAGTCCCACAAGCAATTTTCCGGAGCCAAACTGCTTCTCTTGCCTCCATAGAGGCTGCAATGAATTCAGCTTCTGTCGAGTTTGTGCCACTTAAGACTGTTTTCTGCAGATCCAAGAGATCATAACCGATCTTAAACTGAAGCAACATCCTGATGTGCTTTTCCGATCGGTTACACTCACAGCCCAATCATATCCAATAGTGCTTTGAAGACATCTCAATACAATATATGTTTTATAGCCATAAGGTGAATTTCCTTTGGCTCACACATGAACTGGCTTAGAGCATTCACTAGGACCTTCCATTTGTTGTTGGAGTGCTCTGTCAACTGAGCTACTGGCCCTTTGTGGCCAGCCCATCATCAGTCCGGGTGCGGCTTATAACCAACACCCCCCCTTTAAGCCACATTGTGGGTGTTTGGGGCTCTTCTGAAGTTAGATCCAAGTGCCTGTCGTCATGGAGTCTCTCAACATGAACACCCTTGTTTGTCTCAGTCCTAGAGATGAACAAGGGCTTTCTCTTCATATCTCTCTATCTCAGAGAATTATGCATTACAACAAGTGAAGATGTGACTCCCTCTGAAGCCCTAATTACTTGCATCAGCCTCCTGACCTCCTCGTCCAAAATCGTCTGTAATACTTGCTTTAGAGAAATGGTTTCCCACTCACACCTTTGTAGAGATTCAGGCTGTTCTCTTCAACCTCATCCCAGATCACTCTATTATGAATAGGTTTGGGGAGCTACCAATGTTAAATCCAGGTTGATAGACATGAGCAATTCTGATCTCTATTGCTGAAGAGGTACTTCAAGAATTTAGCATCTGTCATTGCAACATTGAATCATAGAACTCCCTCTAAAGTTTAATGCTTCCTCTTTGAAGAGATGTCTTTAGCCATTCACACGATCTCAAGGTAGCAAGCAGAGTCTCCATTTTTCAACCTACAGGATGCATCAAGCTCTTCTTGGAAGCAATCTCTTTCATTTCTTTATCCGTCCTAAAAGCATTAAGAAGAGATTACTAACAGTTCATGAGACTCAACTATCTCAAACAAGAAATACCATTGCTAGAAGTATACATGATTGACTATCTCAATGTTATAGCATACATAACGATTCATGAACATTATTCAAGCATGCAATACTTATCTCATTTAAAATTAGAATCCTGTACGCAAAAAAATGAGGAATCGATATCAACGATCACAATATCTGCTCTCTCCGCCCTTTGCAGTGGCGTCGATCACTGCTGCTCTCAATGCAGACTCTGGGCTTCGATTGCAACTGAATATCAAAAGAAGGTATTTACTAATTTAGTTATTCTTTACCTAGACCTTACCATACATATGTGTCAATACTTTTGTTTTGATGGTGACTTCTTTGTTTAAGATGCTTAGCTAATCTTTGACAACAAGGGTCTGAAACAGCTTCTCATTTAAACTCTTTAAGCTTTCTTTAGAATGATGGTATGCTATCATTGTAGAGAGTGAGAGGTCTGAATTTACTTCACAGATAGGGCCAGATTAGATTACTGCTGAAACAAAGATCTTGGATAACAAGTTTTGGAGATCTTGATACAATCTTATTCCATAGATCGACGGACTTAGGAAGTAATCGGACTTGAGATTTAATCTTGAGCTCCACCTGATTATACAAAATGACGTCATGATTTCCCAATTTCAGCTTGACTCTGCCTTGAGTCAATCCTACCACATAACATTGGTTGAATAGTATGCTATTGGTTGACGTTTGATCAATTGTATGATATCCATTCTTCTTGAATTTGAAGTGAGAGAGTCTATTAACTTAAAGAGTAACGACTGACTTAACATATGTCATTCCCAGTTCTTATTTTCACATAGGCCTCTCTCTCTCTCTCTTTTTTTTTCTATTTCGCTTCCTGTAGAGTCCCTTGTTTATGCCGAATGCCTGTAGCTCTGTGTAGGCTGGCATGGCAATGATCAGGTAGGACCGCATATGCATATTCAAATACTCTTTACGGGAATGAATAGCATGCTTATCCGTCAATGTTGTATACCATAACACAAAGTCATTCCAGGAAATTATGGCTTCCCTGTAACAAACAGAAGCATCCCGATAGGAGCTTGACTTGCCCACAATGTATGTGCTTGACTGTGTGACCGCGGGTATGGAGAGTGCACAGACTGGGTGTTCTTCGTTTGGGGGTGTTTGTGGGTTAATGTGCGCCTGGAACGGTAATGATGACAATGGCGCCCTTGCCAGTGGCATCATTCCAAGACTTCCTGATCGCCTAAATCGTTGTTACCCGTGTGTACCTACTCCCAACGACGCCCTGAAGTTGATCACTTGTGATGCTATGGAGTAACGGGTTGCAGTTGCAGAAGATTCAAGGATGCCAGGTAAGGACGCGGATTGCTTAACTGGTAATGACGCCAGCTAGAGCCAACGGCTCTGCCTAGACGGCGTATACCTTAGCTACGCATCCCTTCAGGATGGTGCCGGCCTGAGACTACTAACTAATGACAATCGTGGCATATAGTCTTGATTCCACTTCAAGTCCCAATACCTTCAGTCGAGCGCCCCTGAGATGTCTCAGATTAATAGCAAATTGGTGACCGATCCTGGGAGCTGTGTTTGCTATGAATTTAATCGGATCTTCCTGACGTGGCTCTGATACCATGATGAAAATGATTAAATTCCTCCATTTGTGAATGTCGATCCTCCTTAGTAAACATCTGTTGATTTCCATATTTACAAGAGAGGAAGGAGTGAATATATGTATCAATGTGGGAGACACGTCCCAACGTCGGCTCAAGGGACGTGTCTCTTTAAATAACTTTCTATCACTTGTTAAACATTGAATTAGTCATTTATCTGACCGATGCTATAAATTTTAACAGCTTTGCCATCTAAAAACTCCTCCAAGCACACTTTCGATGGGTTGAGACCAAGAAAAGTTCCTCCAAGCACACATTAAGCTGGCTCAAGAGATTAACATCTCTGTCTAGCGCTAAAAAGTGGTTAATGTCCTAAAGGGCCATCTAGCAGATTTTCAAAACAGCAGAATATACATTTCAATTAAGTTTGATAACATTCCCATATTGTATGTATCATATCAGCCGGTGCACCTCTGTTATATACCTGTTTTCATGTGTATATTAGTGGATTTGCAGAGATATCAGCAAAAAAAGTACTTGGATCTGCAAGGGTTTCAACAGGAAAGAGTTTCAACTATGTGTTTTTCACCCCTGTGACAACTTCATATGGTGAAGCGAAGATTATCTTTCAAATAGCAATTTTCCATCATGGAAGATTCAAGGCATCAAAGTGCTTCCAAAGCAAGGATTCATATTTAGAAGGTTGGCATATTCATCATGGTTAGTGTTTTAGAAGCTTTGGAAGTTCCAATATATTTTAGAAGATCTACCAAGTTTTTTGAACACTTCTAATTTTAGAAACTGCTATTTTTAGCAGGGTTTTTTAAGGGAATAACAAATAGGGATTTGAAAATCCAACTTTCTATTTTAGAAACTGACTTTTTTGGAAAGTTGCAGTTTTGGGAAGGTTGCCTTTCTAGGGATAGACACTTCATTAGGGCTAGAGAAAAATGGTGTTCTAGAATTCTAAATGTCATTCATGTGCAAATTGCTATTTGTGACAATGGCTCTTCATGGCGTACTATTTTGTGATGGATATAAGCCTATTTTAGGATTTCAGTGTTTTATTAATTGTTTTAGGATTATTTTGCTATAAAGTTGTTTTCTTTCCTTTTTTCTTGCATATAAGGATAGGTTTTGTTTAAAGTGACACGACAACGGCTCTTCTATTTTTGGGTGATGGATATAAGCCTATTTTAGGATTTCAATATTTTATTAATTGTTTTAGGATTAGTTTGCTTTAAAGTTGTTTTCTTTCCATTTTTCTTGCATATAAGGATAGTTTTTCTTTAAAGTGACATTTTGTTGGATAGTTTTTAATCTCTCTTAAATCATTAAAACCTATTTATTGCAATCTATAAATAAATTCATGTTATGTCTCCATTATTGGCCACTATTGGTTTACACTTGTAATACTACACACTTAAGCACACACATAAAGCCTATCTAGTACAAGATAGATGAAGCACAATATATAACTAATGAGCACTGTTGATGTTATAAGCAGCTTAGGGCTGCACTTCCAGTGCACATACTTCAAGGAGAAAGCATAAATTAAATGATAGCCTTCTGGCTATTTAATTTATATTACTAATAAGTTATAAACATAAAGGGCCGACCCTATTTAAGGTTCGCATGTTTTGTTTATGTTGGGCCGACCTCCTTTGTATTTAATGTTTTCATATTATTCTCCCAAGGGAGCCGACCAAATTGAGGAGGTGCCTCATTTGTATAAATACAAGGTCATTCCTTGTCATTTGATCATTCAAGTTCATTCATCATAATTCGCAGCCTAGAAGAAGTTCGCACTTTTGTAGCAGCAGTCTGATTTCAAGGAAGAACATATTCATTTGTATCTTTTGCATCTAGGAGAGGTGCGACTATTCATTGTATCTATTTTGGCCATTGCTGGGCCTGAGTTGTAAGCAAATTTCTGCTCTTGGTTCTATATTATATAAGAGGATATATTTGCTGAGTTTTTCTCCCTCAAGAGGAGGGTTTTCCCAGGGTATCTTGCTGTGTTTGTTATCTTATGTGTTGCAATATTTTAAGTACTTTTAGTTATATGATCTGATCTAAGAAACACTAACATGGTATCAGAGCGGGTTTGAAAAAGATTGTGATCAGATTTATTTTGCAGCACTCATTCTAATCTTTTTCAGTCTATCTTCTATTTCAAATTTCAAGATGGTGAATGCTCTAAAAATCAAGGATAGACTCGAAGGAGTTTCTAACTACACATCATTGAGGTTCAGGATCATGCTCACATTGGAAGAGAATGATTTGGCTGAGTTTGTGAAAACAAAAGTTCCCGAACCTGAGGTGGAAAAAGAGAAGTTGCAGTGGAGGAAGAAAAATACTAGAGCAAAGAAAGTGTTGGTTGATTCCGTCAAGGATCATGTTGTACCGATTGTCTTCAAGTTGGATACAGCAAGGGAGATGTTTACAACTTTGGAAGAGATGTATGAAATCAACAACACCAGTTGAGCACTTGCACTAAAGCAACAACTTCATCATGTGAAAATGGCGAAAGGAGAATCTGTAATTACTTACTTCATGAGGATTTTAGAGATAAGAGATCAACTCTATAATTAGTCACATGATTGATGACAAAGACTTGACTATGCTTGCTCTCAATGGTCTTCTGCTATCATGGGAGTCGTTTATTCAAGGAATCAGTGCAAGATCTAAACTTCCCAAGTTTGATCAACTGAGGATTGACTGCATTCAAGAGGAGTCGAGACTAACGGCTAGGGGCATTGGTCAAAACTCAAAGAGTGAAGAAATACATGTTCTCTCCTCTCTTTCATCAAAGAAAGGAAAAGGTTGGAAGAAAGGGTTCTTCAAGAGGAATCGAGAGAATGGAAATGATGGTGCTCCTGCCTTCAAAAGGAAACGAGACTTATCCAAGGTTCAATGCTTTCGTTGTGACAAGTATGGCCACTTTGCGAAAGAATGTCCTTTCAGACCTAAGCAGCAGGTTGCCACTGCAAATGTTGAGGAAGTTGCTTTGCAGAAGGACTCGAGTGATTACTTGTTCTATTCAGCCCTGTCAAGCAATGTATCCACCGACGCCAACACTTGGTTGATTGATAGTGGTGCCTCTCGGCACATCACCGGATTCAGAGGTCATCTATCAAATTTGGTGGAGAATGACTCTAGTGAACAAGTTGTTATTGGAGACGATGCTAAGTATTTTGTGAAAGGAGTTGGGAACTCCTCTCTTCACTTGGATTCCGGCATATCATTGGAGTTGAATGATGTACTATTTGTTCCAGGCATAAAGAGGAATCTTGTCTCCATTTCAGCTTTAGAAGACAAGGGTTATCAAGTTGCATTTTCTAAAGGCAAAGTTCTTATATGGGCAAAGAACTCCAACTTCAAATCTGCTCAGGTAATTGGAGTTAGACATGAATGTCTTTACAGGCTATGCACTTGTCCCCTTCAAGCTCTTGTGCATAACTCTTCCAGCATATGTGATCTTTGGCATCGAAGATTGGCCCACTTTCACTTTCGAGCATTACCTATCATGGAGAAAATGGTCACCGACCTTTCGTAATTCAACCAGGAACATGAAGGTACATGCAAAGGATGCGCCCTAGGCAAGAATACAAAAGGTACGTTTCCTTCTAGTGAAAGTAGGTCTAAATGTATTCTTGATCTCATTCATTCTGATTTATGTGGTCCAATGTCTATTGCATCTTCTAGTGGTTTTTTGTATTACATTATTTTTATTGATGATTACTCTAGAAAGACTTGGATTTATTTTTTGAGATCTAAAGAATCTGAAGAGGTATTAGAAAGATTCAGAGAATTCAAAGCACAGGTTGAAAACTTGTCTGGGAAAAGGATCAAGGTTTTGAGATCCGATAATGGTGGAGAGTACACCTCTGGCACCTTTCGTGATTTTTGTATTGAAGTAGGGATTAAGAGGGAGTTTAGTGTTCCCTATAATCCACAACAAAATGGTATTGCTGAAAGGAAAAACAGGTCTATTGTGGAAGCGGTCAAAGCTATGATTCATGATCAAGATTTGCAAATCTCTCTCTGGGCTGAGGCATCTAGGACAACCATCTATGTTCAGAACAGGAGTCCCCATAGGATCTTGGAGAATAAAACTCCCAAAGAAGCATTCTCAGGGGTGAAACCAGAAGTCAGTCATTTAAGGATCTTTGGTTGTCCAGTATATGTTCATATTCCAAAGGAAAAGAGAACAAAGTTAGAACCTTCTGGAAAGAAGGGAATTCTGGTGGGCTACAGTGAGACATCGAAAGCCTACAGAATCTACATTCTCGGTCAAAAGTCCATTGAGATTAGTAGAGATGTCACATTTGAGGAAGATGTTGCTTTCAAAAGATCCAAGGGCACTCCTATGGAGATTGATGAAGAACAACCTCCTCAAGATATGGAAGTTGACCATATTCCAGAGAATCAGAAGGAGGTTCCAGATTCTAAAGAAGATAATGATCCAGTTGAACCCTTGGATCCTACTGATGGGCCTTTAGATATTGTGATTGGAAATAAAAGACCTCTTTGGGCTCGAAGGACAATGCAGGAGGCAGAAAGTTTTGCAGCCCCAAGAGGAGCCTTTAGAGAAAGCAAGAGACCTCATAAGTTCTCTAGTTATGTTGATGAGTTAGATCATTGAGTCAGAGCCTTCAAGCGTCAAAGAAGCTTCTAGTCAACAAGTATGGAAGGATGCCATGACTGAGGAATATCAGTCCATACTTAAGAACGATGTTTGGGATATAGTTCCTAGAGCCAAAGGTAAATCTATGGTGTCTTCTAAATGGCTCTTCAAAATCAAGCATGCAGCCGATGGGAGCATTGAGAAGCACAAGGCAAGATTCATGGCTAGAGGGTTCTCACAAAAAGAGGGAGTTGACTATGAAGAAACTTTTGCTCCTGTGGCTCGATATACGTCTGTCAGAACCATAATTGCTATTGTTGCATCTAGAGGATGGAAGATTCACCAAATGGATGTAAAGACAACCTTTCTGAATGGTGTAATAGAAGAAGAGGTTTACATTGAGCAACCTGAAGGATTTGAGGTACATGGGAAGGAGTCTCATGTTTGCAAGTTGAAGAAGGCCTTGTATGGTCTTAAGCAAGCTCCTCGTGCTTGGTACGAAAGGATTGATCATTATCTATCGAGGTTGGGTTTCTCAAAGAACGATGCAGATTCTAACCTCTACTTCAAGGTAGTAAATGGTGAAGCTTTGATTCTGGTTTTGTATGTTGATGATTTGATTATCACTGGAGAAGAACACCTAATTCTAAAATGTAAGAAGGAGTTAGCTTTTGAGTTTGAGATGAAGAATTTAGGTCTCATGCATTACTTCCTTGGCTTAGAAGTTTGGCAAAATCCAGATGAGATGATTCTAAGTCAAGGCAAGTATACTATTGACATTCTAAAAAGGTTTGGTATGATTGACTGCAAACCTATGTCTACACCCATGGAGACTAATCTAGATAAGTTGAAGGAGGTTGCAGCCAGTTCAAATCCAATGGATTCTACGATGTATAGACAGTTGATTGGTTCATTAATGTATCTAGTTAACACTAGACCTGACATCTGCTATGCAGTGAGTGCACTTAACCAGTTTATGTGTGAACCAAGGCAAATACATCTTGCTGCAGCTAAATATATCTTGAGATACTTGCATGGCACAATTGGATATGGGTTGAGATATTCTTCAGGTGAGGACTTGGAGTTACATGGCTTTACTGATTCTGATTGGGCAGGATGTGTCTCAAATCGGAAGAGTACCTCTGGTTGTTGCTTCAGTTTGGGCACTACTATGATATCTTGGTGTAGCAGGAAATAGTCTTCAGTGGCTTGGAGTACAACCAAGGCAGAGTATATTGCAGCTTGTGTGGCAGTGTGGCTTCGTAAGCTCCTTGCAGGATTGTTTGGACAATCAATGGTGCCTACCATTATACACTATGATAACCAGAGTTGTGTAAAGCTTTTTGTCAATCCCGTGTTTCATGACAGAACAAAACATGTTGAGATCAAGTACCATTATATTAGAGATATGGTACTAAGGAAAGCTATAGAGTTGAGATATATCAGCACTGATGAGCAGACGACAGACATTCTCACCAAGCCTCTCTCCAGGATCAAGTTTGTGTACTTTCGAGAAAAGCTTGGTATGGTGGAGAATGCAGCCTTGACTAAGAAGGAGTCTCAGTATCAATGATCCTTAAAATTGATAATGCATTTCTCTATTGAGAGAGATTTGAGGTGTTAGCCCTTGGTAATGCATTTCTCTATTGAGAGAGATTTGAGTTGCAAGCTCTTGGTAGTGCATTTCTCTTTGAGATTTGAGGTGAAAGCCCTTGTTTCCACCCTTTGGGAGAGCCATGGTGGATGTCATGTGTGTGACTCCATGACAGCATCACGTGAGGGAATCCGTGATGATTTACTTGTACTTGTGTTTCACCCTCTGGAGGAGCCATGGTGAAAGTCACACTGAGGTGACAACATCACATTAAGTGATGAGCACTTGTACATACCATCTATGGAGGTAGCCATGATGGTTGATATCACGATGAGGTGATATCTTATTTGTTTTCACATTGAGATGATGTGTCTTGTGCAGCTGGAAGTATCATCCCTAGCTGAGAGGGAGTGTTGATGTTATAAGCAGCTTAGGGCTGCACTTCCAGTGCACATACTTCAAGGAGAAAGCATAAATTAAATGATAGCCTTCCGGCTATTTAATTTATATTACTAATAAGTTATAAACATAAAGGGCCGACCCTATTTAAGGTTCACATGTTTTGTTTATGTTGGGCCGACCTCCTTTGTATATAATGTTTTCATATTATTCTCCCAAGGGAGCTGACCTAATTGAGGAGGTGCCTCATTTGTATAAATACAAGGTCATTCCTTGTCATTTGATCATTCAAGTTCATTCATCATAATTCACAGCCTAGAAGAAGTTTGCACTTTTGTAGCAGCAGTCCTGATTTCAAGGAAGAACATATTCATTTGTATCTTTTGCATCTATGAGAGGTGCGACTATTCATTGTATCTATTTTGGCCATTGCTGGGCCTGAGTTGTATGCAAATTTCTGCTCTTTGTTCTATATTATATAAGAGGATATATTTGCTAGGTTTTTCTCCCTCAAGAGGAGGGTTTTCCCAGGGTATCTTGTTGTGTTTGTTAGCTTATGTGTTGCAATATTTTAAGTACTTTCAGTTATATGATCTGATCTAAGAAACACTAACAAGCACAAGCACACTCATGCAAGGCACAAACATCTCATAGAATCTCATCACATAACAATCACATCATAATAATGATCTGAAATCATATTCATAATAAAGATGATACATAATAGGAATTGTCAAATCACATTTAGTCATCTACAAAAAATAATATTGAATCATGAAGATAAATGCAATTAGCGTCTTAGGTCATAAATAGAAGTGTGAAAAATATCATGGATGCATGAGGCTAGGTGGCAAGGCAAGTTGAAAAGCAATTGGTCCAATCCTCTCAAGAATCTCAAACTATCCTACAAACTAAGGTTTGGGCTTAGAAATTTTCCACACTTGATAGGGCTTTGATGTGACTTCTCTCTCAGAGAAACTCTATCGCTAACAAAGAAGTGTCAATCCAATTTGTTGGAACTGATAGACTTCTTTTGGAGATACTATGCAACCAACAATTGCTCTCAAATGCAAACCACTTGGTTGTTCAAATACCAAAGCATCTTAGGACCAATAACAACTTTGCCCTTGATCCTTTTCCAACTCAAGGGAATCCTACATTGTTGACCATATAACACCTAAACTGGCGCTATCCACAAGGAACTACGGTGGCCAATGTTATATGAAATCTCAACAAGATACAAATAGCTCTCCCATTTCGATTGTTGGTCCATCACATACATGTGAAATATATCCTCTAATGCACGAGTCACTCGTTTAGTTTGATGAATAGTCTTAGGTTGATACATAGAATCAAAGTTGAATTGAGTGCCCAACAAATGTTGCAAGGATGTCCAAAACAAGGATGTGTACACATGATTGCAATTTAAAATGATCCTATGAGGAACTCCATGCAAACAAACGACATCTTCAATTAAGACTTGTGCCATTGAGGTGTAGATATTGTCGCAACTATAATGTCGCCGTTTTCTGATTAATTGCAGATATTGATATTTAACTTATTTTATTTCCATAAGCTAAATAACAGAGTTATAAGGGAATAATAATTAAATCAATTATTTATAAAGTTGTCCAAATAAATTAAATCATAAGGATAACTTTATTTTAATTAATTTAATTAAAGTGACAAATTAAAAATGATAAAATATTATGAGTCACTTTATTAAATGTTTTAAAGTCACTTTATTAAATTAGTGTTCTTCTAGAAGTTGGAGGTAGTTACATTTAGATTCTTCTAGAAGACTTAGTTGAGCCTTTAAAAGGAGATCAAAGCAAGACATTTGAGCATCCATTATTGACTTAATATTTCTCTATGCATTATTGCAAAAGCTTGAATTACAGGTTCAACTAATTTTCCGAGGATGAAAACCCTTGGAAAGGTTTGGAGGATTGGACGAAAACGCAATTCCTTCGGTGTGTCGACTTCAGGATTCACATTAAGCTTATTTGTTATAAATTGTTGAGGAGAGTGTTTTTGGAAATTTTGTGGGTCTTCTTTGAAGACAAAATTTCAGAATATATTTTCAATATTATCAGGTTATATCAGACTAGCAGGTTGAAATATTCAGATTACTTACAAATAAGACAAAAACATAATTTTCCAGGTCAGATAAGACAAGGTTAATTGAGTTGCAAGTAAGACAAATAAAGGAAAAGATGCCAATTTGGAAGCTAGCGGGAAGGTTAATTTCAGGAGCTATATTTTCCAAGGAAATTGTGATTGATTAATATCGACACAACTTGTAAATGTATCGGGTCTTTGAATGTGTATAAGACAAATTTAAATGCTGCCAGACATTCATAAAGACAAGCTGCAAACTGACATGGAGGAAAGAGACAAGTTTGCAAAGGGGTTAAGGTGCCAACAATAGCTTCATTAGAATCATGGGTCTTAGATTTGATATCGCAGCATATAAAAGATATTCCCAAGTTCGAATAAGAAGGCGCCTTATATTTCTGAGGACAAATAAAAGAATTGCAATTTGATATGTAGTCGCCTGATACTCATAAAGTCAAGGAAATTCAAAGGGCTTGGTAGCCACCAGTACCAAAGGCAATTGAGCAGACATTATAAGAGACAAATCGTGGTAATTGATTGTAGCATAATCAATATTGGTCGATGAAATTGGGAGTTGTTTGGTAGTGAGGTGCGATATTTGGAAAGGCTTAATCAGATTCATTTGAAAGCAACTGCTACAACACAAGGCCTCACCTTTCCTTGAAGATTCATATCTTACTCTTAGAATCTTCCTTTATTAGTTCGGGTCAGCACAACAATTAGGAGATACGGCCCAGGATATAATATATGATACACTGCATATGAAATTATAAGCCATCCATATTGAGCAGAGGGAGTAAGGCGACACTTTCCAGGTCAGAAAAATTATGATTGTAATTTAGTAATCTTTGTGCAGATTATGAGATAACTACAGTCTTAGTTTCTGATTGTAAGAACTTCAAGATTTATATATCGATATCTCAATTCTGGATGAGATTACCTTATGCAATGAATTCTGAAATTGTCATGATCATCTGTGACAGATAATATTATATTCTGAAAATGTGGAATTATAGTGATGTTTTCAAGATATTTGTAATTCTGGAAGAGTTGGACATTCTGATTTTGTATCAGTTCATTCATGCTATTGAAATTCTGGAAATCAAGTATAATCTCAGTGATAGGATATTGGTTGACAAATGTTTGCACTATCAAACCAATCGAAACAAATCGTTAAATTCTTGCTACAAGGGGGTAAGGGTTATCACAGCAACTTTGGTCTTGTTAACTATTACCCTGGTACCATCATGATGAAAGGATGACATAGGAAAACCAATTATAAAATCTATTGATATAGTGTCCCTCTTTCACTCAGGAATGTCATGCAAATGCATAAGTCCTATGAGATGTTGGTACTTTTCCTTCACTCTCTACCACTCAAGGCAATGAGCAACAAAATCAGCAATGTTACATCTTGATCTCACTCAATGATACAATTGCCAAAAATTTGCATACGTCATCTTCACATTAGGATGAATTGTCTAAGGTACACGTTGTGCCTTAGTCAACACCATAGTGTGAATATCACTAGAAATTTGAATATATATATGACCAAAATGTTGCAATAGTCCACGATGAAATATACTCTCTCATTTTTTATTTTTTTTTAAACCAAACATTTACAATGTAACCAAGCACCCGTTTAGGTTAGCATAACCCAAAACGTGCATGAAAGAACTCTAACCAAGAATGCGCCCTAAAACCACTTAAGGAGGAGGGGCGGGCATATGGTCAGAGGATCCCTAGGATCTACTGAATCAAGATTACAAGATTACACTGAAAGAGAGAATAAACTCGACACCAAGAATGTACACTCAAGATCCTTTGACAGGCGAGGTGCTAACATATGGTGGAGTACTAATGCTGAAAGTGAAATGAAATAGGCGGATAACCAGCCATGGGAAACTTTCCACACTACCACCAAACAGTGGGGGGAAAAAGATTACAATTCAAAACTAATTCATCCGCTGCGGCGGGCATCCACTCAGTAGTGGGAATTCTTCACTTGACAGTGGGTGAGAAAGAGAGATACAAATGTTTATTCTCCACACTAATGGTAAACCAGCCAGGGTTAAAGTGTTTGCATTAGGAAATCACAAGTAAATGCAGTAAGAATAATGATTGGATTAGTACTACTAAATCTCAGCCTTACAATAAAATAAATTTGCAATTTCCATGTGTTACAATGATATAATCAATGCAAACTACTGAATAATGTTTATTACAATATATGGTCTTCTCAATCACCAATATATAAGCCAAAAATCAGAACTGAAGCAAATCTGATATGACGAACAGCAAACTGAAATTCTGAACTAGCAATCAATGATAATATCAAAATTCTCATAACACCTTAAAAAATACCTCCAAATGTTCTAAAATGAATTGCAAATGCATACCAGGAGGATGGCGCCCAAAATCAATCACTAAAACCGCATCAATGGGTCACCAATATTCAAGCACGAACTCCAAGACACCGCCAACAATGATACGGCCTTCTAGGAAGGTCGACCTTGCATTAAATATTCAAATCTGCAAAATAAAATCTTTAACTTTTCCAAGAGGGTCGCCCTTAACCTAGGAATAGATTGCTTCAATGCTCAGAAGCAAATTAAATTCATACAAAAAACTGTATATAAAAAACTCCTTCAGCCAAACAATAACCAGCAACTTAAAAATTGGAAATATCTCACCAAAACTCCACAGTAATGCTCAATATGTACTTCTGGATGAAGCACACTCTCAATCCATCATCTAGGGAACCATAGTTTCAGGCCCGAAGAGTGGAATAGAATTGCTAAGCTTTCCCTTAGCCGGATTCTAGATTTCAAACCAGCAGCATAACTTTGCTTTCCAAAACATAACATAATCAGCTCTCCACAATGCAGCAATATATAAGTTTCAATGGGCAAATGAAACACTTTGAATTCCAAGAAGTTGAATCACTTCAACTTCCCAAGGGATGCCACCTTCAACCATTCATTTTATTGTGAAATAATAAAACATTATTTCCCTTCCCTTTAGGCGTCCATTTCTATTTGCAACAATAAAACATTTAATAAATCATTAAATGCTCAACATGACCCCTTAATGTCCCCTCTTTAAAACAACATGAAGTTATCTCTCCTAGGCATGGGGGTACAACTTAAAAACATGAAATTAACTAAGTATAACACTCAGTCCAAGGAGATAACCAAAACCAATGCCAATACTGAAACTGAAGGATTACCATAAATAGCATGATGACTTGAGTTGAACTGCAGATGATGATACTACCAAGATTAGACTTACTAAAAATAGCCACTGCCAAAAATAGTAAGTTCACTTCAACTCAACTGAAAGCCAAACTGAATTGTAGAAGATTGAGTTGCTGCTAGAGTGACACTGCTATAAATATACTTACCAAAAATAGCATATTGCTATAAATAGTAAGTTTGCCAAAATCACATCTGTATGCCAACTGAGCAGTATCATAACTTACTATAAATAGTAAGTGTTTCCAAATATCTTTTAAGCACAAATCGAGCAACCAGCATGAATTACTATAAATAGTAAGTGCCTGGAAAGGATGTCAGATTCAGATGCAAATTACCTCATCCTGAAGCTCTTCAAAAACCCAAAAAGCTCCACTAGACATGCGTCAGAAAAACACACATGCAAGCCCTCAAAACTGCATCTGCAACCTCCTATAAAATAGGAAACCCTAATTTGCACATTTGAGTAGCCTACGGATTTCCAGAAATAGGCTAAATCCAAATGAAGAGCATAGGGCGAAATTGGGGAAATTACACACAAGCTCAAGGGAATAACTAGAAAATTTGCCCCCCAAGGGCCCTTTGCAACTCTATGTCACCACTAACCTCTTGATACCAAGAATTTTCAGGAAGTTGATAGAAGATGTGGCCTCTCAAATCCATACTCAACATCAAAATTGAGACCTTGTGTTGCCTCCTACTCAAGGCCTTTGCAACAATGTTCTACTTCCCTTTGATGCACTACACATCAAAGTCATACTCACATAAGAACTCTATTCACATCATTTATGCATGCTCATGTTCAACTGTGCAAATATTTACCAAAGACTATGATGATTGGTACATAACCCAAACTAGTGGCCTAAAAGAAAATGACTCCATTGCACAAGTGCATGGATGACAATTGCCAACTTAGGATCATGGGTGGGGTAATTAAGTTCATGGTCCTCGAGTTTCTATGACTCATAAGCAATTACAGTTTTCTTGCATAAGGACAAGCCCTAAATCCTCTAACAATGCATTGATGCACACAACAAAATTTGCTAGAGGTTAGGCATTGCAAAAGTAGGTGAACACAACAAATTTCTTCCCTTTTCGCTAAAGAGAAGTGATGGGATACACCACTCTCAATAAGTCCATAACAAATTAGAGTATTAACAAACGAATCCCATGAAACTACGAATCTTAGAAACATTAGTGATCGCAAGCCAGTCCAAAATAGCTTGAATCTTCTAGGGATTCATTGAGATGGCCTCATTAGATATGATATGTGTAATGAGCCTTGCTGATTTAGACTCAAAAAATTTCAATTTTCTGCCTTAAGAATTTTGTCAAACGGTTGGCATGCAATGTTTGAACTTGCTGATCTGATTTTCAGTTTGTTGTAGAATTGTTTTTGATGTTTGCAAATTATGTAAAATGCTTGGAAATGATCTCTAAGTCAACTATGCAAGTAACTAAAATGAAATGCAACTCTTTTTGGTATTTTCAAATGCAAATACATGAAGTTCTAAATGCAAAAAAACACCTACAGCCAAGAGACATTTTTACAAACACTTGGCATGAAAACTATCATATGCTGATATGCAAGGAATTACTTGACAATTTGACAAACAATTCACAGCCAACCTCAAATATTTCCCTTTGCCAAATATAGAGATTACAACAATTCAATTTGATGCACAATGAAAAGCTTTCTTCATTTCTGTGTTTACTGAAATTACAATGGCATATGGCTATCATAGGACAGCAATTACATCACCTAGCCTATGAATGCTAAATGGATGACTAAGACAGATTTTATAATGTTTTTGACTGAAAATGCATTACATATGACAAAATGAAAAACCTGGAAATGAACTGCAGCCACCAAGTTGAGGTTGATTCTCTTTGATGAAGTAATATTTGACTTTCCAAATGATGCGCCTAGCCTCCTTGCACCCTAACCATGCTCCATGAATTTTCTTGGATTTTTCTAGGGCCTCCAAAGACAAAATCGCCCCTTGTCAAGAGGCCCCCCCCTGCTGCTAGGTGAGATATGCAAATAAAAATAATTTCCAGCCTTTTACCCTTCAATGTTGTTATCAAAATGATTGCCAACAAGAGAGGAAGCAATCCCCCAAATACCCACAAAAATCTGATCACTCAATGAAGAGCTGCGAATGAAAATGCCAATCCTCTCATGGCTGACCTGCAAACTGGAACAAAATTGCAAACCTCCAAAAAGTCACCAATCTCTCCGAAATTATCCTCTAATGATTGCAGTGAGAAAGACTAAAGTATCTTCCTCCACTATCCAACTAGGGTTGATATTTCACAACCGAAATTGGCACTCAATCCCTTGAGCAATTAGCTTCAGCATTCAAGCCTTCACCAATGCAGTAGAAAATGTCAAATACCTCGATGCTCAAATGCAAGACAAAAGATCCTTATATAGAATTCTCACCAAGTCTCCAAGAAGCTTCTAGAGTAAAATATTATTTTATTCACTTAAGTGACTTTATGATTTATTTTTTTATTGAGTCACTTAACATTAAATTAATTAAATATAAAGTCACCTTATGATATTATAATTTTTGAGATAACTTTATAAATAACCTAAGTTACCGGGTTCGCACCCACAGGCCTTGAACCCGGTCCAGGTACGAACCTGGTACAAGTTCGCCTATGGGTACGCCCTGGGTACACACAGGGTGCACGCCCAAACCTGTGCGTATCCAAGGCGAACCCAGCCAAAAGGTTCGTGGACCCAGGAGTATCAGCCACGTACCTGGGTGTACTTGGAAGAACCCACGGCCCAACACTTAAAAAGTGGGCCCAAACTTAAATAAAATACAATTTTTTTATTATTATTTTGTCTCCTAACCCTAAAACGGTCCAATATGAGGCCCTTCAAACACATACATTTCATTTTTACCTCTCTTATTTTTAGCTGCCCCCAGACCCCCACGAGGGGTGTTGCCCCTTGACCCCGCTGGGGGCATTGCCCCTAGACCCCCACAAGGGGCGCTGCCCCTTGACCCGCTGGGGGCGTTGCCCCCAGACCCCCACAAGGGGCGCTGCCCCTCAACCCTGCTTGGGGCATTGCCCCTAGACCCCCACAAGGGGCACTGCCCCTTGACCCCATTGGAGACATTGCCCTCAAACTCCCATTGAATTTAATTGATTTTCTAGGTACTCTCCAAGTCCAAGTTTCCATAGTTTGCCTACAAGTCTTCATCTATAATATCACATTTAAGGCTTCTAAAACCATACAAAACTCCATAGCGCA
Source organism: Sequoiadendron giganteum (assembly GCA_007115665.2). Classification (NCBI taxonomy): domain Eukaryota; kingdom Viridiplantae; phylum Streptophyta; class Pinopsida; order Cupressales; family Cupressaceae; genus Sequoiadendron; species Sequoiadendron giganteum. The sequence continues at coordinate 42,677,969 of CM021100.1, forward strand.
CCTCATTTTCATGGGAAAGAGGAAGATGTAAATTTGTAAAATATATTAATGTAGTATTTACTTTCATTTTTACAAAAACAATTTTCTATTTTTATTTTGTTTAAGAATATCAACATCAGCGCATTCCACATGAGGATGCCATTTTGTACCGAATTTGCTTTCAAATCAATCAAATACAACTATCAATTGGCATTTAATATTGATCTTTGGCATTTGGCATTGATCAATGATTAAGTATCATACTATGAAATGATTTAGTTTTACAATTCTATATATTTCTCTTATTTTTTTGTATATATAATACATATATATAATATATATATACATACACACGTACCCATACGTACCCAAACCCCTAAAAAAAGATTTCACGTACCGGGTTCTCGTACCCGAACCCATCCCCAAACCCGAACCGGTAACTTAGTAAATAACTAATTTAATAATTTATTCCCTTATTTCTCCAATTTTAGCCTCAGGAATAAATAAAGGCTAAAATAATAAACCTTCTGGTGGTGACTAGAAAGGGGACATTACAATATGTCCCAAATAGTGAACCTCAAGGTAGAACAAGTCACAGTTCACCAAGTTATTGTACAATTCGTTCTCTTGCAAACATTGTAGAACTTGACACAAGTGACTTTCACGCCCCTTTGTCTTTGAATATATTAAAATATTATCTAAGAAGACTAGGACAACTTGGTCAAGGAAGGTGAAAAACTTGTTCATGAGACTTATGAACATTGATGGAGTATTGGTCAAGCTGAAGGGTATTGCAATAAAATTGTAGTGTTTATATTGTATCAATAAATATCTCTTTGGGCAATGTGAAGTTGATGATACGTAGAATTCAGATCAATCCTTGAGAACACATTGGCTTCCTTCAATTGATCAAACAAATTGTGTTATGACCCCTTTTAGAAATAAAATAGTTGGGAGATCAATAGCCTATTTCTTTATTTTTGTAGGCTAAGGGATAAAGTTAGAGAAATATTCTAATAATAATGTTTTAAGGTAATCCTAGTAATATTATTATAGAACATTGTAAAAGGACAACTTTAATATTATTATTAGTTTAATAAAATGGGCTATCTAAATGGGACATAATAAGGTCTTATGTACTATTTTAATAAAATGTTTAGTGAGCACTTTTGGAAGGACTTTTAGGAGGGAGAAGAAAATTCAAATTGAGGGACCAAAAGGAATTTATAAAAAGGAGGGTGAATTGATCAAATGCATAATCCATTGTTATTGTATCAATTCCTTTCTCAAAGTAGGAGCACTTGAGGACATAAACCCTTGGTCTTGGAGATTCGTAGGATGAAAACCCTTGTGTTTTCCGTTGTTGGATTTGACAATGAAAACCCTCTTGTCATGTTAGGTGATTCCATTTGGGGATTGCATTCATTTTGATTTGAGTTTATTCTGAAGGTTTCAGTTGTGAGGGATTTTATTGATTGGGTATTTGCAAGCAAATCAAATCGATATTTTACTATTGGCTATTTTGAAGAAATTTTCATACCAATTGTATTATATTGTTGTTAAGCCTAGGGTTTCCAACCTCCATATATCACTACATTTAGCTTCTATATACTAGATGATGTCACTGTACTGATTTAAGGAGGGCACCACAAGGTTCTAAGGTTGTTGCACAACCATCTTGCTATTGTGCAACATTGTATAACCCAACAATCATTGTACCATAGTTGCCATACCATCTACTCAGCTAGTTGGAGGATATTATGTGAGTTGGATTGCTAATTTTTGTCTGAAACAATTTTGTATGGGGTTTGAATCAAATATTGCTGCTCATATTAGCATTTTGTAATTTCTTGATTGCTACAACATTGCTGCACCACTTTGGCTTTCAATAAAGGTAAGTTAGCTTCGAAATATTTGGGCATTCCGCTATTTCTTGGCCAATCAAAATTGAATCTATGGGAGGAAACTTTAAAGAAATGCAAAGAGAAGGTCAGGTGTTGGCGTGGGAGGTGGTTGACATTGGCAAGTAGAATCACAATGGTTAAAGTGGTGTTAGCAGCCATTCCTATTTACATGCTATCTTGCTTAGGTATTCCATGCAAGGCAGCGAAGTGGTTGGCCGGTATTCAAAGACAATTACTTTGGGATGGGGCCCAGGATGTTCATCGGGTCCCCCTTATAGGCTGGGAGATGGTAAAAAAACCCAAAGAAGTAGGTGGATTCGGCATCAAAGACCTAAAGAAACAAAACATTGTGTTGGGTGCGAAGTTGGTTTGGAGGATTTTCACCAACCCTGAAGCATCTTGGTCTAAAATCTTAAGGGAGAAATATTTGGATTCCATGGTGCCAAAGCGGATATTGACAATTGCAAATCCTCAAAAGGGGTTTGGCAGTTTGGAATTTCATACTTGACAACAAGTTTTTAATTATCGATCATCTTACTTACTTGCGTGATAAAGGATGGCAGTAGGGCTTCGTTCTGGCACGAATCCTGGAATGGTTACAAGCCACTCAGCTCTTTGCCAGGAATTGAAGAAGCAATCCGCCTCACAAGGTTGGCCTATGGGGAAACCGTTCAAGATTTTGTTGACTTCCAAGTGAAAAGGGGCATAAAATAATTTTCTTGGAAGGACTTCTCAATGGTAATCTTGGAAGCGAGGAGTACCTTAATGACAGAGCTCGCGAAAAGAAGGATTTTCTTCACTTTGGATCTAGACTGAATAAATTGGTGTGCCGCCAGATCTGGTGACTACTCAGTCAAAGTTGGCTACGAGTTGTTGAATAGAGAACTAACCCAAGAAAGTTGGTCGAAAAGCCTTTGCTTGGGGAAGTTCGTTTTGCCGAAAGTCGATGCCTTTGCGTGGCTGGCAATGCATGGTAGAATTCTTGTAAGGGACAGGCTAAATTGAATTGGGTTTGTTGGGCCCTTCAGGTGCATGTTATGCAAGAGTGACTCATAGACAGTTAACCACTTATTGTTGGAATATGAATTTGCAAATGAGTGTTGGTCTTTCTTTATTGGGAAGTTGGGATGGAGTGTCGCATTGCCAAATTCTTTAATTGGTCTCTTCCAATCGTGGCCCCAACATGGAAAAGGTTTGGCAATGACTAGTCTATGGTTAGAAACTCCTGCAATGGTCGTCTGGCATATTTGGAGGGAGAGGAACGCAAGGATCTTTAGAGAGGAAGAGTCTTCAGTGGCCAAAGTGATAAGAAAAATAGAAGTGGGCATAAACGAGCACGTTAATTCGAAAGCAAGGTCTAATCACTTCAAATTTTTCTCTACTTGGGATCAAAGTATGTTGAAGGCCTGGACACAAATAAATTCTCTTAAAGGCAATTTGATGAAGGGAAACAAGAATAGATTTGGGGCTAGGTGGTCTCTTCCCCCACGTGGCAGGCTAAAAATGAACTTTGACGACACCTCGTGGGAATCCAAGTCCCTCCGGAGTCGGGTTTGCAATTAGAAATGATGAAGGGTCACTTTTGTGGGCAGATTCATTGAGGCTTCCTAAAGGTTCAAATAACAAAGTAGAGGTTGTTGATCTGCTTGAAGGGGTGAAATTTTGCATTGACAACAACTTGGAGATGATAGATATTGAAGGGGATTCATAAATCATAATAAGAGCAGCTAGTTCCCGTTTGGCTCCAAGCTGGAAGCTCAAACAATGGATCAAAATGATTAGTCCTATGTTGGATTCTATCGGAGATTACAGCCTATGACATGTGTTTAGGGAGGCAAATAAGGTAGTGGATCTCCTGTCCAAAGAAGGTAAAGATCAACAACAACCGTGCATAGGTGCTAAAAATGCATCCCCTTGGCGTGACTTAAGCCCGTTGATCCTAGCCGAATGCAAAATGGGTTGTGACCCATGAGGATCGTGTGTTGGGCTAATTGCCTTTACAATAAGTATTTCAAGATTTTTCAATGCCATATTTAGTGGTGCTTCTTCATAAGGAATCGCATGCCTTCGCCTTGGCCGAAAAGATGGTTTGGTCCCTCTTTAAATTTAAGCTCAACAATTGGAAAGGCAACTTTTATGGTTAGCAGGGGTCGTAATGGGTGGTGCAGATGGAGGTGGTAGAGGTTGCAGCTGGTTGTAGTTGCTTTAGGTCTCTGCTGATTGAGTTTTTTCACTGAGATGCATGAAGTCCAAATATCTTGGTTGGTGTGGTGGGTGTTCGTTCAACAAAGCAAGTTCCCCGGATAAATGTGGTGGTGGAGCATTTCAGAGCAGTTGTCATGGAGTTGGATCTATCTGGCTTTCTAGAATATATGATAGGCCACAAGGGAATTTTTTCCGACTTGCTGTTAAGGTGATGATTTTTGGATCCGGGATGATTACCATTTGGCTGATATCCTGTGATTTCTTTGTAATCTATTTTGGAACGAATGAAAAGAGAGCTATTCTCTCTGGTAGCATTTCACTGAAAAAAAATTAAATAATAATTATATTATTTGAAAACACAAGGATTCCATTATTTACTACTATTCTTAAAAGTTCATTTGTTTTCACATTTTCTATCATAATCATATGAGCACTCATCATTAAGATCAGCTGTCATAATTAATTATGTTTGTTATGTAAGGCTTTTGATATCTATATTAGCTTTCATTTATTGTCAGATCTGCTGCAAAATCCATGATAATTTGTTGTATGTGGGTTTTCCAAATTTTTAGCTGCTATAAAATATTGCCAATCAGCATTTATTTACTAGAGTGGCATGTACATTTTATATTCTATATTTATTTCAGCTTCCAGAAATTAGAAAAGTTGCATATTTCACAAGATTTCTAGCTAGGGACATTGCACATTTGCTCAAAAGAGATCATCAAATTTATGAAATGAAAACCCCTTTTTTATTTGATAGCTTGGGAACTTGTGTTCATCTATTTATCTTAAAGATTAAAACCCTAGGAGTGTAGTGGTTCAGAGGATGGAAACCTAGTTGGTTTCCAGGCAAGAAGAGGACAAAAACCCTTTGTTCTTTGAGGCAGTTTCACCTGGGAATTGCAGTCATGTAGAAAAGATTGCAGATTATTTAGTTTCTAGTCTGGTAAAATACCACCGCCATAACACTATTATGTACTGCTGCTACAATACCACCACCATAGTACCATTACTTTACCCCCTCATTGTGATGAGTATTTATAACAATAGTTTGTATTAGCAATTATTATATTTATAACAACAGTTTGTTTCAATGATTATTATATTTATAACAGCAGTTTGTAGTATGATTTTGGCTTTGATTCTAGCTGCAACAATTATTATATATGTGGTGTTGCTTGTATTTGCCATACCTTGGTTGTCTTAGCCTTGTTCAGCTCATTGTTGTGGTAAATTTGTGAGTTGGGTCTTTGCTATTATTTATTTTATCTGTGTTATTTTAAACAATGTATGCATAAGGGTTTCAGCTATAACTTTGTTTTTCATATCAATATTCATAAGTGCCTAACCAAATTCAACAACAATGATATTTGCAACACAAAGGGTTTACATTAGATATTCTGTGATTTATTAGAGTTAAGTAAATTTATAGAGGAAATTCTTTATCCCTTGCATAGATAGGAGAGGCGAAAATTGTAGTTTTTATAAAATATTGAAAAGGGACATTGCAAATTGTCTATCCTTGACAATGATATTAGTTCTTCACTATCTAACCTTGTATAATTGGTGGTAATAGGTACACAAGTGAAGGGATCTAGCCTTCATGAAAATGATAGTGCACTCCAAGGAGATACACTAAGATGAATATGACAATTCTACAACAACTCTTCAAGCTATAGTATAAGCTCTCTAAGCTCATGCTAGTCATCTTGTAAGGTGCACAAGAGATGGGTTGTGTTCCAGGAACAAGATCAAATGAGAAGTCAATGTCTTGCCTTGGTGACATACTAGAAATGATACTAGGAAGCACATCCACAATCTCTCTCAAGAGGGGGTGATCATTGAGGGAGACCTCATGACACTCACTTTTCAAACAATCATTCATAGTGATAGCAAACATCAAACACCCCTTCAAAACCCTCCATTTTTATTGCATGGTTGAAATCATATGAAGAGATATGGGTCTCTGAACCCCAACTATCACAAAAGGAACACCAAGATAATATTTACACATAATTGTTGCAATGGATTTCCTGTTGCGGCAAAAGATCGACTTGTTAATGCCCGATACAAATGCTAGATTTATACAAGATCCACGAGAGATGGCTAAGCCATGCCATGAATCTGTGGCGGGCTGGATAGGCACCAACCTATCCAAGGGGACGAAGGCACCAACCTTCCAAAAATAATCACCTTGCGGCAACAATCAATCCTAGCTTGATCGAGCCAATGAATACCAAGGATGATTTTTAAAAATCTGAAAGTTAAGACATGCAAATCCATAGTGGTGGTGAAGGTTGTAAGTCCTTAAAAACACATCTACTCACAAGGGAGCCTATTTCCACCTTGCTACACATGGTCAACTTCACCTATTAACTATTATCTTGACTCATTGCCATCAACTTACATTGCTCTACGAAAGGTGGTGAGATAGAGGAGTCAAATGTCTAAAATAGAAAAGAATCAGAGCATGTACACCCTCAAGTGTATTTGAGGCTTTCACAATTGAAGCTTGATATTTTCTTTGGCCAGTCTTGACTATTGCAAAGACTCAATGAAACCTTCCAACATCACCCACCATTTGCTTGGACAAAATTGTGCCCTGTCCCATAGTTGCAATCTCTTGCAAAGTGACACATGATACTACACAAAAACATGTTTCCTTCAATTGGGAGTTTGTGGCTTGCAACTTGCTTGATTGTTGATAACATGATTGATTGATGTTAGTTTGACCACATTTAGTTTGTTGCTATGGTCAAGGAGCACTCCCACTCTATGCTTAATCTGGATATTTTCAACATGGTGCTCTAGGTTGGCCTATTGTTTTCTTTCACAATTGAAGCTTGATAATCTTCCTAGCAATTCTTGATTGCTGTAAATACTTGGTGATATCTACTAACATAAACACCATTTGCTTTGACAAAATTGCACTTTTCCCAATAGTTTCCATGACATTATGGTAGCAATCACTCGCAAAGTGATCCATGATACCACACACAAAATAGTATACCTTCAATTGGGAGTGTGTTGATCATGGCCTTACTTGATTGTTGATAGATTGACTAAGTATTGCTAGGTTGACCAACTTTAGTTTGTTGCTATGGTCAAGGAGCAATTCCTCTCTATGTTCGATTTGGATACTCTTAGTGTGGTGCTCTAGGTTGGCCTTATGCACTATTTTCTTTGAAAAAATTGCACCCTACCCAACAGTTACCATCACACTATGGGAGTGATCTCTTGCAAAGTGACCCTTAATATTACACAGAACATGATCCCTTCTACTATGAGTGTGTAGGATGTCACCTACTTGATTGTTGATAGCTAGATTGACTAACGCTATTTTGGCCACCTCTAGTTTGTTGCTATGGTGGAGGAGCACTCCTAGTCTATGCTCGATCTATTTGTATGTGGCAACTAATCGTGCTATATTGTACACTCTTCATGTATCCTTGCTGGGGTCCGAGGCCGAGCTGGCAGCCCCCGAGATTTTTTTTTTTTGCTGTCACCGAAAAAGGAAAAAACTGACTTTGTAGAACCCTAATTTTTGGAAGCTTCTAAAAAGCTTGTTATAAGCAGTTGGGATGAGAGTTGTAGTATGGCATTATTCGTGAGATTGTAATATGTTTTACATTGGATAATAAAATAATTGGATGGCTACGGTTTTGTGGATGTAGCCTGGATTGGGTTAACCACGTTAAATTCTCTGTGTTGTCTTGTTTCTGCTATAATTTTTTGTGTGTTTTATTTCTCTATTTTATTGATCAAATTTGCATTTAACTTTTAGATATCTACCTTCTAACCCTAACACAATCTGGATATTGTTAGTGTAGTGCTATAGGTTGGTCTCCTTGAGTGAGACTTAGGCCTTTGATACTACTCTAGCAATGTCTTAGGAGGAATGGATGTAGTCCTAACACTACCCCTAGGTGGGGACTAAGATCCTCAAAACCCAAAGTCATGTTGGTAAGAACCTCTATTCTAGTTTCCTTGGCCTTTAACCAAGTTTTCTTTTGCCACCTTTGCCTTCTCTACAATGATCACAAGCATTTTACCAATAATCTTAGATTTAGGCCTCTCATGGAACTATGGACGAGAAGCTTCTTATCAACAATGTCATCCACATACTACAAAGAAATGGTTCTCATACTATGCCATCATGCCTAGTTTTTGAAAGTCATGAAATTCATCTATATGATGCTATCTTAAATGCTTGGGCAAATATCTTGCTTGAAACCTTTCCAAAATGATCTCACACATGTTTGTAGTGAGGCAAAGGTAGTGTTTTTGTTCCTAGTGCCACTAGGTGGAAGCAAAATTGTGTAATAATAAAATAGAAAATATAGTCTTGAGATTGTTCTCATAAGGCATCACCCAAAACATTTGTCCAAAACCAACAACCAAGCCTTTACCTCAATTCCTTTAGTAGAACCCTCAAACATTGATAGATGCAAATTAAGCTCATGTGCTTGGATGAGTCTCTATTACGTCCTGTGGCATGTCTCACATTGTGCTACTACTCTTGATGACCTCTTTTCTCCTAACAAAGTCCGAACTAATGCCTAACTTTGGACCTATCAAGACTCCTAGAGTCCTCTTTTTGCATTGGTTGGGTGGTCTCCTAAGAGGGTTGAGAACTAGCTACATGGGTAAATTCTTTCCTTGGAGGAAACCTATCCAACAACACTCCCAAAATCTGCAATCCAATACCACAAATATCATCTTGCTAAGCTAGCATCAAAGGAGGTTCCTCTCTCTAAATCTTTGGAGACCCTTCTCTACCAAAGTCATCTTGATCAAACTAGTGGGTCTTTAGTCGATAGAGTTTACAACATTCTCCTTCACAAACAAAAAACAATGGTCAACAAACATGTTAGCTCAACACAACTCACATACACACCCGCTAAAGCTCTTGATGTTGCATCCTAGGGATTTCATACCAAATGTAATGCCCAAAAATTAGTATGGAGAAAAATTAAGAAAATGTGGCCAACAATTTTTGTGTTAATAGTTGCAACACCCTATTATGTAATGCATTCTCTCTCCCACATAGACATTGTCATTTCCTATAATCATCTAAAAATAAGGTGTAGAAAAATAATCACCTCAATCTACTTGAAGGTAGCACACATTCCAACATGAGACACATTGAACTTACACAATGCACCGGTGGAAGACTTATCCCACATGAGATAACTAATCATGAGGTTCAAGAAGGATTAGCAGGACACATCAAGTTAAACCAATGATACCAATAGGGGAGATAGGATCTCACCCTATACTAGTGATAGAGTACTCATACTTATCACTTATATAGGCCAAAGCAAGAACTAAAGCAAAAGAGAAATATAGTTCATTCACCAATTTTTTAGTTCAAACATAAAAGGAATACATATGAATTAAGCATACTCTTTAATTCATTTAATTGCAAGAGCATACATAAAAAATGAAAGAGATCACATCTAACTTTCCTTCCAATTTCACTTGCATAAGCAAATACTAGGGAGGTTCTCTAGCATACTTATGTCACACAAGAGAATGTTCTCTCTTACCAAAGAGAAAAAATATGATGAAACTGCAATAACACTATATTTTGAGCATTTAGCAAATAGAATCCAATACAATGGATCCTAGACAACATGTTTCATTTTTAAAGTTTTCTAGAAAAGTTAACATAAACACTTCTAGTATTTGCATCTTTTTACAAGTAGGGTTCACCGCAACAAACAGGTCATTCACCTCAAAGATAGGCCATTTGTCTTGCCAAACTAGATTTTTCTCTAGTGAAATCCTATTGTGGAAATCCTTGAATGGGCTATTGCAAAACAAGAAGTATGGAAAATACTAGAATTTGCTCAATTTAATACATTCAAAAAGTGGAAACGATCACCTACAGGTTGCCTATATTTGGAAGTCACTTGCACTTAGTTTTATGCAAGTAAAACTATCCTCCATGTTCAATTACTTCTGAAACAAGTATTTCAAGGCTACAAGAAAGGAGACCTAGAAAACACAAGTTCTTTTATAACTTTGGCAATTTAAATCTGGGATCAAATGCATTAAACCAATGTATTCTAAATGTGCTTATCATCACATCAAAGACATAAAATGCTGGAAAAATTCAGTTTTCAATTTGTATGTAAAATCACTTTTTCCCCCCACTATATGGAAGATACCCGTTTTCATGGTCCATTTTTGTTCAAAACATAAATAAGGTTACAATTTAACATATGGTACCATACAACACATGGATTGATATTTTTGAAGTTCATTCTTGAACAAAAGTAACACTTATACTTAATGTACATATCTGCTCAATGATGACAAAATGCAAGAAAAGACAAAGTAGAATTGGGACATCTCAAGCTCCAATGACATTTATATGTCTCTAATGAGATTTCCATAGCTCCATATTCATAAATTGATGACAGAGAGGTCTACCACCCGATGTTGTAGAATTCAAGGAATTTGCTCCCACCTTGTTTATGGGTTAAGTAATATGAACCAAAGTTGCAAAGAACTATGATTACTTACCTGAATTTCCATACTATTTGGGCTTATGTATTACATAGAACTCATTGCAACTTTTTCAAAAATGACTTGCTAAATATGTAGGAAAAATCATCTAAGCTTGCTATTAGAGAAAAAATTTGGCCAGAGCAGATTTTGTGATGGATTTTTATTATCTTTAACATTATACAAGTTTGTTTGGGTTTGTATTTTATTGAATGTATGTGCTAGACTTCTCAACAAAATTTATAGGGTGTTGAACAAATTTATTAGTGTTGGCTTGTTGAGGCTTTGAAGTTTGGTTAATGATTTAAAACGAAAATGAAATTGTGGGTTTAAAAATGGAAAGAAAAAGAAAAAGAGAAAAAGACATTGTGTGTTTAAATTTTAAAATGAAAACAAAATCAATGATTCAACCTTGTCAATATACACATGTATGTGCAGCAGAATACAACAATTCAATTGTCAATATATAGAAGTAGGGTGCCCTTATGTTTGTGTCATATTGCCACTTTTAAGTGTTTTTAGTCTTCATAACTATAATGTTACTATCCAATTCCAATTCCAATTCCACAACACTCACATAGTGGCAACAAACTCTTCTTAGCTTTAGTTGCAGAAGAAATTTATGATTTGTAATTTGTAATTTTCTATTGATATTGAAACTTGAAGTTCATATGTATTGAACTTCTAAATTTTCTCTATATATGGAGGAAATCAGTAGTAATATGTATGTTTTTGAAGAACATTTTAATTTTTTTTTTTAATTTGTTGTTATAAATTTGTTAAGTTTTTGCTAAGTCATGATTTTATAATTTTTTCGGGGTCAGTTGAGTTATTGAGGAGTCCAAGTATTTCAACTATGATGTGAACAAGAAGCAAAATTGTTGCAAGGTGTGCGCCCTTGGTCTCCTTGTGTTGTGCAACTTAACGCTTGGGTTCGTGACATGGCTTAACTTCCTTCCATGGATTCATTAACTTTGGTGGTTGTATCGGGCATTAACAGGTCGATCTTTTGGTGCAACGGCAACTATCTTTGCAACAATTGGTATCAGAGCCTGGGTCACAGGTTCGAACCCCTCGCTTGTGCTAGGGGGATTGTTGTAAGGTGTGCTCCCTTGGTCTCCTTGTGTTGTGCAATGCAACGCTTGGGTTTGTGACATGGCTTAACCACCTCCCGTGGATTCATTAACTCTAGCGGTTGTATTGGGCATTAAAAGGTCAATCTATTGGTGTAACGACAATCGTCTTTACAACAAAAATTACAACACTATAGTTGGCTACATGCACACAAACATACATACATGGTTTCTCAAACACAATGAGGATCTTCACAAGACCCAAATGAGAATGATGAAAGCAGTATAGGACATCAAAGTTCATTCATCTTGGTTCTCCAAGTCCAAGATAGGTAATCAGGAGATGTAGAAAGACATCTCAAAATTCTCTACACCCATGAATGGATTTTATGAAGATAAGAAGAAAGTATTCTTCACAAGGATTTCACAAAAATCTACTATACCACCTTATCTAGCCCAAACCATCACTTCTCCTTATTCCTACACAAGTGAAGATAGAGTATCCTTTGCAAGGATTTGAATACACTCCAAGCCCTCTACTTCACCTATCAATCCTACACAACTAAGATAGCCGGTTTCACAAAATGACTCATAGGGAAGATATAGGAAGCACAAACAAGTCAAAAGCATACACGAGGAATAGCCTTTCCATTCCCCATCTAATTGGGAGTTATCCAAAAATTATACTTTTCCTAGTGCTTCTATAATTGAAATTCTTAGCATTTTCAAATTACTATGAAAGTTCACGAATTTCTCAAGCTTTTCAGCAAAAATATTGGAAACTCATAAAAAGTTTCATTTTTCAATGTATACAATGATAGCACATTCCTTATCATTCTAAAATCATAAAAATAACTTTTTAAACATATAAAGGAAAATACCTCTATCTTGCAAGTTTGAATCAAAAGAGTTTGAAGATCATACATCACTCTATGCAAGTGCACCTCAAAGCCTCCCGAGGAATCAAAGTAGATGAGCTTTTCCGCATAAAATCATTTCCAATGCTCAAGAACAAGTTTTAGGAAATTTCTTCACAAACTTTTTCAATTCAAATATGTATAATGACAATGAATCTCTTTTCCAAGCAACCAACTCTTTAATCCTAATAATAACCTTTTTTCAATTCCCACTCAACAAAGGCTATACGATATATATAGCCATAATAATAAGAAAAAAATATTTTTTTCAACACTTTTAATGACTTTTTCAATCCCATCTAATGCTTTATTTTTTTAAAAGCAATTTTAACACTTGTAAAAAGCGATTTGTTCACCCCACTAATAAGAAATACCTTAATGTGGGCTAAAAAGTTAAATATGGCATTTTAGAATGCACAATTTATTGGTTCAATACAAATGGTATTGAAGCCCTAATAATAAGAAAAAAATATTTTTTTCCAACACTTTTAATGACTTTTTCAATCCCATCTAATGCTTTATTTTTTTAAAAGCAATTTTAACACTTGTAAAAAGCGATTAGTTCACCCTACTAATAAGAAATACCTTAATGTGGGCTAAAAAGTTAAATATAGCATTTTAGAATGCACAATTTATTGGTTCAATACAAATGGTATTGAATTGTGCATGATTTAGATAGATAGGTTTTACAGGTCTTAACACATTTCATGTCTCATTACCCCATCATGGAATGAGACAAATACACTAAAGCAAATCCATGTTACCCCTATGTCATTGGGTATTGTTGGTTTACTCTTGTAATCGTGTGCACTTAAGCACACACATCAAGCCCATCTGGCACGACAAGCATAAGCATACTTGCAGATGCACAAACATCCCATGAAATCTCATCATATAATAAGCACATTCAAATAATGATCCAAAATCATATGCAAAGTCAAGACAATACATAATAAGTATGATCAAATCACATTTAGTCATCTAGAAACAATTATATTGAATCATCAAGATAAATGCAATTAACATCTCATGTCATAAATAGAAACAGTAAAGCTGAAGGGATCAACATAGCTCAATCATACAATATACCAAACATGACCATGAAAAAGTACAAAACAACAAATACATAATTTGATACAAAACTATGTAGCAAAGACAAAGACACAACCCTTGTGGGCCTTACAATGACCATCAAGTTGCATTGTCTTAGTAGTGGGGCCTCTTGTAGAAGGTCTGGAATGTTCATAACTTTTTTCTTTATTGGTTTCAGTCTCAATAAAAATAATGCATTGCTTGCTTATTGCACACCCATAAAGCCTGATTGGAATTTTTAAACGTTCTTTCTTCTTCTATGGTTAGCTTGTCAATGGTTGTTGTTTCCAACTATAGAAGAGAGAACTACTATATAAGCTTTACATTCATACAAACTTCTGAAACTATCAATTGAACTTTAGTTAATCTTTCTCTTGCATTTGACATGTATCATGAAACATTCAAACCTTGCTCTACATATTTTGTTTTTCATTGATGCTACTTTCCTTTTTCTTACTATTCACTTCTAACCAGATTTGCATAACCCTTTTCTTATGTAAATAAACAAGATTATGTTTTTAATGATATGGTTGCAGATTCTTTCTCGTAATATCTTATTCCTTTTCTTAGGCTGTATTTTACGATCTTAACTGTATTCCTCTTTATAAGCCTTTTAGATTGTCAATTCATAAGTAGGACTCTCTAGTCTCTTCTATGGAATCCCCCATTTTACCGCTATTCAACTGTAGTTGATATTAAAAAAGATTGAATTTTCTTCTTGTAAGCTTTGAGCATTAAATTATTGCCAATATATTTTGTGAATGCAGTAGTAGCTGTCTTCTTCCATTTTGCAATTTTACTAACTATTTTTCATTTAGCAGATTAATGGACTGAAAACCAAGATGAAAGGTGCAAAGATGCCATGGCCAGGTGATGAGGGTGAACAACGATGGCAACAAGCTTGGATGGCAATAAAGAAGGTTATTATAACATCTCAGAAAGAAACCCACCATTGCTTCTATGCACACCCTTACCTTTCTTGATCGTATAATTTGTAAATTTTTTTGGTTTTTAGAAGAATCGTTGTGAAATGTTGCTTCTTAAAACTATAGTAATATGTGAATTCACCTATATAGATCTTGCAGACATTCAATAGTCAATAACAAAGAAGCATAAAACATACAATGGAATAGTTATTGTGCATATTTACATTGGCGTTTGTCATTTGTTTTTTAATATGTAGTGCCAACTACGGTTTCAGTAGCAAAAACTTTCAACCATAGTTACTAGGAGATGAAAACTAGTACTAGATAGGAGATGGATAGTAGTACTGGTACAGAAGATGGGGAGGGTACCAGTATGCTATTTTGAAAAAACGTTGTAGACAGTTAGAACTCACAGATGGCAAAATGAAAAATATTATTATATATAATTTAAATTTAGCAAAAAATAATCATGCAATTGATATGCAGCTTTAAGGAATGTTAATTACTAAAATTAGTGATAACAGGTTTCCACAATCCATGTAAATTATTGCTGAGTGTTTCTGGCTTAGGTTGTGTTGTATTTTTTGCATCAGAAAAAATACAACACAATCTAAGCCAGAAACACTCAGCAATAATTACTAAAATACTTTAAAAAAATTAAAAAAAACATTTTAAAGTACTGAAATATCAAATAAATATAAGGAAAGCAAAAGATTAATTAAATTAATATTTGATACTCATCATTATAATAAAAATAAATAAATTATAAACCATAATCACTTGGAGATGGTAGATAGAGATTGGGAGAAGAATCCCATTCTTTTAAAAACACATTATGGGCATCCTTGGATATGACTATATTTTCAAACAATTGATAAAACTTCAATACATCTAGACATCTTAAGTCTTATTATTGTTTTTGTACTATAACCTCTGTGGGATAAAATTTTCTGCTACAAAAAAAAATGTAAAATTTAATGCAAAAGATAGAAAATTACTAGTATGTTAATGTACTATTTTAGTTTTTTAAGCTTTTATCATCCGTTTATCAACACTTGGGAAAATCTATTGTAACTTAAGTGATATCTAAGAAATCTTTATATAAAGATTCCTAGTTTTCAAGGGTACTTGTAAGAGATGTATAAAGACACAAAGAAACTTCATATGAAGTCTCCTAATATCTAGAGACATCATATGGGTTTTTAAGATAGGGCCATGTTTCCAGTATAGGAGGCAAGTACCAAGGGTTAGGGTATGAGTCTCGAGATAACTATGCTTTTAACTTTTTATTTATTTGGCTTTTCTTCAGGCGCTATTTTGCATTCAGAATTTTCATTGTGTCATAGACTGTTGTCACTGCTTAGGATGAAAATTTACTGTGCATCTAGCTTGGAAGCTGTGCATTTTCAAATTCATCAATTTGGCTGTTTTAAATTTTTAGAGAGGCCATGTTGATTTAGTAAATAGTTTATTTGGCATCATGGTAAAGAAATGTTCAATAGGCCAAAAACCAAGACAACCTTCTTAACTGACTACAAAATTGATTTCCAACAACTAGGCATGCAAATAGTTAATTGGCCCTGTAATAACCCCGACCCGGTTGATCAGGATTATTATCGGTTTGTCTAAATTGACAATGCTATGGTGTCAAATTATACGCAGTTGAGATTAATATGTTGTTGTCGGTCCTTATTGAAACTTCAACTATACACTACAAACCTCAGACTAATGACCTTGAATTTCAAAGGCATTGTAAATGTGTCTTCAGATACATAGCACTATATATATTCAGGAGCCAGTAGTACATTCTCAGGAATAGCCAAGCCTTCGTATATTCATTATCATTACATGCCAGTAAATAGACTTTTACCAACAACACAATAAATATTCGAACAGTTCATGACAGATTATTATAACAGCCCAGTTATGACAATAAAATGCAGAGTGTCATATAAGTCTATTGACACATATAATTCTGTAAAGGCATGTAACTACCCGTGCTCTCAAAATACCCGGCCAGTATAGAATGACAGACAACAACACAATCATAGTCCTGATCAGTTTACATGAACAGTGAACGCGTATTTGAGGTCAGTGCCAATAAGCATTCCCGACTGTGAGTATTCCCGGTCCAATGAAATCCACATTACAATATCAATGAATTACCCGATAATGTGAATGGTGGACAAATATAGCGGCGTCTTCCATTTGATTGTAGACTCTCGGCAGTGCCATGAAGACTTCTCGCTGCGTCAATGAATAAAGTGTGAAATATAAATCCAATCGCTCATTTCCTGGCAAATGGAAACTGTGACGAATAAGTCATCATGCCCGATGTCGGCTTTAATAATGCTCAGCCGCTTACAGTAAGAAAGAGTCTCCGTCTATTCTTCCCGTCTCTACCAATAAGGAAGACTCGTTTGTCTTTTGCGGCAAATGCAATTTAAGGGCTCCAGCAGTCAATACAGCATCGACTATGAGAATAGACGACAACTTCCTACCAACTCCAGCGGTCGCTTTTGTGACTGAGATTCCCTGTCAACCTTACTATATCGGCTCCAATGATAAGTTCGATACTCCTCCCGTCGCCTCTAATAATCCAATGTGTTCATCACTTTAGATACGGGAATGGAAGATAATTAACCAAACCGTTTCCAAACGTTGCTCGTCTCTACTGGCATATGATATAATAATCTATGCTCCTTCGTTCTAGCTGCATACAGATAATCGACATCACCAGTATAATGCACTCGCTATGAGTGCCGTCGGAATGTGTATTTGGATATCGATAATATAGCTATTGAATGTCTCTGCTTCAATAAGAGTGTATCCACAAATTACCAAAGATCTAAACCCCTTTCCAAAGTTCTCAACCTCTTTCAAACTTTCTGTCATTCTGGGAATAAACACTCCGCCATACTCAGAATCTAGAATCTGTATAGAATCGTCATGACTAGGTTTCCATCCAAACACGACCATCCAATCTGAGAGTTTTCATTCTCAGATCCTTAACTTGCCAAATTCCAAAACAAATTCAATCTTTCGTGATGATCTCCTGTCCACCCTCAATGCTCATATAACTTGGCCAAATTCAGTTGTTTCAACCGACTTATTAAAGCTTTATTAATAATTATTTAAAAGCTTTATTCAAAATATAATATTTATTAATATAATTAATTAATTAAATAATCAATAAGCAAAATAAAGACTTATTAAATATTTAATCAAGTATTTTCCATGGCTTCAAAAATGGGGACATCACAGGCTGAGTCACTATCAAATTTCTTCATGAAAACTTAGCCCTCGCTTGGTGCATGGGTTGCATTGACTTGGTACATGCAAAAAAATTCACAAGTTGCACCAAGTCAGATGAGTACTTTCCGAGTTTTTATAATTAAAATTATGGTTGGTATCATTTAATCTTGTAGGTTTTACTTTATTTGTAGAATTTATACTTTTCTTTGTTTCTCCCCTTCATTTTTACTATATTTATGAATTTCAATATAGCATTTTTCTTCCTCTTGCTAGTCATTTTGCAAAGTATGATTTCCTTTCCCTTGCAATCTATCACTTCACAGTTTTTTTGAGTCCTCATGACTTAAAATACTAAAACTTAACTGCAAAATTAAATCATAATAAATAGCCTGATCAGACAGAAGTTGGGTTGCCCCAATTAAATAATATATAATCAATTTTATCGTCACTAAAATGTAATGACCTTTCAGTTTTAAGCTATCCATTCGACTTCTAATGGGGACATGGATGGTGACTTTTCAGCTTCTATGAAAAATGTATAAATAGGCTCAATTCAAAGCCAATAGATAGAGTGATAGACATAAATCTCTTCAGATGAGTTTGTCAAGCTATGACATACATCTCATCCGAGGAGTTTGTCAAATTATATCAGCTCTCCTAAATAGAGTCCAATGGGCATGCATCTCTCCTTCGAGATTGCTCAAATTGTATGGATCCGGGGCATACAACTCTCCTACAAGATTGCCCAATTTTTATGGATCCGGGGCATACATCTCATTCACGAGCTAGCCCAAGATTGGGGCATACAACTCTCCTACAGGATTGCCCAATTTGTATGGATCCAGGGCATATATCTCATTCACGAGCTAGCCCAAGATCTGTAATATCTTTCATATCCTAAATAAAATTGATGTTTTCACTTTCTCTATTATGTTTTACAATACTACCAACACCTTGCTGAGTGTTGTCCCTCAAATTCACAATAATTCGGATCAGTGGTATCAAAGCCATTTTCGATCATTTCAAGTGCATTTACAATCAAGTTTTGCCCTATTTACTATATTCATGCTTATTTGGAGAGGAAGATGTGTTCACTCTTGGCGGCATAGCATGGGAAGACTAAGGGTTTGGAGAGGAAGAGGCGTTCACTCGTGGCATGTGCAAAACAATTTTTTCTAGTAATACCTTCTTGAATAACTATCTAGAGCTAGCACGAAAATGGGTCGTGTGATTAGAGCGCAGAGAAAGGGATAGGTTCTGTGTTCAAATCCCACACAAATCACAAAAAAGGGCCTTGCACGCTTTCGTAGCTTGGACTACGAAAAGCGAAATGGGTACTTGAAGGGCATTATTACATAAGTTTTTCACAACCCGGGGTGCAGTGCCCTCCTTTGTCGCATCAACTTTAGGCATCCCTTTCGTTACAAGTAGCAAAAGGAGCTATACATCACCGTTGAGGATATGTATACTGGCCAGTTTATTTATTGCGGTAAGAAGGCCAATCTGACTATGGGGAATGTCTTGCTGCTATGATTCACCAATGCATTCACCATATTATGACAGAAGGTATGAAAGGGATAATTCAGTGTCACCATACTATGGCAGATGTGATAGATCAGTGTCCCCATTAGAAGACAAGAAAAGTCTCTCTCCCCATACGACAAGCAAGATCATTCAAAGTCACCTTATGCCAGGCAGCAGTGATCACCTTCTCCATATTCGAGGCGGCATCGTGCGCTATCACCATATTAGAGACGTGAACGATCTGTTACTCATAGTTCCCCATATCATGTTCCCAAAAGAAACTATTCTTATAGAGCTCAGAATGATTAGATCCTAGATAGTTAACAATTCAATAGTTTGATTGTTCATAGATTCGGCCATTTGTTGGGAGTTCAAAATTTAGTCTACCTCTTGAGAAATTAGAAAAGATTTCTAGCTATGGTTTGGATTCACAAGTTGCAAGTTTGATTTCTATTACTAACTCATGCAATGTACATGCATTACTTAGTTCGCCAACCTACTCAGCTGTCAACTAGGTGCAATGGGGCCCATTGCCTCTCAAGGGGGTAGGAATGATCAAACAGAAGTTGGGTTGCCCCAATAAAATAATATATAATCAATTTTATCGTCACTAAAGTGTAATGACCTTTCAGTTTTAAGCTATCCATTTGATTTCTAATGGGGACATGGATGGTGACTTTTCAGCTTCTATGAAAAATGTATAAATAGGCTCAATTCGAAGCCAATAGATAGAGTGATAGATATACATATACATCTCTTCGGATGAGTTTGTCAAGCTATGGCATACATCTCATCCAAGGAGTTTGTCAAATTATATCAGCTCTCCTAAATAGAGTCCAATGGGCATACAGCTCTCCTACGGGATTGCCCAATTTGTATGGATCCGGGGCATACATCTCATTCACGAGTCAGCCCAAGATTGGGGCATGCAGCTCTCTTACGGGATTGCCCAATTTGTATGGATCTAGGGCATACATCTCATTCACGAGCTAGCCCAAAATTTGTAATATCTTTCATATCCTGAATAAAAACAATGTTTTCACTGTCTATTATGTTTTACAATACTACCAGCACCTTGCTGAGTATTGTCCCCCAAATTCACAAAATAATTCGGATCATAGCCTTATGGGAAGCTCAAATTAGTTATATTTGAAAATTGAAAATTTAAACATTACAATTTTTTTTTTGTCTCGAACTTTATATATGAATCTTGAAACCATGAATAATTGGTGGAAAGTTATAGCACATGATTAGCATGAATTGTTTACGGAATCATTTCTTTTATTTCAGCTCAATATATTATGTCATATAACCCACCTCCACATCCTATTTTCTTCTATATTGTTTATGGAGCCATTGAGGCATCAGATGGGGGGCCTCATCCCTATACATTGCAACACTCCATTCATCGAAGACCAGCTCAACCAATACAATGTCCACTATGATAGCTAAATTTGGTACCTACTGCGAAACAAATTTGATACCTTTACACCACATGCCCATGCACTTAAAATTTTGGGGTAGAGCCCATAAAAGACATAGGGTCAGCTTGGTTCTTTAATATGGTTACACTTGACTATACTTCAAGGTGCTCCCATAGTGAAACATGGGGGCGGGCTTTGGTCCATACATTACCATAAGTGCAATTCCTACCTCCAACTGTTCCCATGGCCACTAGAAGGTGCCCCACCCTTAGGATTTGAACAGTGTCTGTGGCATGAAACTACTCATTCCCTGCTACTAGACCCAAACCCATTGGGCAGAAGGACATGACAATCTTGTTATCTACTATAAATAAGAGTTGTGTATTCAAGGAAGGATGCCTAGTATTTGGATATTATTATAATAGGAGATTGCCCCCTCAAAAGTGGCATTGTAATAAGAGGTTTCTCAATTACAGTGGTAAACTCTTCTATTCTGATCTGCAATTTCTAGTGATCAAGATGGTTCCACACATATTCTTTTTATGTTTATGACTTCATATTTTAACTCTGTTTCGAATTCACTTTGTATGTTTTCTTTTTTTCAGGTTTGGGCTTCAAAGTGGAATGAAAGGGCATACATTAGCACTAAGAAAACAAAAGTAGAGCATAATGACCTATGTATGGCTGTTTTGATTCAAGAAATAATCAGCGCAGATTATGCATTTGTCATTCATACGACTAATCCATTATCAGGCAATAAATCAGAGATTTATGCCGAGGTAAGAAAACCTTCTGCACTGCTTACAATGCAAATGTTGTGGAATTGATGTTTTCTTGTTTAATCTTGTTCCACTTTACAGATCGTGAAAGGTTTGGGAGAAACACTAGTAGGTGCTTACCCCGGTCGAGCCATGAGTTTTGTTACAAACAAATCTTCCTTAAAATCTCCCAAGGTGAATTTCGCAGTGAACTCCCTTATGTTTTTGTTTAATATTTTAGCAATTTGTCCAGCTCCAATTTCTTGATAAAAGAAAACTCATCAATGGGACTGAAAAATACCTTTTTTGAAAAGAAAACAATGCATAAGGCATCTCCAATTCAATGCGATCTAAATCTATGACTTAAATTGAATTAACAGCAAAGCAATGATATAGAATCTAGATAATTGTAAATATAAAGCAGTAGAGGTGTGGATTAACGAGAGCTCTGCTTATGTCTAAACAAGAAATAAAGATGACAAATGAGATCTCTACTATTTATTGAACTATTGACTTTGCCGACCTCCAGGTAGTTGGGTATCCTAGTAAGCAGGTGGGTCTTTTCATAAAACAGTCGATCATATTCCGATCAGACTCCAACGGTGAAGATCTGGAAGGCTATGCGGGTGCTGGCCTTTACGACAGGCAAGTATATTTCAAAGTACACATATATTGCAATGAGACATTAAGATTTTTTTGAAAAAACAGACATCATGGATTTCTCATAATAAAATTAACCTTGTGTTTATGTCTAGTAAGTGTGGCTTAGCAACCTAAAAGTACCATACAAAACACATATGCAAAATAATGGAGTTCAAATTTTGTGTTTGGCTTCTCCTAAAACTGAATAATTCAATGCATTGTATAATGCTGCAGTGTGCCAATGGACCAAGAGGAGAAGCTTGTGATTGATTACTCTGTAGACAGACTAATATTGGATCAGAACTTCCAGAAGTCAATTCTGTCAAAGATAGCAGAAGCTGGAAATGCAATTGAACAACTCTACAAATGTGCCCAAGACATTGAAGGCGTGATTAAAAGTGGTGAACTATATGTTGTTCAGACAAGACCCCAGATGTAAACAACTTACAAATGTTTAGATATTTCAAAGATGATTATTATTTAATAATTACATAAAGGATCAATAATTATCTATTTTATTGCCCTTTGAAGCATTATTGGATTTCTTAGGGTTTGATGTGTGGTTGATAATTTGTATTACAAAGAATCAATGGATTGATAAGCTTGCAGTTAATTATTGTTAGTAAGAACAAAGATAATGGGAGTGTGTGTATGTGTATATGTACACGCACAAATGACATAAATGTACAGATATCTATATTAGGATAGTTTTATTACCTAGCTACCTGCAGAAACAAACTGCTCCCTGGGACACACATCTAAGCACATTAATTAAGACATCCTTTCGTGTTGTTCACTTAAAACCATTTGTGCACAACTGCACTAGAACTCAATACCACATCTTTGGGTTTCTTGATACAGCTTTATGGCATTGTATCTCTTGAAAACTTTTATCTTTCTTGAGTGATTCTTACCGCCATTAGAAATCTCATAGTTGAACACGGAGAAGAATTCTTACGGATCATATGACACTACAAACAAATGGAAACTTTTTCTATCCTTTGAAAACTTATGAGTAGAGAGAGTCCATAAGTGTTTAGGCTTGTCACTTCATCGACTATGGATCGAAATTAAGGTTGTGAATGATGAAACAATGGATATCCTTATATTCTCTATGCTAAAGGGAAGCGCAGTAGAAAAAATCCAGGGAATCAGGAACACATTATATCTGTCCCAAATCTAACCAGTTAAATTCATTTTGATGAGCCTTGTCTCAAGGTAACCCAAGGGTAAGGTGTATATCATATAAGATGTAACTGAGAGGCTATTAAATACGGTTACTATTTCTCTTTTTGAGAAAGTTATATTTAATGTAGCTGAGATCAAAATCTATAATAGATTTATAGGATTTAAAAAAGATAATTATAATGTTCAAAACTTATCAAAAGAATTCATAGGGTGGAATAGGTCAAATTAATTTTGTGTTTACAATGTAAAATTGTTGTAATGGGCACACACATGTTGTCTCCATGTAAACAAGCAGAAGCACACAAACATGTGTGCAAGAGATGTGTCAATGACACACATAGCTAGACATAATGCCAGTTTTAAGGAAGGAGTGGCAAGCACCATAGTGTGGCACATTCTCCAAAACAAAAGCACTAACACAAGAGATTCACACATGTAAAGAGTTCTAGCTCAATCTACCCTAGAGACTCACAACACAAATAGAGAACACTAGCACAAGCACACAAACATGTGGAAGATGCATGTAGGTGACCTATGAATAGAGACACATCAATCTTGACAAACGTCAACAAACATTCCAATCATTCCAATGTGACAGATTCTCCAAAATAGAAGCACTAACATAAGATTCACACGTATAAAGAGTTGTCTCTAGCTTAATCTATCCAAGAAACACACAACACAATGCAATACATACACATATAACAATAGAAGGCTACAACAAGGAGATCCAAATGGGTCATTCCTTAGATACATTAACTAGAGTGAAGAGATGAGTTAGATTCATTAAGAAGAAAAATAACCCATTTCCATCCCCCAACACATGTATACAAATCCATGCAATGCTAATTCTTTCATTAGGTTCATTTATTGCATTAAATTAATTATCACATTTTTACAAGTGTAATCATAGATGGAAATAAATTAGAACATGATCTATCATCTTCTAACATCATAACTTAGAATTAAGCTCTTGTTCAATATTGATCAATCAATCAATTAATTTACCAATAAATAATGCATATAAAGGAATAAATGATGAAAATAGAGAATTGTTTCAAACGCTGTGAACAAATTCTTGAAACCTTGCCAACACCCAAAACAAAGTTAAGAGTATCACAAGAAATTCCAACATTACAGAATAAATTGACAACATGGATACTGAAGTGAGAAGCAAGTAAAGTTTTAACAAAACTTTGCTTAACAAGCGCACCAAAAATTCACTTAAGAAATTGATCATAGAAATAGGAAGCCAATTTTGTAGAGAATAAGTCTTGAAAATTTCATTGAAATTTTCCATGATAGTGTGGATAAATTTGCAAACCCTTGACACTTCCACAACTAACTAGGTGTCTTTGTAAAACCTCAAAAATAGAGAAAAACATAATTTTTTGAAATGAAATTTTATATTTGGTACTTAATATGACTCCTCAACCTACTAAAATTACATGTGTCAAAAATAGTCTTTGTAGTAAAAGAAAACACTATTTCAATCATAGAAAGATCAACAAATGCTTTTGTGAAACTTGAAGCTCCATCTCTCACAAGAATATTCTAAACCTTGCATCTAAAATTAAAAATTGATAGCAGTCTTATAAACCTGCTCTATGACTCGTTAAATCACAAATTTTATCATAACCTTCCTTGACTTCCTAATGATTTTCAATTAATTTCATTCAAAATAATTATTAAATATAAAAGGGAATGGATGGAGTTAATTAGTTTAGATGTTTATATTATTTAATTAAATTATGATATTCATTTAATATTAATTTATAAAATAATACTAAAAAAAAATAAAAAAATCTATAATTATAGTTATTTGCAAGAGTTGTTTTCCATAGTCTGTCAAATCATGATATTGCTATCAAGATTCAACCACATAGAGAATAATATCATATAGAGTTATTATAGAAAATTATAATTGTTTTGAGTTAATTGTCAAACTAGTTGAAGTTACTTAAATAAAATTAAGTGTACAAATGAAAAAAATATATATGTAGAATAACAAATCAAGGGAGTAATTACCCATAACAAGGAGAATGAAGGAAAAAAAGTAAGGAAGTGAAATTATTAAAAAAATTCACAAAATATCATAGGAGGGAGATTGGTGGGAAACAAAAACAAAAAAAAAAGGGGGTGCAAGTTCTTAAGAGGTTAGTGGGAAAGAAAAACAAAAGAATAAGGGGGTGCAAGTTCTTAAGAGGCTTCCAATTACAAAAAGAAGCAAGAGTGATAGGAGGGGCTATAAAGATTACTCAAGTAAGAGTTATATGGAAAGGGAAAAACATTAGATAGAGGCAAAACTTAAACATGTAATGTTACTTATAGATACATATACACATATTCAAACTTATGTCATATTATCTTTGTGTTTGTTTATAGTTAATTTAGTAAGAGTTTGTATTATTGTATATTAGTCATTTTAAAAAAAACATTAAGAAGAGAACTCATGACTTGAGATCATAACCCTCTATTTATTATGACAACCTTGTTACTACACAAGTCCATGTTTGTCGTATCTCTATGATTGTATATAATTTTGGTTGAGTTTGTTGTTTCATGTTGTCACAATGATCTTGATGATCTTATTATATTGCTAACCATTTGTCTTTAAGCTATTATGCCTTTCAACTTGTATATGGACTACTATCTTATTGTTGCATGCATGATCAATATATAAAAAAGTATCGTCCATGTTCTAATGAAGTTCTTTTATCCTTATAATTTTGTAATCAAAATTATTCTTGCTCTAGTGTGACAACCTCCATGTCCCAAATTACTATAACATGTCCTTTTTTCAAGCATTATAATCCTTTTTTTATTTGTATGTGAGTTTTATTTGTTATTTTAAATAAATTGAGTGGAGCATCAGAACAATAAAATGTTTTTTTCTTTTGATATTAAAAATATTTTTTGAATTTTGATTGTTTGTAGCATGCAATTCCTTCTTTAGCATTATAAATTGTTTTTATGATTCTTATATGAGTTGTAATTGTTGTTTTGAATGAAGTGAAAATAATAAAGGTTGTCTTTATCTTCAATTCTTAATATCATGATTTTTGAAACTTCTATTTTTCTTTTTAGAATGTCATTTCTTAGTTTCAAAGATAATAAATTGTTTTTTTGTAAATTATTTATCAAAATTACGTTATTTTGTTTAGATGATCTATTGGTGTGTAATGCATGATTGTATTCTATTCTTTAATCATTATAAAATTTTATCTTCAAATAATTCAATAAATAAGGCCATAGTAGAGGCTAGTCATCTTAGAGTTGATTCCTTGTAATCGGTTTGCTCTTCATGGAGCTTGGCCTATAGCTAGTAGAGAGCCCATTGAATTAATTGCTAGTGTTAAAATTTGATATTATCTTTCAAGTAGTACATCCATGTTAGTGATGTATAATTCCACATGTATAGAGATAAACAAGAAGTAGTTTTGCAAATAGAAAAAATCAAGTTAATTATTGGTAAGAGGAGTTGGATAAGGCTACAGTTAGTGGCCTACACTTGGTAGCCCATATTCATGAGGAGGTTTTGTCACATAGCTTGTATCAATCTTTGTTGCATGTTTTGAATCCATCTATAGCAATTATTGTCATCTATGTCCATTAAGTTTGTTGTGAAGAAAACCTATTGCATATTTGCTAGAATAACTTAATCTAATAAAAACTAATATAATGTATAATCCCACATGTGAATAATAAAATGTAATTTGTGATTGTTAGCAAGAAAATCGGGGGAACATAGACTGGACTTTTGAGCCCCAAGTACTTTCTAAGTGTTGTAGTTTATACCTTGAACTCACTCATATAAAGATATTAATGGTTAGATTTGTACAGAGGATTAACTAATCTATTGTAGCTTCACAAAATGCTAGATAACATCATATATATAGAATTTTAGTATCATTATATTAATTGTCAATGGAGTACATTCATATATCTTCCACTATACTTTATACATCTTTCCCTTCTTAAATATAGTCTCTTAACATACATTCTTATAGATATCTTCTTACATATGCTTTACATATATTCATTCTTACACACATCCTCATTTTTTTGTTATTCATATACATATAGCTATGGGGTGGGACATGACCCATATATCCTACCCCTACTGTAGATGGTATCTATTCAATATTATAATCTGCAAGCTCTTTGTGGTAAGATGCGGTGGGATTTTCTTGGCGATGTCTAAACTATTGTTCTTTCCTACCAACATCATCCCCCCTTTCAAAATGTTGACTTGTCCTCAAGTCAACTCTACTCTACTAGAAGAATATCCTTATATATCTCCTTGAGTCTAGAAAAAGTGTTCTCCCATTGTGTTTTTGGCTAAGTGTGGTTCTAAACTTGGATGTGTAGTAGTAGCTTCTCTGCCTCCAAAAGTGTTTGGGGAATTTGTATCTTCTATGCTAATTGTTGTGCTTCCTGGAGGACTCTCATGATATGTGCTAACCTTAAGCTTACTACTTCCCTCAATTGGTGGAATATGTTCTAGTTCTTGTCCCTTTGATCCTATAATTGTTGAAAGTGGGCATGTAGTGCTTCTATTAGCACCCGAGATTGGCCATCTATATCTTGGAGGGTGTTATATATTGTGGCTCTTTGAAGTATTTGAACTTCTAGTTGGTCCATTTGATTCTTAATTGAATCTATTATTGTTGGCTATTGTAGACAAAACCGATAAAGTACATTGAGATCCCCTTTTGTGTTCTTTAGGGTGTTGATTTGGGACTGTAGGGTAGAGTGTGCAATGGCACATTTATTCCTTTCCTCATCTGTTTTAGCCTTCTAGTGTGCTACCTAAAGTTACTCTCCTTGTTTTCTTTTGTATTTTGGCATCCTTGATCACCTTGTCTACCGGAATTCTCAACTGGCTTGCCAAGGGTTGGGACAAGCTCCCCTGGAGATGTGGGAACTTAATTTGAATATCCTTCACTATTTCCTCTAGCTAGTCAAAGTTCTCCACATGACTTTTCAATATTTATTCCCTCATTGTTTGGTGTAAGATGTCCCCTAATTGAAATTTGTGTAGGCATGAGATGCCCCCAATATCCACTTGTGATCTTATGAGTGAAATTTGGAGCACTTGCGAAGATGCCACATTTTGAATTTGTTTCTATTTGGCCAAAAAGTCCTTGATGGACTACATAGCAGAGGTTGTGGAGAAGGAAGGTATTTCAAACTACAGAGGATGAGAAGATTATTCTTGCTTTGAAGATATTGCTTTTTATTTTTCTTCTTCCTCGTGCATTTGTTGATAAGCTATTTTTGTTGTCTCCTTGATCTCTTTGGTTTGTATCTCTATTATCCTTTACTTTTGCAGAGCTATAATTACATTAGCTAATTCCCCAATGGCCAAATCTTTTAGTTTCTCTTCCTTAGTTACTTTCTCTCTTCTCCTTTTGAGTGGAGTGGTCAAATGGAAATTGATCCATTAGGTCCTCTAACAATATGTTGGATGCTACCATGTATCTAATTATTGCTCTTTTTATGATCAATTGATTTAGGAGTATCATATTGGGATATTTTTGGACGGTCATATCTAGGAATTCCTTTCAGAATAGATCGCTAAACAATTGATCTTTATCTATGAGTGGTGAAAATTTGGGGATAGGTGTGTCCTCTAATAGAGAAGTGTCCTCTGGTATTGCTTGCTCCTCCTCCTCCTCTATCTCCACTATTTGTGGGGAGACCTCCCTGTGTGCCTTCTTCACACTCATTTGTAGGGGGACCTTTGTTGCTTCTTCTTCAGACTATTTTTTAGGGAGGTGTGGTAGTGAGTCTCCTCTTTCTCGGTTGGCTACTTTCGCCTTGTGAAGGTCCTGTAGGAGTGTCGATATGGAGCAATTAGCAAGAGTAGAATAAACACTGAGTAAGAATGAAATAATGAGTGATGTATTTATAATTTGCTTGTGAGATGAGTGTATTAAATGTTGTAGTTATTTTCTCATCTTCCCATATTTTTTTCCTGTTATTTCCTACGGCTCTTTTTTCCTAGTGAGTTATGTCCTATCTTTGGTATATGAAAATACTATAGTACACTTATGTTCTTTTTGGAAATTCTATCTTTGATGTAAAAGGTGAAAAAAAAATTAATATCTAAAGTGAGAAGAAAAGGTTGTCATTGATGCCAAAGAGTTTAATGTGGAGATCAATGGAATAAGTTGTCATTTATGTCAAGGTAAAGAGTGGATAGTTACAATAAGAAGTTAACCATTATAGTGGAGAAGTCCCAGTTACCGCCACCCATTGAATTACCGCCACCTCCATGCTCACTTAACCCCCCCAAAAACAATTCACTTTGATCCATTAAAAAACTTTATTTGATTGAATAAATAATTACAAAAAAAACAATGGCTGCTCATTAAGTGCTAAAGTAAATGTTTTTGAGTGGATTTGAGGCATAAAACAGTTATAATTGATTGAAATTATAGCGGATGGATATTGGGACATTAGGTGGCAATGACTGGACAACACCTCTAAAAGGTGTCTTTTTTACCTCCGCGCACATATCCAATGCTTCCGCACTCTACCGAATTGTCCAAAAGCCAAAACCTTAGTTATAAGCACTTAACTCGTGAGCAAAAAAAACCCATTAAAAAAAAATTAGATTCGACATACGGTTTGAATTCTATGGTTGTGCAAAGTTAGCCCTGGCAGATACTAGGTCTTCTCCCCTACATCCATGTTGGAGTGAAAAGAAAATACATCTTATTGTTGAAGAGACTAAGGAAGTGATTGATTTAGAGATATGGATATTGTTTAAATTAAAGATTTAAACATAATGTTGAAGTATATGGAAAATAAATAAAGACTATAATGATTGTGTTGGTCTTTATCTCATGATGTCCAATCTCATGTATGAAATAAAACAACAAGCATATTTAAGATTAATCATCCAAGCCCATATTATTAACGAATAAATTTAAAATTATCATATGTTTGATGTTTTTGATTCAGTAAGCAAGGATTTTGAAAGGGCCTTGATCCCTTTTATAGCACTAAAGATTTAGCAATAAGCACAACAAGACAAAATGGCTAAATGATGAAACAACAGCAAGAAACAACTCTTGTTGCCAACATAACAAGGAAGAGCAAGCAACAACGCCAGTAGAACAAGCCAAAAGGCCACTCGCAAAGCTACTGAACAACAACCAACCAGAGAAACCAACCCAAGGGTGGAAAGGCTAGAAAAACATCAAACAATTACACTCAAATTTTAATGAGTCCAAAGCCCAATCGTCCTTCAAAGCAAGCCTCATGGCCAGCAAAACAAGCTGGCAAGCCATCCATCAAGTTGTAAACACAACAACCATAAACAACTTCCACCCCAAGGTGTACAACAACCAAACAACAACAAACATTTCGCTTATGGAACCTATTTCTAAGTCATAAAATAAGGTAATTTTGATGAAGCCAAAAACCTCGTCTTCCAACTAACCCCTCCACCTCTATAGGAGAAGTGACCAAGATAAATCTGACCATTGCAATAAAGACTATCACACCTACCAAAACTCCACTTCAATAGGAGTGGCCTCCACCTCAATAAGAACTCTAGGGGAGAAGACTAGATGAAGAAGCATGAACAACCCACCAAGCCCACAGAACCTCTATCCACCTCCATAGAATAGGTCACCACCTCAATAGGAAGGGTCTCCACCTCCATAGGAGACATAGACTATAGAGCCAAGAAGACTACACACACTCTAGTGGAAAGAAAACTCCTAACCACAATGGTCAACAAAAGAACAAGTTGAATATAAACTTTGAACTCAGCCCCATCAAGTGCAATAATTTCATCTTTTCCAAATTACCTTCAATAAAAACCCCTACAAGAGCAACAACAACCAGGCACCACCCAACCCAAACATTAGAAAACTTCAGCAAGCCAAACAAATTCAAGACGGGGCTTCTCCACCCTAGAGGAACAATCTTAGAAACAGCAGGTACCCAAAGAGTGAGATCATTGTATCCATGGAGAGCTTCCGCAAACCATTCACCAACGAGAGGCCAAGGGAGACACCCTCAACAACTAGGCACATTCCAGCCCAAACTTTAGGAAACTTCGGCAAGCCAGCCGCGAGAGAATCCAAAAATCCAACACAAATCAACATTTCCAAATGGATTTCAAACACAGCTCCTACAAGAGTAGAAACTTCCATCGCCTTCAACAGATCAGTCCAAAACTCAACACCTGAAACCACCAAAGCCAAAGGAACAGGGCAACAGGTAAAGGCACAACAAAATCTGAAACTCTCAAGCAGAACAAGCTTGAGGGAACCAAAGCCAGACTCAAATCTCATCGAGACAAGACAAGGGATTTTACACCCCGAGTGGAACAAACTCAAAATCCAGCAAATCCTAAACACCAATGGGGTGAAGGCAGAACAGGGAGGTTTAGAGGAGTACACCAAAGGAACTAATCCAGGGGCCGGAAGCATAGAGATAGTAGAAACCAAAAAGGCCAAAGGCATCTCCAAAGTAAGAGAGCAGAAGAACTAGAGCTCGAGTAAAGGTAGAGAGAAGCACCCCAAGCGTTCACAAAACCCATCAATCCCATGGTCCCCAACCAAGATCTGGAGAGCATTGAAGAGAGGCAGCTGAATAAAACAAGGGCTTAGCCACAACCACAAACCAGGGCGAAGTATCGACCAACACAATAGAGGAGACACCCAAAGTAGGAAAGAATCTTGAGTAAAGGGTGAACATTAACCCATCCAAAGCCGACACCCCCGCAACAGAGACCAACCCACACACAAGGGTAGAGGCGCAAAACACAAATGAAGGAGTCAAAGAGGAGACACAACTCCAACACACAGACAGAGACAAACGTTGAGAGCCCAAGCTGAGCCAAGAGACAACACAAACAGATAAGCTTCCAGCCACAGCAAGGATAGGAACCAAGCAAAACGAACTGAGCAGTAGCGAGCACCCTCAGGCACAAGACACCACCCGCCCAAACAGGGGAGAGAACATCGACGAAGCATAAAATTGCCCCCAATCATCACCAAAAACCCTGAACAACACTTCCCATAGACCACCAGATGGAGATGGCGACAAAGCAAGGAAAAAAGCTTTTGCAAGCCAAATTGCAGAGACGTCAGGAACCTCCACAAGATCAGTAAACTGCCAAGAAAATATCCCCAAGAGTCCTCCAAAACAGAACAGAGCCACCAGACCCCCATCGAGCAAAACCTGTCATCTTCATCTTCCGAATCAGCACCGACATCTCCAACATTACCAGAGGAATTTGAAATCCCTTGTCGGTTCCCTTTCCCGCTCGCCATATATAGAACAATATAAAGCAGCGATGACATACACAAAAAGGTCGACTTCATATTGACATACCTTGCTATTCGACCCTTATGAAAATAAGTTAATTCAATATAAGTTATAGGGTAGTGATGATATGAGGTGGGTGTGCAACAATTAATTAAGTGCATAAATTATTAGCAGCAATTTCATGTTTCTAAAGGCAGATATTAATATCCTAAAAGAAACGATTAATAAAAAATAAAAAGGTGTGATTAGTATGAGATAAAGAAAAGATGCATTTGTTAACAAAAAGGTGTGTGGTTTCAATGAAGAGTTATTTCATGCCAAGAGGTGCATCTTAAACCAAGAGTTGTATGAATTGTGAAAGGGTATGTCATGTACTCTTATTGAAGATATATAAAAGGTACGAAGAAAAGTGAATTTAAGCAAGTAATTCCAATGCATATCTTCTAAATTAGAAACTAGAAAAAGAGTGGAAAAATGAAGAGTAATTTTGATGTATTTTAAAAGAAATATGTGTAATAAAGTGAAAAAGATATGAGCATATCTATAAAAGAAAATTGATATACGTAGTGATCAAGTTGAAGGAAGAAATTGACGATTAATTCAGATTTGTGAGGAATGCAAAAGAACTTATAATGTGATCAGATTTATGTGAAAACAATATTGTGCAAAATAGTAATATTTGAGTGTAGATCAAATTTGAGGAGAAAGGTCATAAATTGAATTAGATTTGAAAGTGGAATCAGATTTGAGACTTGTGATCATATTTATAAGGAAGCAAGTTTGGATCAGATTTGTGGGGGTCAAAGCCTCCAATAGGTTAGAGCCTATCAATTAAGAGGTTGTAGTCTCTAGCTAGGTTGGAGCTCAGTTGGTGTAGAGAGATTAAAGTTTGTGTGGGGAGGTTGGAGCCTCCAATAGGTTGAAGCCTATCAAGTTGAGGTTGGAGCCTCTTGTTGAGTTGAAGCTCAGTTTCTATAGATATTTGAGACATTGATAGTAGGTTGGACCTTACAAGAAACAAAAGATTAAAAACTAATATATATGCAATATTGTGTTGTAGTTTTCTCTCGAAAGGGTTTCCACATAAATTGTGTATTCTCATTATGTTCCTAATTGCTATATATTACTTGAATGGTTTTAATTGTGATTTGTTAAGTTTTGAAAAGAAAAGATTGTTTGATACCGATTCACCTCCTCTCAGTATCACAATGTGCTCAACAGTTCTAACTTTATTAGTTGATCTAGGTTAGTCTGGTTGTATAATAGTCTTCTTTGATCCCTTGTTTTATTTTGTTAGCATTAGGTTGAGGAAATTGTCATTCAAGCTCAGGCCTACCCAGTATTTGGGGATAATGAAACCTGAATGTGAAAGTTGGAATTGCCTTATCATGATTGGCCCTTTTATGTATTATTTATTTTCTAGTCCCATGTTTACACCTTAGGTAGATTTTTTTTCTTTTTAGAGATTTTTGGTTTTCGTTGTAGTGAGTTTGTTATCTTCTTATATTGGGATATGTCTATTAGATGTTTGGTTAGTGGTTGTAAGTTGGTTTTATCCATTTGCAATGTCTTTTTTTGTGTTTGTGATAGTTTGTAGAGGTCTGATTAGCTTCTTGTATACCATAAATGCTCTTTGGAACCCATATACTTTTCAAAAAGTTAGTTTATGTTATCCCTGCATCCATACATCTAGAACTTCTCACTATCAGTACAGTCATTATCAATGTCGAGTTCAATTTCTTTGGAGCTATTATGGTCTTCTTCTTCTTATTATTCTATGGTAGGTAGTTTTGAGATAGAAATATATTTCTAGGATCTTCCCCCTCTTCGTCTTGTTCAATTTCTTCTACATATGTTGTGTCTTCCCTTTCTCCTAGTGGAATATGGATTATTTGTTGGAGACTGTTGGTGGTGTCATTAGTGTTGTCATTGATGTCAACCCCTAGTATTGGAGTTGTTGGAGATTGTTGGTACTATTATTAGTGTTGTCATCAGTTTCAAGTATGGATGTGTTGTGGTTTGATGTCACATTGATGTCAACCCCTAATGTGAAGACTGTTGAAGTTGTTGCACTATGTTGTCATATGTGTTGTGGTTTGATTTCAACCTCTAGTGTGGTCATGTTGAGAAGTCTTTGTGGTATTGAGAAAGTATTGTAAGTGATGTAGATATGTTAAGGATATGTTTGTGGTGTTGTTGATGCATCTAGTTTACTTGGTTTGCAAGTTCTTTTGAGAAAAATTAAATACAAGAGTGTACAAGATGATAGAGGTGTGTTATGTGTTGTGCTCAACATTTATTCATGGTTGAAGATATGCCTATGCAGTTTGGACATGATGATAAGAGTGTTCAGAGGTGTTATATCCAAAGTTTTAGGTTCTAGATTATGTAGTAGTGGAAGTTGTGTTTGATAGTGTGTTGCTTGTGAAGAAGGTTGTCTAGGAGAAATGGAATTGCTCCACATTTCTCCATGCCAAGGTTTCTTGTCTTGTAGATTTGGGAGCATTCTTATATTGTTTGTACCTACCTTCCCTTGGAGTGTTGAGTTGATCCACAAGCTTGGTTCATGTGTTGTGTTCCATGGTATTATGTCTGGTTGCATAGAATGAAAGTGTTATTCAGTCTTGGGTGGTTGTGTCAGTGGTGTTGGATATTTTGATGATGTGGAATATTCTTGGATGTTGTGGAGTGTTGATTTTTGGTCTGCATGGTATTTTTGAACCTAGTGAGGCTTGTATGTGGTCGCTTGTTAGTGTTAGTGCAGGTTTGGTTGACTTGGCATGCTAACACTAATTATGGAGGTTGTTTGTTTTTTGTGGAAGCATGGAATATTATGTTGGTGTATATTTGGGTCCTATTTAACCCATAGTGTGGTATTCCTTCACTTCTTTCCACCACAAAAGTGTTTGGTGCTAACCTATTTGGTGTTGCACATTTGAGGTGCATATGTTTCATTGAGCCCAACCTTGAAAAGTTGTTTAAGGTCACAAATGGTATAAATATAAGTTGAATTGTTGGAGATGGTATGCGAGTGTTGTGTGGTGTGAATGTGATCAAGTGTGTTGATTTGAGTGTAACATTAAATTCCTATGACTCTGAATGCAATGAGAAGAAGGTGTTTGCATTTTTAGTGTTCTTGAAATTACTAGAGGCAGTGAACCAAAGTTTGTAGATGGTGCAGAGTTACAGTGGTGGATTTCTCTTGTTGCTTTAAGATAGTGAATCTCTTTGTAACAGTGATCCTTTCTTCTTTTTTGGGTAGTGAACCCTTTCGGTAGTGAGCCCTTTCGGTAGTGAGCCTATTGTATTTGGTGTTTCTATTCATATATATGCGAACTAATCCTCACTGTGGTTTTTCCCTGATTAGGGTTTTCCACATAAATTTGGTGTTCTACTATGTATGGTTGTTGTGTTGTAGTTTCACATGTTTATATTTTGCTAATTCTTAATAGGGCTTTAAAGGTTGATAAGGGTTTGGAAGTTAATAAAAGCTTGAATGTTTTATTATACAACTAATTCACCCCCTTCTCAGTTGTCTTGTGTGTTTAACAATTGGTATTAGAGGAAGTTTCTTTAGAAGAAGCTTAAATTCTTGAGGTAGATCTAGATGACACACATGAAGGGTGTCAAAGCTCCTATGTTTGATGGAACAAATTATGATTGTTGGAAAACTAGGATGAAATCCTTTCTTGTTTCTCTATGGTTTGGTGTTTGGAAGTCAGTTGAAACTGGATATACTATGCCTACTATTGGTCTGAAAAGTGATGATGAGATCAATGATTATGAGAACAATGGAAAAGAAAGAAATGTTGGGTGAACCCACAAAAGTGGTTTACAATTCGAGTGAGGAAGGAAAAATTACAAAAAATGACCCCATGTAAAAAAAATTGGTTTTTGGGGGTTCGAACGAACTTTTGGTTCAAGCGAACTCAAATGGGGTTCGATAGAAGCCCCCTTCGATCAAACCCATTTAATGTCGAGTATCACATTTTTTGAAACAATAATTAAAAAAAATGCTTGTGTGAAGGGGTTTCGAATGAACCCTGGTTCAAGCAAACCCCTAGGGGTTCGAATGAACCCCCAAGGGTTTGCTAGAACCCCCCTTTTCCCCCATTCTCCCCTCCTAACACCAAAAATCTCCATAATTTTGTCCTTTGAAGCTTAGGTTGAGGATGAAAACGGAGGAGACTTCACAGACCCAACTAGATGATGGTATTCCTCAGAACAAGCTATCCAACAAATATAATTTTAATATGTTTTGGGTTTATTATGTATTTGCTTTTTTAGTTTGATTAAACATAGGTTTTTCACTGAAAATCAAGCTCTCTATTTTTCACATGTGGAAAAATAGCATATTATCAAAATAAAATTCTAAAAAATATGTCTGTGCTAGGTATTGATGTCCTTAATCTAGTAAAAAAAAAAAAATGAATTTTGATACAGAAAAAGTTTTGTTGTATACGGTCCGCCTATGTCTGAATTGTAATTGGTTTGACTTCAAAACTTGATTAAGGAAAAAATATTCACTAAAACACTATAAAACCAAATTAAAGTGCTAGATATCATAGCTAAAAATCTAGATTCAAAAAAATTAGAATTTTATCCTTCATACAAAAAAAGTTATGTTGTATACAGTGAGCATTGCTCCTTAAAAATGCTATTTAAAAAAAAAAACTAGTTTTCGATGGAGATGAAAAAATAATTGCAATTTGATTCCAAAAAAATTGAAAAAAAATATATTTAGAATCTATGGACACAACGTCACAAATCACTAGTTTTCATCATCTTCAAATTCCAATTTGGAAAGAAGACAAAGAAGAGGTTCAAGGATAAATAATATTCTACTATAGGACCTTTGGAGTTGGTGCATACAAACCTATGAGGATCTACTAGAATAAGAATCTCTCATGGTGACAAGTATTTTATGTTATTGATAGATGATTATTCTAGAATGACTTGGGTGAAATTTATCAAAGAATAATCAGAAGATCTAGATAATTTAAATCCATGGTTGAGAATGAAATGGATTTGAAAATCAAGTGCTTGAGGTCTAACAAAGGTGGCGAGTTTATCTCAAATGAGTAAATTTTTTTGTGAAGAGCATGGGATAAAAAGACATTTGTCAGCTCCTAGGACTCTTTAGGAGAACATAAATGTTGAGAGTAAGAACATTCTGATTCAAGAAGCAACAAGGACCATGATGAAGGAAGATAATCTACCAGATGTCTATTGGAGAGAAGTCATTCATACTGCAATACACATTCTTAATAGAGGACAAGAAAGGGTGAATAGTTCAAAGACTCCCTATGAGTTATGGTATGGTAAACCTCCTATTGTGAAATATTTTACACTATTTGAAAGTAAATGCTATATTAGGATAGATGAATAAAACTTAGGAAATTTTGATGCATGATTTGATGAAGGAATCTTCTTTGGATATTCTTCAAAGAGTGAAGCTTATCGGTGCTACAATAAAAGGTTGAAGAAGATAGTTAAAAGTGCAAGTGTCAAAGTAGATGAAGAACCAAATCAAAGCTTAGTGTTGATAGAAGGATACAAATATGATGAACCCCCTTATAGTGAGGAAGAAAAAGATGAAGATAAATAAAAGGAGATGATAATTGAAGAGGAAGAAGCTCCGTAAAATTTCCCTAAGACTCTTAAATACATGTGCAAAAGAATCATTCTAAGGATCAAATCATTAGAGATAAGAGCAAAGGTGTGTTTAGAAGAAGAAAAGCTACAATGACAGAGGAACAAGTAAAATTTTGTTTACTTTCATATTTAGAACTAAAACTATAATTGAGGCATGCAAAGATGAGAATAAGATCAAAGCTATGGAACAAGAGTTGGAGCTGATTCAGAAGAATCAAACTTGGGAATCGGTCCCAATACGAACAAATAAGAATGTAATAGGAACTAAATGGGTTTTCATAAATAAATTGAATGAGTATGGAAAAAAAATCAGAAATAAGTTTAAGTTTGTGTGTAAGGGTTACTCACAAGTGGAAGGAATATATTTTGAAGATACTTTTTCTCTAGTGGAAAGGATGGAAACTATTAGGATTTTTTGGCTTTTTTAGCACATAAATACTTCAAGGTATATTAGATGGATGTGAAGTCTGCATTCTTGAATGGTGAGTTAGAAGAAGAGGTGTACATTGAACAACCAAAAGGTTTTCAATTATCAAATGATGTTGATATGGTCTACAGGAATTGTATGGAATCAAACAAGCTCCTAGAGCTTGGTATGCAAGATTGGATAAGTACTTATTACAATAAGGATTCAGAAAGGGTACTATAGATAACAACCTTCACTTCAAGGTTGAGGGAGAGAAAATCCTAATTGTGTTAGTGTATGTTGATGACATAATATCTGGCAGAAATGAAGGTATGTGCAAGAGGCTTGTAGAGGATATGCAAAAAGAGTTTGAGATGTTAATGTGTTGGGAGATGAATTTCTTCCTTGGGTTACAAATCTATCAATTAGAAAAAGGTATTTTCATTTCACAATCAAAGTATGTTAAGGAAATGTTGAAGAAGTTTGGAATGGAGGATTCTAAACCAGTAATTACTCCTATAGTTACTGGTTGTAAGTTGAGCAAGAATGATGAGTCTCCTAAGAAAAATCAAAGCAAATATAGATCTATGATTGGTGGAATGTTATATCTAACTGCTACTAGACCAGATATCATGCATTCAGTATGTCTTTTGGTAAGATTTTAAGAAGATCCCGGAGAATCACATGTGGTAGTAGTTAAAAGGATATTTAGATACTTGACACTAGTAGAATTTGACAAATAAATGACTAAGTGACTAAAAATTTTAGTCACAACAACTAAAAATGACTAAATTCTACTAATTTTTTGCAACACAACTGTAAATGACTACTTTGATTGTCGGGTAAAAAACACAACTAAATAATTAGTCACACAAATAAAAATGACTAAATAATTAGTCACACGAATTGGTAATTTCCCTCTTCCCCACCATTTAAAAATGTCATTACAATTAAAAGTGATACATGATAAAACATTTGGAAGATTTTAAACTGTGAAAAAATTTCCCTCCTTTATCCTTCACAAGGAAGGGTTTTTGCTCACCACTCCAAGGAGTAGAGACCAACACCACACAAAACTAGATCCGAACTCTGAAGGAAACCTGTAGCTATAACCTAGAATTCGTTTGCACATCACCAAAAGTGTCAATGGAAGCAGATGCCATTATTTCCAAAACGGAAGGCTCCAACGTTAGCTCTAGATTGTTCTAATACACTACGACTGTGTCTTTTAGGGAATCCCCATGAAATAGAAGTTCAGAGGTATTCCATGGTGAGGCGTTTGATGTCCTAGAAGTGGTTTACTGAATCAAGGGAGGAATGTTGGGTTATACTTACAGTATGCATCTTAAGGTAGTCGCTCAACACTATGCATCTTAAGATTTTATGGGTAAACTAGTTGCAATTATTTTGAAAATTTGGAGAGGTTTGTCCCTTGGAAGGGTGCATCCTAACATTTTTTTAAGAACTTATTAGTTAATGATGTTGTCTATTTTGCAAAGTTGAGATTGATTGTTACCAAGATTTGGATGAATTATAAAGAAAAACCATATAGAATTAGTCTCTTTTTTCCTGCTAAATAAATCTATGTTAATCCCCTTCAAGGATTTGGTGCACCTATTTGGAGGCACATGAAATAAGAAATCAAATATCTAGGTATATTTTAGAAGTCAAATATTAGCATATGGATTTCTTTGGGAAGATTAGTGGCAACAAGATCCATACCTCCTTGTTGATACAAGATCTTCAGTCATAAGGTATCAGACAGTCCAGTCCACGATTCAATATCAATAACATACTACTAACATCCACAGCTATTTTTACTTTTAATAACATTTGTCATTAGAATTGGGCCATATGTACTTGGTGTATCCCCTATAATAGGATTCCAACTAAAACACTTGTGCCAACACTTATAAGTAGGCATTTACATTATTTTCTTTGCTTGACATCTTGCTTGGGTGGACAAAAGAGCTTAGATCATGGAGTCTCTTAAACCTAAATTGGTTTTGCATACCTTCTTAATAAAGTTTCTTTGTGCCTTATATTTTGTTTGATTTTTTTCTTTTTGATGATAGATAAGTATTATTATGTGGTTTCAGTAATTTTTGTTGTTTTTTTCTATTGTTGTTTGAGTAGTTTGGATCTCTTTTATAAGCTCCAAATTCTATTTGAAAAGAAAAGAAATTGAGATTTCGGCCTTTTGATTAAATCCTTAGGTTCTAGTTTCTTTCAAATTTAGTTCTTTTTATCTCACACTCTAGTCTTTATTTCAACACACATATTAATAGGTTTACTTGTAGTAGTAGATGTTGGTATTCAGATTCAAACCTTTTAATCCTAATTTTGAGTCTAAAACTTTAAACCTCAGATTTTTGAGCCATAAAAGCAATTTTTTGTTGGAAACCAATTTTGCATTACAACATGAGAATAGAAATTATTTGCATTGAATTCGAATGGAATCATGAGGTTTGGGTGAGTATAACAGTTGGAGGTGATTTTAGTGCTTAAAATTTAGCAAAGAGAAAGTGTTGGAAGTGGATTCACTCTGAGAGGGGGGGTGAATCAGAGTGGAATAATTTTAACTTTTTGACTTTGAAAGCATAATGAAACTTTTACTAATTTTAACCCAATGTGACAGATTTTTTTAGGCAAGTGAACATTAATACTTTAGATTAGATTGACATGAAACTTGACTAACATTTACAACCCATATTAAAAGCATCATATGATATTGTTCAATTAAAGCTTTATGAACAATCTTGATGTGCTTTATGAACATAACTATAAAACTTCATAAAATACAACTTTGACTTGATTTTGACAAAATTTTGAGCATTCATATAATTAACATAGAATGTAGATGTAAATTCACTTTATGAAATACTTTTTGCATCAGATTTGCACAATCTAAATTTGCATGACAAACTTGAACAAATTGACGTTAAAATTTTTAACAACCTTAAAGTATCAAAGCATTGACCAACTGAATGAGCACAATAACATAAGTGAGAGACACAGAAATTGTTGAGTGGAAAACCCTCCTGGGGTAGAAAAACCACTCCTAAACTGCCTTACTTGCTTAATTTCAAAACCACTACTTACAATGCCTTATAGGATAATTTCTAAGCACCAACTCAAGGAGCACCAACCCCTCATTTAGAGACACCAATCTCAAGGAGCACCAACCCCTCTTTAGTTTAGAAAATTACAATCACACAGAGTATCTCTCTATTTTCCAGATAAGCTCATAGAAATCCACACCCTTAATCTATCTAATACCCTAAAGATTCCAAGATGAATCCTTAAAATATTAATAAACTAAGTAAGAGCATTTGCTCTGCATCATATTTTCAGACTTTTATTACATAGCCTTTTCAATATCTCTTTCCATTTTGAGATAATCACAATTACAATCTCAACTTCTCACATTTCTTCAATACAATTGTTGTGATGTACTCACACACCTTTTTCACTTTGTTTCTCATACATTTCTCATAGTTCTTAAAAAAAACATTTAACACTGTCTCTCTATATTTCAAGAAGTCTTAAAAGCCCTAATCTCTCTATTTTTCTTTTTACAAATATATCATCATTACATCTCATAAAAATTGCAACATAGTAATTTTTTTTCATTTTGCAAAAACAACAAAGTAACTTCTTTTTCCATTTTTCAAAACAACAGAGGTAAATTTCAAAGTACCCAACTTCTGTCGAACTTGTTGCTAGGAATATTAGAGATTCTAAGAAATGCTCATTATGGAGGTTTGTTTCTAACAGAATGGTCAAGGAAAGTGCACTTTAGAAAGAAGATTGAACCCTATCCACACAAGGAGCCTGCACAAGTAGTGCTTATCCAAACAACATTAAAGTGTGTATGAAGTTCATGAACAATACCCTCGAAAACCAACTGCAACAACAATGTAACCAAAATCATATAATGATGCATTCAAGAACAATTACCAACGACTCCAGGTGAGAAACTGAGAAGATTTGCAAATATCATGATTACCCACAAACCAAAAGCAACATTCCTTAAAAACAAAGCAGCTTTAATATAGTAAAATTATTTGATATGCATTTTTTAGCATGTGAAATCGACATGCAACATTTATAATCACAATCGAATAAACCTAGTTTACCATTTTCAGAAAGAAGCCAACACATGTCTTCAACATTTTGAGCCAATAGAAGAAACGGTTCTGCAAAGTAGTTAAAGAGATGAATACCTAAGAAGATCGAAATATAATTTTCCATGTAGCAATTTACCAGACCAACTGAAACAAAAAAGAAACACGAGCTTCTTCCAGTTATGAGCTCTTACCCAATGA
The DNA here is from genome assembly GCA_007115665.2 of Sequoiadendron giganteum. NCBI lineage: Eukaryota > Viridiplantae > Streptophyta > Pinopsida > Cupressales > Cupressaceae > Sequoiadendron > Sequoiadendron giganteum. The sequence continues at coordinate 42,721,055 of CM021100.1, forward strand.
CAAGAGACTGACAGAAGAATCGACCATGGTGATGGTCTTTCAAATTTCCCAATACATTTTCCAAGAAAGTCAAAAAGCAAGCAAATATAGTGAAATGACTGAGAGGAGATTTCCATGATGGCGGCCAAAATAGGGTTTGAAACCCATGAACAATGAAACAAAATTATTTCCCTAATCTTTCCAAAGCAAAACAACCGATATCCTTTACCTATTTTGATAAAGTTTGAAGTTTGAAAGGACTGAATTAATAATTCGACAGTCATAATACATTTTGAAATCTACGAACTGTCGAATGCCTTGCATGCTGACCATCTCATTACCTTTGAATGCATGCTCACCTTGGATCATCATTATTCATTAACAAATCACTGCCCACATGTATTTCCCATGTAATCATCATTGTAACATTTGACTATCCAAGTCACACAATGACTATGTCATTGCCAAAGCCAAAACAACATGAGCTAAAATGAAACCCGATAATGCCAACAAAGTTGATGACTTTTAGTGAAAATATGTCGATGTGATAACCAATAGCCATTTAAATGGCTTATATTTTAATCACTGAAGAAAGGTCGCTATGAGTAATTTTAAGCCTTAACCATAAGTCCTTGAAGTCTGATTCATGTGACTTCATTTACCACTTGAAGCCATAGGATTATGATCTCCTTAATAAAGCATATCTTTGCTAAGTGACACAAACCACCAATGCCATTATTAAGATCTGTTAAAAAATCTATGTCAAATATAAAGATCTTGATGATTACCAAAACAAACACAATATGTCCCCTTGTGTATGATTTAACACTAAAGCGAAACCAAGAGAATGCCATGTAAACCAACATAATGCAAGTGTTCAATTTTGAAAGTATGTGAACAAATAATAAATTACTACTTTGAAAGCATATCACCAAGTGTCATTCACTTTACATAAACCTATTTCTATCACCAGTGAATGCCAAAGTGAAACTTGTAGTCCAATGACATAAATTGTCAAACCTTAAAAACACTTTGCAGATATACATATGCCAAAAACAATGTTAATTTTGTATGTGTATACCTCGATGGGAGAGGCTTTAAGAATACCAAAATGATATCACCTGAAACAACCTTCAATCCTTCAGACATAACCAAGATTGTTGCACATGGAACCAAATAATCAGTACATCCAAAAAGAAACAATTGAATGTATATCAACACTGTCCAAGAGAATATGTAAGCAAGATTCCTTATTATCTGCACATGGAGTCAAGAGATTAGTGCCATCAAAACCAACATCATAATGCTGAAGTAAGTATGCCAATGTCAAATGAATACCAAATATCAAATGTACCAATAAAATGCCATAATAAGACCAAACTGTGAAATGCCAAGGCACCAATCCAGTGCAGTTTTGACATCAAGGACAAATGCCACAAAATAAGCCAACAAAAAGATCCTTCTATGCCACCAAGGAGTGCATGAAATGATGAATGAAAACAAGAACTTGTTTGAATGAGTAGTGGTAGTTCTTGAACCCCTCTAAGAGATTTTCATGCAAGAAGATTTAGTTAACTATTCCAAGACATCAATTGAGATTATCAAGGAGTTTCAATGAGATAAATCAACATGTTTGTCCCTTCTACACCTAGAAGAAGGTGATGCCAACTAAAGAATTGAAGAAGAAATTGTACTCCTTGTTCTCCTTTTGAAGACATATTCCTTATTTCTCTCACATAATCAATTACTTTTCTCTTATATCTTGTTGTAATTAGGCACAAGATGGGGAGCAACTAGACTTTTGATATCAATTTTTGCATATCAAATTTATAACACATGCTTGTGCCTTCACAATCAATAAAAGAATTCATTGTTTCCTTTCTCTTGTACGGTTCCATTGTGTTTTCTAAAATAATTCTAGGTTTCTCTTGTGGATATCACTTCCTTTCACAGCTACACCTTTCTCCTCCTAACCTTTGTGATAATATTTCATGAGTTTGTGTGAATGTAGGTTAGATCCTTGAGGTTTTTTTGTGCCTGATAAGCAGGTCCAAGGCTTCTCCTATTATCTATGTATCACCTTTTTTGTACTTTCAGTCACTTCTCCCTCCTTTTCCATGATGTGAACCTTGTTTAGATTATTGTTTAGTTTTTTTAGTATTGTTTATAGGTAGAATATGGACGTCTTGAAAGAGTAGATCATAAGAAAAATTTGGGTTGTCTTTGATACTCATAAATAGTTTGTAAAAAAAATATTATTATCTTGTGCAGGTTGCATTACCACTGGATATTGGAAGATTGTTTGTGGGATATGGGGTTAGCCTTACTTCCTATACAATATGTCTCCTTTCCATATAAGATTAAAATGGCTAATGTTTATCCTCTGAATATATAGGTGAATCAACATTAGTATTTATATAATATAGCTAACCATGACTCATTTATATAGCATATATAGCATTTTGAGGTCTGAAAAATGTTGATTATGCTTTTTTTTGGCATTGCTTTTAATTCCATTATTTTTAAATACCTGGATAGGTTCCTATCTACATAGCTGAAATAACTCCTAAGAACTTGAGAGGAGCACTCACAAATACAAATCGGGTTAGAGTCTTTAAAAACTTATGTCTATACCTAAAATGTAAGACCTTTAACACCCAAGATAAGAACCATCTGGAAAAATGTCATAAGCAGTGTATTACATAAATATTAAATATAACATTTGTTAAATCAAATGGAAAAGAGTAAAGCCTATATACACATTTTATATAGTTGAATATGATTTTAATGAAGATATTGTATCATCTTAACATACATTCTTTTCATGTGAGTACTTGTATTAATTACTCTAGAAATTCCTTATAATTGTTGGAAAATGTGACTCAAACTTACTGGACAGATAATCTTCCCATGGGTTGTGTGTTTATTTCCTTCATTGACCTGATTGCTCTATTTCAGTGGGACATAGTTCATAGTCTCATCGATGGTCCAAGAGCTCTTCATGAATTTGGTGTTAATGTTCAGTCAGTGGGAGATGATCATGTCATCCATGATGTCCCTGTTGTGAGTGGTACCTTGGCGGTGTCGAAGTGATAGTGCTCTATCACCAAGACTTTGGATTGTGTCTCCTCGATAACCTTGATGTTGTGTATCTTCATCGGCGGAACCTTGTGTCTTCAGCAAGACTTGGAGTGTAGTATGTTTGATAAGTCAATGGTGTTGATCAATGCTTCCTGCTAGCCTACGATGCTTTGGTAGGACCCGGTCAGTACCGTGTGGGGTTGCTGGGATTGGTTCATCAGTGATGAATTAGACATCATGGTGGTAGTGGGGACCATGATGATAAGTAAAGCATCATCGGTGTGACTTTATTGTATCGATTGAAGGTGTTATGTTGTCCCACCAATATGACAATATATTTTGATCAACAGTTGTGATTAGAATGTTCCAATGACGCCAGTTGGCTCGTGCCCCTTGTGGTGGGTCCCGAATGACTCCCGTGAGAGAGGAAGGATTGGTTGAGTGGTGTATTATTGGTGACTAGATGACTTGGTAGGTTATGTGGTTGTCGAAATGGTTTTGATGGGGTTGTGAGATTGTTGATTCTGTATTGATATTGTTTGTCTACAATAATTGAAATGGTTGGTTTCCTAGATGGCCTAGAGAGTAGAACAAATGAAATTTGACATTGGAATGTTGTAACGATGGATAAAATTGTATTTTTTGATAAGAGAGAGAGGTTGATCAAGGAAATTTTATGTTGTCAAAATTGATACTATGAATTAACATCTAAAAGCATGAGTCTGTAACTCTGTATGTAAACATCATTTACTGTATTACAAAGTGACTTTGCTTTGTGTGTGGATTTTTCTCTTGTAAGGTTTTTCACACATAAATATAGTGTTTGTTATTTATGTTGTTTAAATTTTCTATTTTGGTACTTATGAATGTGCTTCTAAATGGAACTATAATCAATTTTGAATGAACTTTCTATATTACTCTTCTAAAAATTGGCATTAGGGAGGCAATTCCACTCTAAGCTTCCCTTACAAGTGGTATCAGAGCTTTGATAGTTGTGTTATCCTTGTGGGTGATTCAAGTTTTTTATGTTGATTTTGTCAAATGGGAGTCTTGTAGAGAAAACTGGTTTTCTTGATTGTAGTTTTAAGATGGCAAGCACATAAGGAAGAATAGAAATTGAGAAATTTAATGGTGGAAATTTTGAGTTGTGGAAACTCAAAATGGAAGACTCGCTTGTGGATAGAGATCTTTAGATTTCTATTATGGGATCAAAACCATTAGGCATGAAGCAATAAGATTGGGACCTCACAGATATAAAATACAAAGGGTTGATAAGACTCTATCTAGCAGACTCTATTCTCCTGAATGTCTATGAGGAGAAGACTATAGCTTCCTTGTGGAAGAAACTTGGAGATATTTATCCAAGCAAGTCTTTGGTAAATAATTTTTTCTTGAGGAAGAATTTATACTCCTTGAAGATGGAGGGAGGAGCATCTTGTTGATGGTAAAAATCACAACAATGTTTAAACAAAATATTTCTACTCTATTTCTCTTGAAAAAGACAACTAATCTAAAATCACCTATCTTCAAACATCTTTATAGTTGGTTCTCAATTGCGTTGTCATCATTCAGTGGTTCATGCAACTATAATGTTCAAGGGGCCTTTGCTAGTAGAATGGTATAAACTTGATGATACAACATAAAAATATTGATTAGAGACTTAGAACAACAAAATGTGAACACAAATTTATTTTAAATTTAGACATGCAATTCCTGTAATGAGCATTCCTAATTAACTAAAACTATAGAATAAATTAATTCATGAAAAGATAATGCAATCACATCCATCCATAGTGCATATTTAACACTTGTATTACAATTCATCATCACTTCTTTTCAGAATCAATTTTTAACCATAAAACATCACAAGATCATCACCAAAATTCACAGATCAATAAATAGCAAGAAACATCATCCACATATAACATAAGAGATGAATTTATAATATTTTATTGTTTTTCATCAATTAAGAGACATTTATGCATAGAAAAATCCACTGCCATACGAAAAACCATTGTCTATCAACATTACCATTAAACTAACAAATTTTTGGAAACTTACTATTTTCATTAAAACTATTAAAAAGGGTTCAACTGTTTGCATACAGCTGTAAAAATAAAGATGTTTAGTTTTAGGCAACAAATCCAACTTCAATTTTCTGACCTTTATAATGAGGAGAAAATTCAACTTATAGAATAAATTAACATTAATTTCTCCTATCAAAAATCATGATCCATGAATTTGGGTTCCAGATCCACAATTATAGGGGTGCTTCAAGTTTAGTCTGGTTCTTCTATTTGCTAAATTTTTTGAAGTTGGGAAGTACTCCTTATGCCAATCTAGTCAAAATTTGACTGGGAGTCACTACCTTGTATACTATTGATTACTTTTCCCAATCTCTAATCTGCCAAAATAGATTTGGAGATGTCTATTAGTCAAAAACTGATCTAGGGGTGTTGTTGTCTACAGGGTGCCTGGAAATGGTTAAAACTGTATGACTATATTTTCCCCAAAAAATAGAATATTCCTTTTCACTCAACCACTTTTATCTGCTTTGGACGCCTTATGTTTGAAATAGTCATCAACATTGTTGAAAATCAACTGCAAGGTTTCATCTTTAGACGCATCTACCTATTCCACCCTAAACATTGCTCTTTCGAACTCTTTGGTGGTGGCGGTAAACATATCTTGTAGTTGGGAAACATTTTGGGCAACATCTCGTACATAAAATTTGGCGTCTATCAACTTGTCCAGAAGAAGCCCTTCATCATCATCTCCTTTCTTAATCATTTCTTAAAGCCTGATATTCCATTGATATTTCATTTCTTGTAATGAAATCAAACCAACACCTGGTAAAACCTCCTTACCAATCACTTCAACAATAATCCCCTTAAAGAAATTTCTTTCATTAGATAAGTATTTCCGAGCATGTTGCAATATTCTTTTGTGCTCCATGAGAAATTCTATTTTGAAGATCAAAATGTTCATACATTTATCAAGATAACCAAAATCTTGATCTTCCAAAATGGCTTATTCAATCACATCTACCTTAGGCACTGTTTTCAATATTCTCAACTTCTTCATATGCCCTACATATGTATTCTCTTCAATTCTTAGCAACTTAATATATTCTCCTAGGGACTTGACAAGCTCTTCTACCTCTTTATAAATTTTTGAACCAATAGTTAAAATCCCCTATGTGTGCTTCTTAAGAAGGTCCATCCACTTCTCCATCATTTGAGATTTCCTCTTCAGTTTGGTCAACTCATCCACCATTTGATGACTCGTTAAGATAGGAACTTTTGATGGTGTTGTCTATTCAGAAGTGGATGTAATCAGTTATTTTAGAAAAAAATTCACGTGCCCTACTTGAGCCTTGAGCTCATCCTTGGCCTACTTGTCTTTAATCAGTCTAGAATTGGTAGTGGTGGCTATGATATCAATGAGATTTATTTGTTGATTTTTGGTTTGTTTACCTAGATTGGCAATGCTTACTTGATAATCCAAAACCTACAGCTCCCTATCATCTTTATCAACCACTAGAGAGGAAATGTATACTACCAAGTCTTTATCATCAGTGAGCCTTGTGGAATGAATAACTTGGGGCTTCTTCTTAGGCTTCACTTTGTCCACTTCTTTTATCATGTCATCCCATGTTACTAGTTGGGCCTGAACTTGTCTCTTTTCCAAATTTAATTTAAGCCATGTAGGGGAGGCTAGTTGAGTTGTTACCTATTGAGCACTAGGAGGTGTTAATGAAGGAGGTGAAGAAGAAACTATTTCTACCATCTGCTCAGAAGAAGTATTTTTTTCTTCTTCTTGTTCTTTCTACAATCTATCCTATTCCATCCTCTCATTCTGAGCTTTTAGGTCTGCTATCTTTTTCATCTCTTCCTCCTTTTGTGCAGCCTCATCTTCATCTCTTAATCTTTTTTGATCTAATTCTATTGCATGAGCTTCCTCTTCTGCTACCTTATCTTTCTTAGTTTTCTCTTGTAGTTCAATCTTTCGTGCATGAGCCTCTTCCTTAGCTCTCTTTTGAGCTTCTGCAACTTCTTTCTCCCGAGCTAGATCCTCATATTTCTTTCTTTTCTCTTCTTCTTCATTGGATAACTATTCGGCCACTTGTCTCTGAGCACTCTTTAATATTTATTTTTGTTCATCTTCTATCAGAAAATCTCTCATTTGGGCTTTATCCCAAAGACTTCCTATCTGGAACCTAGTGTCCTCTTCTCCAACTTCTTCATCCTTCTCAATATATTCTTCCCATTCTAACTTTTCTTCATGAAGTGGAGTTTCTTCAGAGTCAGAGGGCATGGGTGACTCTATCACATCAATCACAGGGGGCCTTTCTTCTTGACCAATTGCAGCTCCTAAAGTTGATGGTGTAGTGGGAGGGACATTCTCACTTTGCATAGGAATCATAGAAGGACCTCCTTGGGTAGTAGTTTCTTCTTCAAGAAACATAATAGCTAAGGGTGTAGCACCAAGACCTGAAATAACCCCTGCAATAGTAGCTTGATAAATAACCTTAGCCTTTTCCAAAGCTTCAGTGACCTTACTCATTGAAATTTCTTCTTCTATCGGGGTAGGTTCTTATGTGGTTGTAATAGTTTTCTTTATCCTCTTGTACTACCTTGTTTTTGTAGAAGAAGTACGCTCATGCTACTAGAATACTTCTTTCTTGAGGCCTTAACTCTTGGTTTCTTAAGATGAAGGTTAAGCCATTTCAAACTTCTTTCAACAACTACCTATGAAACTTGATTGATGTTGGTTGCCTCCTTCTCCATCCAATTGATTGGCTCCAAAATACTTGGTAGCCACTCTATCCATTTCATACCGAGGATCAAGAGTGATCCCATCATTAGAAGTCCCCTCTGGAATATCCTCCTTGATCATGAAGTCTCTCATCTGGGGAACTTTAATCTTTCATACCCTCTTCTCCTTAATTCAAACTGATCTTGCAAGTTTTCCCAAAATTCCTTGAGAAGTGGTTGATGGAAAGGAAACTGTGAAGCATATAAATTATTCATTTTCCCTTTAGGATCAAAGTCCTTCCTAGATGTATGAAGTTTCAAATTAATAGATTGAAATTCCTTTGTTGTTGAATTTGCTACTATTCAAAATGAAAAAGCTTAAAACCCCAACTGCATTGGGAATGAATGGCAGCCAACTTTGTGCATTACAAAAAAATTGGTGTTTACCTCAGCTGCTTGACGAGAAAATTCCATCAAAATCCACTTGTCACCACAACACCTTGGTAATTTGAAAGGGTGTTCATTATATCCAAAAAATTTGATATAGGTGGATTTGGGGTATTGGAAAAACCAACATCCCCACTCTTGAATGAATTTCATGGCCTCTCTTGACAACTTGAAACCAATGTCTCCAGTGAGCTGATTAATGATAACATATAGAAATGCATCATTAAATCTCTTAAAGTGTCCTTCTACTGCTTTCAACTCTGTAGTGTAGGAAAATGCATACCCTTACATTTTCACACTTGTTTGGGCATGCCTTTCTTTTTTTATCCTTATTTATGTCTTAATTGGTCCTATTTTGCATCCACAAGCCTAATAAGTTGCATCTTTTTATGGCTAATCCCAACAAACATCAAAGGATAAATAATAATTTAATGATTCCAATTGTGTGTCCCTCATTTTTAGGTCGAGACTAAGATGCCACCTAGGGTGTTTTTGTCCCCCAAAGGTCTTGGAACCTTGATTTCAAGTGCACCTTAAACGAGCCCCTTTTTGGATTTTGTGGCCCAAGTTTCAAGACTTGGGACTAAGACACCACCTAGGGCGTCTTAGTCCCCCTTAAGGTATTTTTGGGATTTAATTTCAAATCTCGGCAGGATTTACCCTCCTTTAATTAATGAATTCATATGTCAATTTGTTGTGGTGTAATTTTGGGATATTAAGCATGGATATGTATAGATACAAGGTTCATTCACTCATTTTATCCCCAAGCATTCAATTATTCATTCCTAAGGAAAGTTTATGAGATCAAGAGCAATTCATCAAGCATTTGGAGCCATCATCAAGATTCAAGCATCATATCAAGGATATTCTTGCATCATGTGTGTTTTTGAGCTAACATTTGTGATGTAGGGTTTTGATTCAAGCAAGCCATTCAAGTCAAGATCTATATTCAAGCTAGCCAGCTCACACAAGTTTGTTGATTTTACAACAAGGGTTTGCTAAGTTGCAACATAGCACTTTGTTCATTCATCATTTTCCTCCATTATTTCATTTCATTTCAAGGTTTAATTACCAACAAGGGGTTTGACCAAGGAAAACCCCCATTCAGATAAAAATAAAAAAGTTTTTCCTCTCTTGCACATTTGTGTTTGTAGATTTAGGTTGAATACTTGAAGATAATTTGAAGTGCAAAGTTGTCATCTCCATAGAAGCTCACCTACAGGCCAGATCTGGAAGTTTTTGGACCTAAGATCTGAGAAGAAGGAAGTGTAGACATTGGACCTCGAGATCACATTTAGAGATTTCTAAAATTCCAAATGGGACTAAGTCTCTACCTAGGGTTTCTTAGTCCTCCCAAGGGTATTTTTCAGAGATTCTTTCAGATTCGGTTCCGACATCCAAATATTCTGCATCTACCTTGAAAAAAAGTAATAGGACTAAGACAATAGTAAGGGAATCTTAGTCCTCAACATATTTTGATAGCTTCTTTTCATTTCCAAAATCCTTATCACATTTCCAGACTTCCTAGGTACATACATCATAGCTTGTCCATAATTTCATCATTTGCACTCATCATTTAGCTTGCATTACTAGGTTTTGTTAGTTGAATGTTAAATTGTCTTTTCAAAGCTTTTACTTGGTGGTGAGCCCCTCAAATTTTAAAGAACCCCCTCCTAGGTCTTCCCTATTGAGAATTGACTCACCCTTTGGGATGATATTTGTGATCCTAATAAAATGCTGCTTCCTAAAGTGTGAGATGTTAGATAAAACTAATTGTGCAATAAAGAGAAACAACAAGATAATAGGGCACCTCAATGATTAGCCTAAGAAAATGAACAATACGAAAGCAAGATAAACAAATAAATTGCTGTTATACCTTCATGTTGTTGCTTCCTTGGTTGGCCCTTGATGTTGAAGTCTTGTGTGCTCCTTGGATGGCAATGGATTTGAATGGATGCAAGATGAATTGATGATGCTAAATGCTATGGTAGATGAGAGCTTGAATGGCAATTTTGCAAGAGTTTTGTTGCAAAAGACTTCCTCCCCAAAATGAAGGAATTGAAGGGGTATTTATAGGCTAAATTGAGTTCTCTAGAGAATTCAATGGTTGGGATTGATCCAAAAAAGATCAAGATGAAGGGCTATGGTGAGTTGAGGACTCACAAGCCCTCACATCTTGACATGTGGAAGGTGAGATGTCCTAGGGTGGAGTGATGTGGAAATGAGGTGGAAGGGAAGTACATAAGGTGGATCTTGGGGGATGAGAAGATTCTTTGGAGGAATAAAAGTGAATTAAAAATTCACAATGATTAGAAGAATCTAGTGGATAAGAGAGGGTCTCCAAAAAGCTGGAGATTTGTCACATGTGGGTGATGTGACAAGTCCAAGGTTCTAGAAGCCCTTGACACATGTGAAGTGACAAGTCAAGGCTTCTAGAATCTTGCATGGGGGATGGGGAAGAGGGGGACTTTGGGAAAATAAATGTGAATTAAAAATTCACATGGGGAAGAGAGTCCAGGCTAAAAATGGTAAGTGGGGAGGTTGACCAAAAAAGGTAAGCCAAATGTGGCTAATGATTCTGATTAAGGTTGTGCAAACACAGGATTAAGGTAATTAATGAGAGATTAGAGGCAAGTGGGATATTATGGAGGATGTGACACTTAATCAAGATTAAGTGGTACACATCCCAATCACAGATTAATTCCGGATTAGACAAGGAGAGAGAAAAAGATGAATTAAAAAATGGTTTTAATTCAAATGGGTTAAAAGACTAAATCAAATAATTTGTCATATTTATTTAATTTAGAGAAAAAAATGGGGTAAGGCAAAGTATTTAATTTATTTAATTAGATACTTTAGGAACCTTAGGCAAAAAATTAAATAATGATTAAATACATTATTTAATCACTATTAATGGAATAGATGAATAAAGTAGACAATTTTGATCATATGGAAGTGATCAAATTTGGATGTCTACAATATTTAATCCAATTTGGGATCCTAGGACATGCTTGAATGACCTAAGGACAATAGGGGCATTTAATCCACCTCATTTTCTTTATGGTTCATTTTGGTGAACTCGACATTTTTGAGCATTCATTTTTTTTATTTGGAGTCCACTAAAGTTATATATCTAGGTTGCATTCATTCTTACATTGCATCTTGCATTAGTGAAAGTGCATCTAGGGTTTCTCATATTTGCATTAGTGAAAGTGCATATAAGTTGCACTTTTTCTTTCTTGCATCATCTTATCTCATTGAAAAACTTAAAAGTGCATTGTTAATCATCCCAATTGCATTTAGCAACATTGTTATCGCATTCAAAATTGAAAAAAAATGCATTCAACTTTGCATCCAATTTCTTGTCATTAGTCATTTTTTCTTGTATTCATTTGCATACTTTTTGTTTCCAAACATTAGGTCCCTAGGTAGCAAACCTGGGAACACTGTTAACAACCCAAAATTTTCTGTTTTTTTGAAAATAAGCTCTGTTGGGACTAAAACGATCTTCCTGGAATATCAGTCCCTCTATGGGTTTTTGGCTCAGAATCCTGTCTTTGTTGTTTGCTTTCTGTTCTAGTTTATGGAACCTCAGAATTTCACCAATAGGATCAAGACGCCCTTGCTGGCGTCTTAGTCACTGCTGAATTTAAAGGTCTAGTTTTTAGGGTTTAAATCTACTTTTATGTGATCCTTTTTTATTCCATTGGTTATCTATTTTAGTTGGTTGAGTTTTTTTTACATAAATTTAATTAAATCTAGCTTAAAGTGGTTCATTTCATGCATTACTCAATTCCAGTTTTTCATTTACAAAATTTCATCTTTCAGGTTGTTGCATAGTGCAACTAGTAAATTGCCTTATTTCAAATCTAAAAATTGTATTTTCACTTTAGGTTATTGAATTTCACTTTATTTACTTTTCTATGATAGCATGTTTTATTTCAAGATATGTGGCTTTGATATGGTTAAAAATGGAGTGCATAAGTACAAAATCCAGTCTTACAAGTTCAATTTAGAGTACAACAATGAAGTCATTAAAAACATTTTAGTCATCCTTCTACTATCTTTCATAGTTATGATATCATCTTAGAGAAAGTGGATCAAACCATTGACACAATCCTTAATATTACATTGCCTATTGGTGAGGATGGTATGATATAAGAGGATGCAAGCATAAACAATCATAACAATCATACTTGTTCTTCTCCCGATACCTCTCCTATTAGTGACAAAGGTATCTTGGTGAAAGAAGATAAAAGCATTAAGAATATTGATTGTCCCTCTCCTCTTCCCCCTTTGGAAGATATGAGAAAACAAGAAGATGAGATAATAGAAAAAATTCTAAACATCACCTTACCTAGTCTTCATTCATCCCTTGCTTGTGAGAATGTTTCAACGAAAGAGGATGATATCATAGATAGCCATGATAATCAAAATTCTCCTTCTCCTAATATCCCTCCTTGATGTGAAGAGGATAGGTTGATATTAGAAGATTAACCTATTGAGAGTCATGAGAATATTTTTCCTCCCTTACCTAATGCTCCTACCATTTGGAAAGATCTATTTGGTAATCGTAGTTATCCTTCTCTTGATGCCTCCCATACTTGTGATGAAGCTACTTTACAAAATCTAACCATGGAATGTGATGAACATCTTACAAGATCTCCTACTAGGGTAGATGGTATGGCACAAGAGAGTGAGGCCTTAGAGAAAAAGGATAAAGTCCTAAACAATCATAACAATCAAATAGAGCCTTCTCCTAATATCCCCACTATTGATGAACAAGATAATTCAACCATTGATAAATCCCTTACATGTGGTGAAGTTATGTTGGAAGAACCAACCCTTGAATGTCAAGAAAATTTGGTTTGTAGTTCTCTTAAAAACCATCCTAATAGGGAAGATATAACGGTGGAAGACAATGAGAACATTAACAATAGTAATTCCTTAGATGAATATGATGAAGTAACATTAGACCCCCCTTCACTAAGAGATCATGAATATAAGGGTAATTCTTTTGAGATTATGCACATTAGATACCCCTTGGAGTACTCTCTCGAGCCTAAACTTATCATTTATCCACCCTCTCAAAAACCACAAGTTCAAAACAAACCCATCCTTATCCTCAAACCACCTAAGAACAATTTTTCACAACAACCAAGTTACAATACTGTTTCTCATACCTACAACACTAGGAACAATCCACAACCAATAAAAACACCTTCAACATCCCTCCCATTGCCTAATCATATATTACCAGGCCCCCCTCATTCACCTTCACAAAGTGAAAAGGATTATGATCTTGTTGAACAACTTAAGAATACTCTCACAAAGATATCCCTCTAGGAATTGATTCAAAATTCACCTAACTATCACACTATGCTTCAAAGTTCCTTACAAAAATTTCCTATCCCTTCTAATGCACAACTAAATGACATAGCCGCCATGATTCAAGGAATAAATGTTGACATTGTTTTCCACCAAAGTGAGATCCCTCCTTTGCAAGTGCAAAAACAAAATGATGCTTTCATGATAATAGCTCAATACAATAGCATAGGGATAAAATGAACCCTTGTTGACAATGGCTCAACCCTTAATGTGTGTAGTGTGATCCTTTTGGATAAGCTCAGTATGGATAAATAAAAAATTCAACTTGATTCTTTATCTATTAAGGGATTTGACAATATAGGAAAACAACCACTCGATGTGATCACTTTGCCTATCACATCTAGAAAGGCCACATTAGAAACACCGATCCATGTTATGCCTCATGATCTTTCATATAATCTTCTTTTAGGTAGACCGTGGATTCATGCAATGAATGGGGTGCCTTCCACTCTTCATCGTAAAATGAAGTATATTTACAACAACAAAGTGTACACACTTGACTTTGACCATGAGCCTTATAGTATCTTACAACTTGAGAAAAACAAAGAGAATCCTTTAAACACATTGACACCAACTACACAAGTGGAACCCGTGCAACCGAAAGACAAAGATAAACATATTGAGGAATTCACGAAGCTATTAGAAGATGATTGGATTTCCTTAAAATTCGAGCCTACATTCGTGGGAGAATACAAGATCACAAAAAAAGACTCTGACAAGGGCAAAGAAAAGGCAGTAATGTCAACACAAAATTTAGACAACCCTTTGAAAGCATCCACCTCAATCACTTTATAACAAAAGACAACAAATTACACAACAAACTTTGATGAAGTTGATTATCAACAACCACCAAATCCAAAAGAAATGAAAAAACTTTATGGAAGAGGTTATGAGCTTATGAAACAACTTGGTTACAATGGAAAAGGATGTGGTGCTAGAGAAGAAGGTATTTGTGTCCCTATATATCCTAACACACAAGAAAAAACTCATGGTCTTGGTTATTTCCCTTTTATAGAAATCAAAAAGCCTTTAATTAAGATCAACACTCTTACAAAACATCCTTCTAAGCCGACTTTAATAGTAGTGCATCCTGAACTGATAGACACTAGTGGTCTTTATTGTTATCCCTTACAAGAAAAAAAACAAACAAACAAATCTTCACTTAATTTCAATGTCATCATGCAAAACACTAATGATTTGAGTTCATTAGATTTTATACCCTCATTTAAAGAAGAGTACAAAATCTTGCAATCTAAAGATTCTTGTTTAGGTATGACAACTAATACTAAGCAAGAGATATCTTTTCCACAAAATAATGAAACATCCTCTACTTTTGATCAAGAAGGTATCTTGTCGAGACTCCTCCAAGATTGTTTGATATCCTTCCCTTCAAGAACACAAAATAAATTTTACTACAAACATTCATTTTGCACCTATCATAGAGTTCATGGTCATTCTACTAATGAATGTAAGGCTTTAAGTGAAAATTCAACATCTTAAGGAGTGTGGTACTCTCCCTTGAGTTGAAGCACCTAGTTCCTCTTTTCATTTTGGATCATCCTTGTTCTGCACTAAGTGGGGGCAAGGGGTTAGATATCCTTGTCCCCGTATGTCACTTGTCATTGTCTCTTTTAGCTAGTTGATCACCTTTCATGTACATAAAAGAGAAAGCTCGAGATGCGGATGACATGCCTTAAGTTGGCTCGCATGTGACGTACTGAGTTATGAATTTTGGGGGAAACCCCTTCCATTCTCATGTTGTAGCTTATTGGAAGCATATGACTTGGCATAGGGCTTTCCAAATAAGATCTCATGTCTTCTTATACTTTAAAGCAATTTCTCACAACAATGGTGTTAGCAACCGCTTTAAAGTAGGGGCATACATCGACACTCATGTTTCATTGTGTGCTATTATTTTTTCTTGTGATGCATTCTTTCTTGGTGGTTTCATTGGGTTTGATTTCCTCTCAGATTTTGATATTTCTTTGACTTGTCCTCTCTTGGAGATATTAAGCACAATGTTCCATATGATAAGACCTTGCACAAACTAAGAAAAATCCCTTTGAACATCCCTATTTCTTGTTGTGCTACATTTTTGTACCTTATTAAAGTCATGGAGGTATGGATTTGATATGGTTTCTTGGGGCTCACCTAGTGAACAACTAGCTTCACTAGCCCTTGTAAGCATACATTTTCTTATTCCTTACCATAGTCATGGGGGTATAACTTTGATATGGATCTCTTGGGGCTCACCTAGTGGACAACTAGCTTCACTATCCCTTGTGAGCATGTGTTTTTTTTTTGCATAGTGGACAACGTGTTCCACTTGTAAACCTTCTTGGATAAAAAACATAGACCCGGTCCACAATACGTTGGATTCCCAATCGAAGCTTGATCTGTACCATTTTTTTTTCCTTTTTTGCTATCCTTTATCTATCTTTGATGGTGTATGTTTTTGATTTGGTTATGGCTTCATATATCATCCGCAAGTGTTTTCCTTTGTGCCTATGTTGGTCTGTTATAGGATCTTGATCCTAGGGGCTTCACTAGCCTCTTTGTTATTTTCATCCTATCTTACTAGCATTCATACATTTGAACACCTCTTGATTATGTGGTTGACTACTTTAGTGTGAGTTTGAAGCAAGTTCATCCTCACACTAAAGTGGGGGTTAAATTTAGTGTAGGAAAATGGATACCCTTGCATTTTCACACTTGTTTGGGCCTCCCTTGCTTTGTTTATCCTTATTTATGTCTTAATTGGTTTTATTTTTCATCCACAAACCTAATAATTACATCTTTTTATGGCTAATCCTGACAAATATCAAAGGATAAATGATAATTTAATGATTTTGGTTGTGTTTCCTTGATTTTTAGGTCCGTACTAAGACGCCAACTAGGGTGTCTTTGTCCCCAAAGGTCTTGGGACCCTAATTTCAAGTGCACCTTAAATGAGCCCCTTTTTGGAGTCTATGCCCCAAGTTTCAAGACTTGGGACTAAGACGCCACCTAGGGCATCTTAGTCCTCAAGGTATTTTCGGGATTTAATTTCAAATCTTGGCATGATTTAGCCTCCTTTAACTAATGAATTCATATGTCAACTTCTTGTGATGTAATTGTGGGATATTAAGCATGGATAAGTATAAACACAAGGTTCATTCACTCATTTTATCCCCAAGCATTGAAGTATTCATTCCTAAGGCAAGTTTATGAGATCAAGAGCAATTCATCAAGCATTTGGAGCCATCATCAAGATTCAAGCATCATATCAAGGATATTCTTGCATCATTTTTATTTTTGAGCTAACATTTGTGATGTAGGGTTTTGATCAAGATCTATCAAGCATTCATTGGATTCAAGATCTACATTCAAGCTAGCCACCTCACACAAGTTTGTAGATTTTACAACAAGGGTTTGGTGAGTTGCAACATAACACTTTGTGCATTCATCATTTCCCTCCATTATTTCATTTCATTTCAAGGTTTAATTAACAACAAGGGGTTTGACCAAGGAAAACCTGCATTCACTAAAAATCAACAAGTTTTTCCTCTCTTGCATGTTTGTGGTTTAAAATTTAGGTTGAAGACTTGAAGATCATTTTAAGTGCAAAGTTTGAAAGTTGAAAATCTGTATTGAAAAGTTATCATCTCCACGGAAACTCACCTACATGCCAGATCTATAAGTTTCAGGACCTAAGATCTGAGAAGTGCAGACATTGGACCTTGAGATCACATTCAAACATTTCAAAAATTCCAAACTAGACTAAGTCGCCATCTCTGGTGTCTTAGTCCTTCCAAGGGTATTTTTAGAGATTCTTTCAAATCTGGTTTAGGCATCTAAAGATTTCACATCTACCTCAAAAAACAACAGTGGGACTAAGACAATAGTAAGGGATTCTTAGTTCTCCTCAACATATTTTGACAACTTCTTTGCATTTCTAGAATCCTTATACATTTCTAGACTTCCTAGGTATATACGTCATAACTTTTCGCATAATTTCATCATTTGCACTCATCATTTAGCTTGCATTACTAGGTTTTGTGAGTTGAATGTTAAATTGTATTTTCCAAGATTTTTCTTGGTGGTGAACCCCTCAAAGGTTAAAGAAACCCCTCCTAGGTCTTCCCTATTGAGAATTAAGTCACCCTTTGGGTTGATAATCAATCCAATTTGGGATCCTAAGACATGCTTGAATGACCTAAGGACAACAGGGGAATTTCAAACCCCCTATTTTTATCATAGTTCAAGCTCTAGCTAGTCATAATGTTCCCATACCTTCTTTTGATCTGGACCATCATCCATTGATCCCACAACAATTAACCCCAGAAACCATCCCATCCTTGCAAAACAATAGATTACATATGAAGACATATAAAATGTCTTGGTTTCCCATACTTTAATCATTTGATCATGGATGTTGTCTAAAATTATTTGTCCCCAATCCAGATGTTGTCCATCTAAAATTAGTTGAATAAATGGGAACATCCAATTCTCAAATGCATGCTCGAATCTTCCTTTCCAAATACTCTTGCTAACAATGTGATCATATCACTAATTTCTTTAGAGAAATCAATCCTCTTAGGCTTAGGTGGCATCTTCTTCACCAATTTCTTCTTTATTTTGAGCCACCTCTTTTTAATAAGCCCTTTGTTCCCATCCTCATCTACTACCCACCTTTTTAGTGCATCATCTTAAGACATAATCCTAGGGTTTGCATGAGGAGGAGGACCAAACACTAGTCTGATCATCCTTGGAGTTAAATAAATGATCCCATTCCCTTGTGAATCAATCCATTTCCTCTGAGTGGTATTGTAAGCTTGTGCAACAGTTAGTATAAACTCTAGACATTGCACAACAATAGGAAATGTGGCCACATGGGACAACCAAGAATCTACAATCCTCTTGGCTCTTGGCGAAGCATCTTCTTAAAAAGTATCATCATAAAACTGCTTTAGGTCAATGTGGCCCACGAGTGTATCAGTAATTTTCATAACATTGTAGCCAAACTTGGATGGCATCAAATACCCTTGGAACTTTTATTTCATAGTGGGGGGAACCTTTTCAATTTTTAATCTTTTATCCCTTGCTCCTTATGATGTTCCTTGAGCGGGTACTTCTTCCTCTAAATCAGACATTTGTTAAAACCTGCAATACTGACCATTATCATACAAAGAGAAGAAATGTGAGGGGATAGATTAGAACAAGCATTCATATTAAATCCTCATTATTCAACAAAAAATTCCCACTTTATAAGTTAATCCAATGTTTTTTGGGTTTTTGGGTTCAAGACAAAACCAAGAACTTGATCATTTCAAGCTTAACATTGAACTCTATTGGAAGTCAAAACTGGGAAATAACTTGAACATGACCCTACTATAACAAAATTTCAATACTATTGGGCATCGCTATCAGGATTTAGGTTAGCACATATATCGGTATTGGTAAGAAGACCTCAGTTTCATTCCATGATTTGATCCCGCAATGTGTTTGGAAATTAGGATTGGGTTAACACCAAGAACTGATACTTAAAAAATGGAGTTAGTTGAGGGTTCTCATTAAATTTTTATTTCGATGAGTCATCGAATGTTGGAATCGGGATGTTGTTGAAGACTCAACCCAAAGGGAGAAGACAAGTTTGAGTAGCATCCCAATTTCTGATCCTAACAAGGTATTAGGAGTCAAAATCAGGATTGTGTTTGAAACTAAACCTCTGGAAAATGAGTGGGAATATCTTAACCCTAAGTTTTGATCCCAACATTGTGCCATAATTCAAATTTAGGATGGAACCACATGATGGAACTTAAAACTATGTCAAGGGTTGGGTGCTCATTCGAAATTCGATCCCGATGGAAAAGTGGGGATCAAAATCGGGGCATGAGTTGGTACTATGATGAAAACCCTTTAACATAGCTTGGTAACGACCCAATCCTTGATTTTGATAGAAGATCAAAAATAGAGATCGAGACAATGAACAATAATTAAGGCATTTAAATAGATCTAACAATATCACAAAATACACCTTTGGAATCAAGATGATTTTGAAACCCTTTGAAAGACCAATTCAAATTTAAAACACTTCCCATCGTACTCAGATATTGGACATGGGAAAGAGGGGTTTCGAAACACACATTGTAATGGTCAGATTTTTAAAGCTGATCAAATTTGAAACAAATTCAACCAAGAAGTACAAAAACCCTAAGTAAACTAGGGCACAATGGGAATAAAAAACTTGCACAAGAAACAAGAAACAAAACACACAAAAAATGAAAAAGGGAAAAAATCCAAAACCAAAGAAAGGCCAATGAACCAAATGCTTTAGGGAAAAAACAAAATGCACCAAAAGGGTGTCAAGAAAACAAAAAAAAACTAGAATGCAAGAAAATAAAACAAGAAACAAGAAACAAGAAATAAAAACAAACATAGGCAAGCCAAAAAAGAAAGGAAAACACAACAAAAAGACACCTACCTCACAAAAATGATAAGAAATCCAATAGTACTACGAGGAATCCAAGCACAATCTCCAAAATCCAACCCTTAGCTCCACTCTGGTTCACTTCATTGAAGTGTACAAGCCAAAATGAACGAAAACTGAGGAGCAACGGGAATAAAAACTCATTCACGCATGCAAATAGGTGTTAATTAATGTTTGTAGGTCGAGCGTCAAGAGCAAGGCAGCGGTCATAAATGAGACATCATGAGGATAGAAGGTTAGCGAGAGTTGGGATCAAGATTGGATGTGTAACCAGAACCTTCAGTGAGTGCAAAGTTCCAGCAAAGTTCTAAAATATAAACCCTAACAAACAAAGATAGATGTGAGAATCGGGATTGGGATGGAACACAAAACAAGAACTTTAGAAAATTTCTTGGTTTTAGTTCCAGTCCGATGTCTAATCTTGAAACACACCAAGAGAGTTAGAAATAGGAATCGGGATGAAGACAAGAACAAGGACTTTAGAAAATTTCTTAGTTCCTGCTCTAGTTCCATGTTTGATTTCAACATAAGAAAAAACACACAAGGAAGAAAAACAAAGGTCGAAATCAGAACGAAAACATAAACTTACACTTTTACGGGTGTAAGGTGATAGTTTCAATTCGATACTTGAATCTGACATAACATAAAAAACAAAAGGAAAATGCAAGGATCAAGATCGAGGTAAAAACGTAAACTTGCACTTTTAGAAAAGCACCAAGTGTCAGTGATAGCCCAAAACCTGAACCTGATGAAGAAAGGAAAACAAGGACTTAAGAGGAAAAGAAAACTCCAAAGGCCTAAACAAGAAAACCAAAAACAAAAACAACAAAGGGGGACCCATTTTTACCAAAAACAAAATGGGGTGGTTATGCAAGGCATAACACATTTGTTGTAGACCATATGAATTTGTTTTATATGATTGTTGCTCAGTTGGAATTTGTAGGTGTAAAGATTGATTACACGGATCATTGTATGATTTTGTTGTGTTCTTTTCTTGACATGTGGGACCATCTAGTGATGGCTATTGGAAGTACAAAAACCAATTTCAAGATGGAAGATGTGGTTTCTTTGTTGTTATTAGAAGAAATGTGAAGGAAAAGTTCTGAGATGGCCAAAGAGGCCCTTGAATTTTGAGACAGATCAAAGGAGATAGGCAAGAAGAAAGACACGAAGTCTAGATCTCAGTCAGAGGGGATATCAAAATCTCTTGGTAAAAATTCTAAGGTGAAATGTTGGAATTGTGGGAAGACTGGACATATCCAAAAAAATTGAAAAGAAGAGAAAAAGAAGAAGAAGAATAACTCTTCTAATAATGATTCTATTCAGAGTGATGCAAATGCCTTCATAGCAGCCTTGGCAACTCAAGCATCAGATGATGTTTGGTTGATTGACTTAGGTGCATCTTTTCACATGACATCTCACAGAGATTGGTTCACAAAGTATAAAAAGTATGCTAGTGGAAAGGTGTATCTTGCAAGTGATTCATACCTTGAAATTATTGGTCGTGGAAGAGTCAGAATTCAATTTCATGATGGAAGAATTAAAGGAATTAATGATGTAATACACATACCAGGTTTGGCTTGTAATATGCTTTATGTAAGTAAGCTGAATGATGTTTGCATGCAATTTTCTTTCTCAAAGGGTGCACATATTGGCACTCTATACAAGTTGGATGCACATTTTGTTCAATGTAATAGTGTCTCTGCAAAGTCAAGCAAAGCTACTCATGTAGGGAAGGAGAACGTTGTTCCTCTGGGTGCAAATTCCTTGGAGGTGAAACTCCCAGCAGAGAAAACCATGTTGTGGCATCAAAGGTTCAACCACATTGGTTAAAAAGGATTAAAATCCTTGAAGAATAAAAACATGGTTGAAGGGCTTGATGATTGTAACATTGAATTTGATTTATGTGAGCATTGCATTTATGGAAAGCAACATTGTGTTTCTTTTTACTCTAGTCCTCATAATTTTTTTGGCATACTGGATTATGTTCACTCTGATGTATTTGGTCCAATGAATGTTCCTTCTTTATTGAAGTCTAAATATTATGTTTCATTTATAGATGATTATTCGAGAAGGGCATTTGTGTATTTCCTAAAAATTAAATCATAAGTGTTTAGTCGGTTTAAGGAGTTTAAAAAATTGGTAGAAAATTAGACTGGAAGAAAAATAAAATGCTTGAGGATAGATAATGGTGGTGTTTTGTTCTACATATTTTGATAAGTATTGCAAAGACCATGGGATTAAAAGGCATAAAACAACACCTTACACTCCACAACAAAATGAAGTTGTTGAAAGGTTGAATAGGATTTTGATGGAAAGGGTGAGAAGTATGTTGAGGAGTGCTAGTTTGGATAAGAATTTCTAGGCGAAGGCTATGGCTACAACATGTTACTTGATTAATCATTCACCTACTTCGGTGCTTGTTGACAAAAAACCTTTGGAAGCATGGTCTTGTAGGAAGACCTCTTTGAGTCACGTTAGAATATTTAGCTGTGAGGTGTATGCTTATGTGCCCAGTGAGAAAATATATAAATTGGAAAAAAAGGTTGTAAATGTATCTTCATTGGCTATGGAATGTGTGTGAAAGGATACAAGCTTTGGAATCCAATTATTGAGAAGGTATTGCACAAAAAAAGTGTAATATTTCATGAGCTGAAACCTTCTTTAGTGGATCTGTAGCCAGAGATGAAAGAAGCAAAAAAGAAGGATGTAGTTGAAACTCCTCTAACTCTATATAAAGAGGAACTATGAGCTACAAGTGTACCTGATACTGAGAAGAGCTCTAATAGCTATAAAAAAATTGATCATGAAGAAGAACCTCAACCTCAACTTGTGAGGAGGTCTACGCGTGAGAAGCGACAACTTGAAAGGTTTGGATATTATTTGTTGGATTCTATTTGTTCCTATGCTTTTATTACTATCACTAATGAGCATATGACTGTGAAAGAGGCTATTAATATGTCAGATTCAAATTCCTGGTTGGAAGCCATGAATGAAGAAATGGCATCATTGAAAAAGAATGAAACCTGGGCTTTGGTACCTTTTCCTAAACGTCGAATGCTTTTTGGTTGTAAATGGGTTTTTAAAAAGAAGATTGGTCTGGATGGTAGTGTTGAGAAGTATAAAGCTAGGTTGGTTTATTCCCAGGTAGAGGGAATTGATTATGGAGAAATATTTTCTCATGTAGCTAAGTTGACATCTATCAGATTTCTATTGTCACTTGCAACACCATATGACTTAGAGATTGAGAAGAGGGATGTGAAGAAAATTTTTCCTCATGGAGATTTGGAAGAAGAAAATTATATGTCCCAACTGGAGCACTTCGTTGAAAAAGGTAAAGAAAATCTGGTTTGCAAGTTAAATAAATCTTTGTATGGTTTAAAACAATCACATAGAATGTGGTTCCAAAATTTTAACACGTTTGTGATGTCATTAGTATTTGTGAGATCAAAGTCAAATCATTGTGTGTATTTCAAAATTGAAAATGGTCATTTACTTACTATTTCCTTGTATGTGGATGATATGTTATTCTTCAGGAATGGTAAAGGTATGATTTTTGAATTAAAATCTCAATTGTCGACATAGTTTGAAATGAGATATTTAGGTACGGCTAGGTATATTCTAGGGATGGAAATTAGAAGGGATAGAGGAAATAGAAAACTTTGGCTCAGCCAGAGAAAGTATGTTAATGCTGTCCTAGAGAGGTTTAATATGACAGATTGCAAGCAATTAGTTGTTCTAGTGTTGCAAGGAACAAAAATCTCTATCGAAGATTGTCCAAAATATCCTACTAAGATGGAGGAAATGACCAAAGTGCCTAATGCAAGTGCAGTTGGTAGTTTAATGTACACAATGGTATGTACTAGGCCAGACATTGCTCAAGCAGTGGGAGTACTTAGTCAGTTTATGGCTAATCTAGGAAGGCCGCATTGGTATGCTGTGAAGAGTTTTTAGATATTTGAAAGATACCTCTAAGTATGCTTTATGTTATCATGGTAAGTTGGTTGGTTCACAGAGATCTGTTAGCATTCATGGATATGTGGATTCTTATTGGGAAGGGGAAATTGATAGCAGGAGATCCACCAGTGGATATGTGTTCAAGTTATTTGGTGGTGCAATTAGTTGGATGAGCAAGTGGCAGGCTGTAGTCACTTTATCTACTACTAAGGAAAAGTATATGGCAAGAAACTCACACATGCAAGGAAGCCATTTGGCTCAGACATTTATGTTATGATATTGGGTTTAATGCAGGGAAAATTATTATTTGGTGTGACAATTAGAGTGCTATTTGTTTAGCGAAATATCAAAAATTTCATGCCAAGACGAAGCATATTGATGTTCAGTATCATTTCATTCGTGATATGGTGGAGGATGGAAATGCTAATCTTGAAAAAGTGTATACTCTGGAAAATGTTGTTGATGCATTGACAAATCTTGTGAGCACTGACAAGTTCAGGTGGTGTGCTAGTTTGATGGGTCTTGGGCCCTATGATATTCAATAACCTCAAGTGTTGGAAGAAGCCAATAAGTTCTTCATTAAGTTGGAGCATGTTGGAAAATGTGACTGAAAATTACTGGCCAGATAATATTCCCATGGGTTGTGTGTTTATTCCTTCATCGGTCTGATTGCTCTATTTTAGTGGGACATAGTTCACAGTATCATTGATGGTTCAAGACCTCTTCATGAGTTTTATGTTTGTGTTCAATTGGTGGGAGATGATCATGTCACTAGGATAGAATCCCATGTCTCCCCAATGTCCCTATGGTGAGTGGTACCTTGGTGGTGTTGAAGGGATAGTGCTCTATCGTCGATACTTTGGATGGTGTCTCCTCGATAACCTCGATGTTCTGTATCTTCATCAGTGGAACCTTGTGTCTTCAGTGAGACTTGGAGTGTATTTTGTTCGATAAGCTGATGGTGTCGATCAATTCTCCCCATGGTGCTTTGGTGGGACCTAGTCAGTACCTTTCAGGGGTGCTGGGATTGGTTCGTCAGTGATGACTTGGACGTCACAGTGGTAGTGGAGACTATGATGATAAGTAATGCATCATCAGTGTGAATTTCTTGTATCGATTGAAGGTGTTATGTTGTCCCACCTATATGACAATATATTTTGATCAATAGTTATGATTAGAATGCTCCAATGGCACCCACTAGCTCATGCCTCTTGTGGTGGGTCCTGAGTGACTCCCGTGGAAGAGCGGGGATTGGCTAAGTAGTGTACGATTGGCGACTGGATGAATTGGTAGGTTATATGGTTGTCAAAATTGTTTTGATGGGTTTGTGAGATGGTTGAATATGTATCAAGATGGCTTGTCTACAACAACTGAAATAATTGGTTTCTTGGATGGCCTAGAGTGTAGATGGATTGAAATTCAACATTGGAATTTTGTAATGGTGGATAACATTGTATTGTTTGATAGGAGATCAAGGTTGATCAGGGAAATGTTATGTTGCTGAAATTGATATTGTGAATTAACATCTCAAAGCATGATTTTATAACTCTGTATGTAAACATCATTTACTATAGTACAAAGTGACTTTGCTTGGTGTGTGGGTTTCTCTCCCATAAGGGTTTTCGCACATAAATTTGGTGTTCATTTTGTGTTCTTTTTAAATTGTCTATTCTATTACTTACGGGTGCGCTTCTTAAATGGAATTGTAATCAAATTTTAATGAACTTTATGTATTACTCTTATAAAAATTAGAATTAGGGAGGCAATTCCACACTAATATTTCCTTACAATAATGATAATGGGAAGAAGGTAAAATTTAGTTGTCTTTTCCATGTATTAGTTTTATGTAGAGTCTTCTCATAGAGCATATTTTGTACAAGTTGTTTCTACTAAATTCATTTTTTTTGTGTTCAAAAGGGACAATTATTGCATCTCTATTTCTGACGTATATGTTTGTGAGGTAATTCTATTCTTACAAAAGTCAAAACAAAATATTTGGATTTATTTCTTTAGTTTTTTAATATTGAAAAATAAGACATTTACTATAATTGAATATAACTTATAAGTGTTATTTGATGAAGTTGTTCATTAATATATCTCTAGTTTTGGAATAGGTGGACCTAGAAAGCCTTGTTAACTCTCATCAACTCAACATTGTGGTTATTGGACAAGATACACTAGGAACTCATGATGAGGTGATTGGTATTTATATGTAAAACCATGTAGCCACTTGATATAAGAATGAAGTTATTATTCCCCATTGATTAGTTTGGTTTCTTGAATTGTATTCTTGAATTTTTTGTTCATCATTTTGACCTTTATGTCAAATATTTTTGCACTTGGAAGATGATGATGTTGTATTCTGTGGTGATACTAATTTCTTATTCAAGGTTGTATGGCTGGATCAAGTTGCTTCAATGTACACTATCCTTGTGGAAGAATACATGAAGCATTCCTACGATCTCCTACAACACCCTTATATTAGGAAACTTTTGGTATAATTTCTCATACATGCAACTTTGTTTTTTGATCTTTCGATTACAATATTTGTGGTAGTTTTTATTAATATTTAATATTTTTTTCAATCTTTATCCCGTGGAAATATCACTCATGAAATCATTTTTTTTGTATGTGATTTGTTTATCATGGCCAAGTGCTTGAAAAAATTACACTTATTAGCTTGCAGGAATTCTTGTAGATACATAGAACCTTGACGCAACTCTTGTGTTTACAAAAAGAGATAAAGTAGTGGTTGATTTACTGTTGGCTGGTGGCAGTTAGTATAATTGTAATGTCCTTTTTGGTTAATGCATGTCTTCTATCATTTATGCTTTTTTGACAACTAGAAGTTTGTATATGGGATATACTATTGTTTTTTATTTAAGTTGTGGATTTATGCCTTCACCTCTTTTTCTTTTTTCTTTTTCTTTGTAGTGAATCGGGATCATATTGATGATTCATTAGAAGAAGCAATGTAGAGAAACTATGGATATCCTTCAAATGATCATGGTAGGGTCTCTAAGCATGCCATTTTTTAACTTTCCAAAATCAACAACTTTAACTTTCCAACATGACATTAGAATTGATTCAACCAGATTTTGACACAACACTAGATTTGATCCAAATCTAAAAAATCAAAGTTTTGAAAAGTACCATCTACAACTTGACAGAAAACTCTGACTTAAATCTTGTTTTACCACTAGTAGAATTTGGAAAATAAATGACTAGATGACTAAACCTTTTAGTCACAACAACTAAAAATGACTAAATTCTATAAATTATTTTCAACTTAGCTATAAATGAGTAAATAAATGACTAATTTGATTGTTGGCTAAAAATTATTTAGTCACACAAATAAAAATGACTAAATAGTTAGTCATTTATTTAGTCACAATCAATTTGAATAAATCATTTAAGGAATCAAGAATATAGCCTACCAAAATACTCTAAAAGTTTAATAAACATACTACTAAACTTTCATCAAAATCTTATTTTCAGGCATAGCTTGCCAAAATAGAGTTTTCATGTTAATAAACATACTCTAAAACCTTCGTCAAAACCTTATTTCAGGAATAGCCCACCAAAATGGAGAAGTGTTTCAGTAAATAATGACATGGAATGGTAAGGAGATGTGTGTGACAAGAGGCATAGGATTTGTTGTTGCTTATTTCATTCCTGCTCTGCTCAACAAGGGTTAAATTGTTCATGCTACTATTTTTAATCTAGGTATTTAATTGACATATATTTGCATACTCTCAAATTCCTTTAGATGCTTTTGAAGTATCAATCTATCCTATATAGGGTTTAGCATGATTTCTTTTAATTTAAAAAAATAAATCATATGCTTTTGAAGTATCAATGTATCCTATATAGGGTTTAGAATGATTTATTTTAATTTTAAAAAATAAATCAGATGCTTTTGAAGTATCAATGCATCCTATATAGGGTTTAGAATAATTTCTTTTAATTTAAAAAAAATAAAAAATGATGTATTTACCTGTGATTAGATAATGTGGAGATCTCCTAAATCTACCCCAACACATTGTCCTCTTTGGCATTATATTCATTACTCCAACTGCTAGGGTTTTGCATGTGAAATATTTAATATCTTCATGACAATGGCTTTTAAATAGATCTTATTATTTTCTTTAATCCTTATCATGGTAACCCTTGAGTTCTATAATCCACGTCAATCTCTTCTAAGAACATTGTCTTAAGCTAGACTACATGGCATGCATATAAAGCAAGTCCTTCATACCTTCCATTGTTCCAAACCACCACTCATTGCCTTGCTTAAAATGTTGCCTCCATAAGCACAATAGAATGTTTTAAAATCATGATTACCAATGATTGACCATTAAGGTCACTACTTTCATCAAGATACAATGAGATTTTTGTAACTTAAGGCATTATGCAAGATAACATTGTGAATTTTTTTTTGTGTACGATTTGATTTTCTTACACATTTACTAGCTTTGCTAGCTGTCTTTGAGATTGCATATTGCACCCTTAGCTGCAATCTCAAACAACTCACTCAGTGCCACTTGAAGATTCCTTTAATGAACATCCTTCTATAAAATCAAACTATGCCCTATAGACTGCCTACTTACTTACTACATGTGACTCATTGTGTCATGGTATTGTGGGTCTTAAGATCCTTCAACCTTAATGTCACTACTTCATAGTCCACAAGGTATTATTCACTATTCTCCCATCTTTGATGAGTCTCAAAACACTGCTCAAACATGCAATCCAATAGCACCATTATACAATGGCTAAGAAGATACATTGAACCTATGATTAACATTATTACTTCATTTGGATAGTCATTCCTTGATTGCATTTTCCTTGTCTAACACTGCCAATAGCATTTGAAAAAACCCTCAAGGTCAACAAGGGGGTAAGGAAAATCACTTATAAAATCTCCACTTTACTATGCAAGGTTTGAGCTTTATTATCTTGTCACTACTCAATTGCTTTTTGACTGTCACAGCTCAAGTGATTTTCATTCTTCTTACCATAGATTACATTTACAAATGTCATTGACCTACATAGTGTTCTTGTTATTGGCTACAATCTTTAGATTGAAAGATTTTTTTATTGGCTACAATGTCTCAATATTTCTAGTATTGCAACCTCACTAATCTGCTAGAGTTATGGTTTATGTTTCTACGGATGCCTAGGGTTTGTACCCTAGTCATGCTATTACCTATGCTTTTGTTGGTATTAAAAAACAACCTTAGATCTTGGGTCAGAAAACTAGTTGTCTTGACAGGGTTGTGGTATGATCTTGGATTGTATCCTAGAGTGTGTGGAAAGCTTGTGTTTGATCATTAAGGTATGTAAACCTAATCAGAGAAATGTATCCTATATATCACGGGTCTTTCTTTAATACTTTCCATAATGGTTATTAGCAGATCACATTATTATAGTTTGTGGTAACCCAAGATTGCATTCAAGTATGTAACAAACTTGGTTTGTAGTTTAAGTTGTACACTTTTAAGTAACATTCATAAGGTTTATAAAATATTGATCACTCTCTAGAATAGCCCATTAAACATGGTTTGTGCTTGAATGCACTACATAATTGATATAACACAACCACTCTGTATATCAACCAAAGTTATAGGCTCTTTATTGTAGTGAGAAGTAATTGCTTTTAGTTGACTCCTGCTAACATACTTTTGGAATAAATGTTTGACTGCATTACTTTGAGTGTGAAGAATTTTATTTTTTTCTTATAATACATTCATTGAGAGTTGTATTAGAAATCTTCTTATGCTGAAACCCATCTTGTAAACTTGATTTAAGCTACATTTAGGAGGCTTCATGGATTTTTTGTGATTTACACAACTTCTGTTTTGATAGTAAATGACATCAGATTCTTTTTGAAACTAAAATGATTTATTAATTATGTTTTTATGATGATTAAATGATTTATTTAGAAGGGGTTAATATGTGGCATTTTTATGTGTAGGAAGAATAGATTGTGATGCGGCATTTGAGTATGGACAGTTTAGGAAAACTTGGATTGCTATCAGTAACATAACTAGGTTGGAGAGTACTCTCAGCCGACCTGAAACACTTCTAGGTATTTCCGCTTGGAAGCAAAACCTGAGTATAGGAATTTTTGAAAATCTGACAGAGGAAGTTCCTACATTCTAAAGATAAAATCATAAATCTGCTGGTCCAATTTCACATCCAACCTGAGATATTTAATATCTGATAGAGAAATTTTGTACATCCTAAAGATAAAATTATAAATCTGTTGGCCCAATTTTAGATCCAATTTGAGGTCGTGAAACTCCGATAAAGGAAGTTCCTACATTCTAAATCATGAATTTTATTGGTCCAATTTGAGATCCAATTTGAGTTCGTGAAGCTCTGATAGAGAAAGTTCCTACATTCTAAAGATAAAATCATAAATCTGCTTGGTCCAATTTGAGGTCCAATTGTAAGGATTTGTCTTTTTAATTATACTTTCTAACATTTGGATTGATACAAATTGTTACTTTAGAATTATGATATTTCTTTTCTTCTAATGTTTTCAACCCTCATTTGAAGGAAGAGCTCTGAAGATGGTTCCTTCAGATAGAAACTATACTTTTCCGCTATAGGTTCCATCTAGAAACACCAAAAGCTTAGGTACTGTCATACTCAGGTAGAATAGAGTTTGAGGTGAATTGCACTTAGTATTTTATGCTAATATGGATATATTTTAGCCTGTAGTTAATTGTTGTAGCATAACAAATAGGATAAATAGTTTTTCATATACCTTATTCTAGGAGAAAATCACAAAGGGGGTCTATACATAAGACAACATTGTTTCAAATTCAAAAAAATTGGCTCTTTCACAATTGTTTGCTTCATTTATTTGATCTAAGACAACTTTTTGTGTAGAAGATGATCTCAAAATCACAATCAAATCCTTTATTTTGGGATGACTGTTCAAAATATTTCCCATCATAACAATGAACAAAAGCATCAGTTATTAACCTGAACTCTGCAAGAGTTTCATCAAATTCTACTTTTCCACTCTCTTTTCCATTCTGAATTTTATTCCCAATTTCAGCCATGAAGAACTTCCTCAACTTTTAGATCCTGTTGTTAGCCATAACTTTACTAGGTGTCAAGGATAGCTTTGAGTTTTTACCCAAGCAACAATTGACAAAATTCTACTTTTCCACTCTCTTTTCCATTCCTAATTTTATTCTCAATTTCACCCATTAAGAACTTCTTCAATAGAGTTTCATCAAATTCTACTTTTCCACTCTATTTTTCATTTAGAATTTTATTCCCAATGTTAGCCATGAAGAACTTCCTCAGCTTGTAGATCTCATTGTTAGCCATAAATTTACCAGGTGTCAAGGATAGCTTCGATTTTTAACCCAAGCAACAATTGACAAAATTTTGTCAATTGTTGCTTGGGTTAAAAATCGAAGCTATCCTTGACACCTGGTAAATTTATGGCTAACAATGAGATCTACAAGCTGAGGAAGTTCTTCATGGCTGACATTGGGAATAAAATTCTGAATGAAAAATAGAGTGGAAAAGTAGAATTTGATGAAAATATTGCAGAGTTTAGGTTAACGAACGATGCTTTTGTTCATTGTTATGATGGAAATATTTTGAACAATCATCCCAGAATAAAGGATTTTACTGTGATTTTGAGAGGATATTCTATATAGCAGGCTATCTTAGATCAAATAAATGAAGAAAATAATTGTGAAAGAGCCAACAATTTTGAATTTGAAACAATGGTGTCTTATGTAGACTCCCCCTATGATTTTCTCCTAGAGTAAGGTATACCAATTTAGAATTTGAAACAATGAACAACTACTTATCTTATATGTTATGCTACAAAAATTAACTATAGGTTAGAACATATCCATATCAACATAAAATAGCAAGTGCAATTCGCCTCAAACTCTGGTGTGGTAATTGCTTTGTAAGGAAGTTTGCACTCCATGAACATTCTTTGTGCACATCAATATTTTGGTTATTATCTCGGTCTCCTTTGTGATCAAAAGAATAGTGAAGTTCATTGCATAAATCATCACCATTTTGCAATGCTATGATCTAGTGCTCTTTTACTTCTTACTCACTGTGTTCTCAATCACCATGTGTAAATGACTTAGAGGATAGATCTTTGTCACCATTTGTAGTAACTTTCATTGTTTTTGGACTATTTGTTATGATTCAATCATTATTTGATAGTGTTCTTCCTTTCTTAATCCTATAGGAAAAAGGACAATTCAAGTTTGCAACTCTTTAACAATGGTAAATAGATACAATAAAGATATTTAAAATTTTAGAAGTGGAGAATAGAGGTGGATAAATTTTTAGGAAATAATTTTGAGATGTGGAAGTTGAAGATGGAGGATTTGTTAATAGATCAAGATCTATGGGATGTTGTTGATGAGAATGTTTCAAGGTCTGTAGAATTTACTCAAGTTGCTTAATATGATGTTATGAACCATAAATCCAAGGGTCTAATTGGATTGTGCTTGGAAGACTCTGTTTTAATCAATGTCCATGAAGAGACCTTTGCACAAAAACTAGCGAAGAAGCTTGGTGAGATGTATCAAGCCAAATCTTTAGTGAACAAGATTTTATTGACCTAAAGAAATTATATTCCTTGATAATGGAAGAGGGTGGATTAATTACAAACCACCTAGAAAAATTCAATATGTTGGTGGCTCAATTGGAATTAGTTGGTGTCAAAATGGATGAGGAGGAGAAATGTTAGATATTTCTTTGTTCTTTGCTTGATTCATGGGATTCTCTTGTTATGGCTATTGGGATTACTTATGTTATATTGAAGACTAAATATGTGGTGGGTTATTTTCTTTTTGAAGAGATGAGGAGGAAGGTATCCATTAGTGCTAAGGAAGCCCTAAGTGTTCATGGAAGATCTAAGGAAAAAGATAAGAAGAATGAGAAGCATGATAAATCAAAGTCCAAGGGGAGATCTAAATCTCATGGAAAGTCCAAAGTTATTTGTTGGAGCTACATTAAGCTTGGGAATATTCGTAAGGACTGCAAAGAAGAAACAAAGAAGAAAAATATTTTTTTTGATTATGATTACGAGTCTGAGAAGGAAGATGGTGATGCATTCATTGCAGATTTTGCAAATCATGTTGATAATGATGCATGGTTAATTGACTCAAGTACATCTTTCCATATGACCTTTAATAGACATTAGTTTTTTGAATATGAAGAATTTGATGGAGCTAAGGTTTACTTAGGTTATGATTATTATTTAAATGTTGTTAGCCATGGTAAAGTTAAAATTAGGTTTCCTGATGGTAGACTAAAAAGGATTAACGGTGTGTTGCATATCCTTGGTTTAGCATGAATTTTTTATTTGTGATCAAACTAATAGATGTAGGTGTGTAGGTAGTATTTTATAACATGTAGGATGCAATATGGTTAGACATGCTATGGTTATTTCTAGAGGTGTTAGATATGACACATTGTATAAGCTTGATGCATGCACTATTGAGTGCAATAGTACTTCTATGAAAAACAAGTATGTGGAAGAAGTGAGGGTTTCACCTTCTGCAAATGGTCATGGCTTTTGGGTACCCAAGGGTTCTCTTTATTTTGAATCAAAGTTACTTGCAACTCATAAACTATGTTATGGCACTATATAATTGGCCACATTGGAGAAAAGGGTATAAGGACCTTGAAAAATAAAAACCTCGTTGAAGGTTTATCTAATTGTAATCTTGAATTTTATTTTTGTAAGCATTTCATTTATAGAAAACAAAACCATGTTTAATTTTACTCGAGTTCTCATAAATCTTGTGGTGTATTGGATCTTATTCATTCTGATGTGTTTGGTCTTGTAGATGTTCCTTCAATTAGAAAATCCACATATTATGTTTCATGTATTGATGATTATAGTAGAAGGACATGGGTATATTTTCTAAAGAGTAAATCTAAAGTTTCCAGTCGATTTAAATAATTTAAAGCAATGATTGAGTTGCAGACTAGAAAGAAAATAATTTTTTTGAGGATTGATAATGGAAGTGAAATTTTCTCTAATAATTTTGATAAATTATGTAAATATTTTGGTATTCATAGACAAAAGACAACTCCATATTCTCCACAATAGAATGGAATTGTGTAAAGAATGAAAAAGACACTGATGGAGAAGGCTAGGAGTATGTTGAGTGGTGTTGGTCTAGAATAAAGGTTCTGGGCTGAAGTTGTTTCCACTACTTGTTACCTGATTAACAGGTCTCATACATCAGCCCTTGTTGGTAAGACACCTATAGAGGCATGGTCAGATCAAAAGCCTTCACTAAGACATCTTAGAGTTTTTGGTTGTGAGGAATATGCACATGTGCCAAAGGAGAAGCAAAAAAAGTTGAAGAAAAAGGTTGTTAAATGTATCTTCATCGGATATAGTTATGGTGTGAAAGGATACAAAATTTGGGATCATGTTGCACATAAGGTAATACATAATAGAAGTGTTATTTTTAGAGAAACTAAGTCTTCTTCTGTTATATTGTAGCTAGAACAAAGTAAATGGGAAGATGTGATTCAATTTTCTTCTACACTTGAGACAGTTGAATTAAGGCCCATGGATAGACAAGAAGTTGAGGAGAGTTCATCTAGCTATGAATCTTCACATGATAGGGAGGTTGGATGAATCAATCACTGATTCATGCTCTAGGTATTGCTTGGAAGACCTCTAGGGTGTCTTACTCCACCACTTGCCACCTATAGGACCTTTTCCTTCTTAGGATCCCCTAGTTCTCCTTGCCAACCCAACTATCATTTAAGTTCCTCCTTCCAAGTCAAAACTTGGTGCAATCTTGTAGCACTAACCCTTAGCCCTTAATCCACCCTAAAGGCTACTAACCTCCTATTTATTGAAATGGCTTTACAGAGGTGTGGAGGTACTTCCAAAGGCTTCAATCCATACTACCAAGGGTATTAGGGGTCCACCTAGTTCCATTTGCAAATTGCTTTCACCAAACCCCACTATTAGGCCTAGAAGGCTACTAGCCCTATTAGCCCTATTAGGTCTCCTCCAAGAAATCAAGTTTGTTTTCCAAGTATTTCCAAAGAACACCCCAATATTTTCTTGGGATTCCTGGTTCATATGCCCACCTCTCAAGGATTTTTGGGGTCTTGGGTCTCAACTGTCCGTACAAAGCCCTAACCTGAAAATGAGCAAAACTAGGCCTTTTAAGCCCTTTCCTAGCTTCACTGCAAACTGTTAAGTCCTTCCCATAGTAGATGGATTGATGGATTTTATTTATCCTTACCATGTCTTGGAAAGACTCATACCTACCTTCTCCAAAAGGTAATTTTTCAGGAAATTGACACCCCTGCAAATCAAGTGCTCTACACTATGGTCTTCCCTAGTCGGACACTTCCCTGGCTCGCCTAGGAAAAGACTTCCACAGTAACTCTCGTGTTTTCAAATGCCCTAAAATATACTATATGTACATCCATGGAGTCTAGTAATTGATCCCAAAGGATCATACAATTTGTATGGTGGGAAAGTGAACTAACACTCCATTCTCTCAAATTACCTGGTTCAGACCAGCAACAGTATGGAAACCAAAACTAATTACAACAATGCTTGAAACTGAATAAAGAAACTATCTGATGCCACACAATTCTCAAAGAACAACTACTCTACATCCTACACAAATTACAGTACCAAGATCAATCCATTAAAATAGCACTTCAATGCAAAAACCAAAAAATTCACACTCAATCATAATTGCTTCTCTTGAATTCAAAAACTTAAGGACAATATCAAATGCTTCCAAACTGACTCCAATGCCGAGGCATCCCCTAAATAGGTCACCAAATCAGTTATCCTCTCCCTTGGGCTCTCCTTGGCCACTTGTAGCTCCAATTGAGAAACATTTTCAAACATTTTGCAAGAATCCTAAAAGTCCAAAACCTCATTTTGAGCTAGAACCTTATGACACCAATTCAATGGTCAACATGACCTTCATCTAATCAATGCACAACAAAAATGCCACTAAGGCTCACACACAAATGAACTAAATTAGATTGCTTAGTTTTCCTAAACAACATTGTCCTAGACAACCTTCTAAACAACCTATGGCAACCTATGGGTGCTCTTGCACCATCACATGAGGAGGAATAACCTCCAACTTATCTTGTTTGTAGGTCTACAAGGTATAGAAAACCACCTGGAAGGTATTCACCTGATGATTGGATACGTATTTTTGCTTTGAATACTAACATGGATGAACCCAAATTGGTAGAAGAGGCATTAAGTATGAATGATGCAGAAGCTTGGAAGATTTCTACGGATGAAGAAATGCCAGCTTTGAAAAAGAATGATAAATCCAGGATCTTGTACCATTGCCTGAAGGACGAAAAACCTATTGGTTGCAAATGGGTGTTCAAGAAAAATATTGGTTCAAATGGAAGTATTGAGAAATACAAAGAAAGGTTGGTTGAAAAAGGTTACCCTCAAGTTGAGGGTGTTGATTATGGTGATATATTTTCTCTTGTTGCAAAAATGGAATCCATTAAATTTTTGCTTTCTATTGTTGTTTCTTATGATTTAGAGGTTGAGAAAATGGATGTGAAAACTTCTTTCCTTCATGGTGACTTGGAGGAGGATATTTATATGACACAACCAAAGCACTACTTGGTGAAAGGTAAAAGTAAATTGGTGTGCAAATTGAATAAATCTTTGTATGGCTTAAAAAAAAGTCTTAGGATATGGTACCAAAAATTTGATACATGTGTGTTGAGTTTGGGATTTGAGTGTTCTTAATCAGATCATTGTATTTATTATAGAATTGATGGTGATCATTTCCTATTTATTACATCATATGTTGATGTTATGTTATTTATTGGTAGAGGGAAAGGTTTGATTTTAGAACTAAAATCTCAACTTGCTCCTAAATTTGAAATGAAAGATCTTGGTTTAGCTAAACACATTCTTAAGATAAAAATTAATAGAGATAGAGTGAAAAAAAAGCTATGGCTTGGAAAAATTAAGTATGTCAATTCAATCTTACAAAGGTTTGATATGTAGGATTGTAGGCCATTGTTTATTCTTGTTTCAGTTGAATTTTTTTTATCTATTTCAGATTATCCAACATCCCCATCAGAGATGGAAAACATGATCATAGTGCCTTATCAGAGTGCAGTTGGAAGTTTGATGTATGCTATGATTTGCACTAGACCAGACATTACCCAAGAAGTGGGAGTTTTTTTTCCAGATATATGTCTAATCTTGGTAGAGTTTATTAGCATGCAGTTAAAAGAGTCTTCATATATTTGCAATGTACCTCAAATTATTCCTTATATTATCATAGTAATATGACTAAAGACGATATTTCCTTTGATATTCATGGTTATGTGGATTCAAACTAGGTAGGTGATGTTGATAGCAGATAGTCCACCAATGCTTATGTGTTTACTTTATTTAGTGATGCAATTAGTTTGTTGAGTAAGTGATAGGCTATTGTTGCTTTGTCCACTACTGAAGCTGAGTATATGGTATCTACTCATGCTTGTAAAGAAGCCATTTGGCTTAAGAGACAGTGTTTAGATATTGGAATAAAACAAGGTGTGGTGAAAATTTATTATGAAAATAAGCATGTGATATGTCTAACTAAGAACCCAACATTTCATGCCAAGACCAAGCACATTGATGTACAATATCATTTTATTACAGATATGGTTGAATATTGAAGGGTGAAGCTGGTTAAGGTAGAGACTTTGATGAATGTTGTTGATTCTTTAACTAAGCTTGTGAGCACAAAGAAGTTCAGATACTATGGGCCTTTCGGCCCCTAGAAATTAAAAGATGATATTTATTCACCCTCCTTTTTCTTTTTCAAGGTGCTCAACAAGTGGAAGATTTGTTGGGATAATGTGTCTCAACCTTGCAATTACATAAAGTATTGTGGCTACATAAGGTATTATTGATACATAAGGTACTATTGATATGTTGGTGACCAAGGGGCTCATGGGGTTTCCCATCTACGAGGGGTCCGAGGGCAACATGCCCTACCAAGGGCTCAGGGGCAACACCCTTGAAAGGAAAATTTTATTTATATTTTATTATTGTAAATTTGGATCATTCATCATTAGGTCTTAGATCTGACCACCGATATTTTATTAACTTGATTATCCCTAGAAGAAAACCCTATTTTATGAGGGCATTGTATTATGGTTGTGTATTGTGATGTATTATGAGAATGTGATAGCGGTTGTGTTGCCTCTAGATCTCTGGTTGATGATATTCCTATGAGAAGCTTGCTCTGTAAGTATATTGTAATCTTTGTGATTTCTAAATAATATATTAGGTGGATTTTGGAGTGTGGGGTTTTTCTCCCAAAAGGGTTTTCCCATGTAAATAATTTTGTTGTGGTATGCATGATATTTATATTTATTTCTATTTAATTTTCTATAATTGTTAAAGATCTGTAAAAAAATTGCATTTGAAATGGTGAAAAATGTGGGTTCATCAAAATGAGGGTTCACTAATAATTTACTAAAATAGAATGGGAAAAATGGAGTGAAATGAACCTATTTTCTCTTGTTTCATTAGGAAATGAGATCCCCCAATGGTAAGATTGAATTTCAACCCTAGGTGAGTCAACCCAATTGGAGATCTTGTAAATTTCCTTATGATCGAGGACAGGGTAAAATCTGTCTGAACAACACTTTTGGGAGATAAGAATAAAATAATAAATAAACTCAAATATGAAATGTAAGCCCTGAATCATATAGATGAAGTATAACTCTAGAATAAACAACAAAATTTTAGTAGATCTGAGAAAGGTAAGACACTTTGTAGCCATCACCAAAAGTGGTCACTGAGCATCCAAAAATGGCGAATGAGTCCTTGTACATAAATTTTCCTCAATTTTTGGGAGCCTATAGAGATGGATCTAAGATTCCTTTTTCCATAGGTTTCACTACTAAAAATTCATAAATGAATTAGGGATCTGAGTTTTCATGGTCTTGACAACTTTTTTGTGACAACTTTTGCAATTTTGCACTTTTGAGATCTTCAATTTCAATCCTTCTTCACCTATGAACTTGCACATACACAAAGAGAGGAGAAAGATAATTTTTTTTGGTTGATAAGGGTTTTCCTTGATCAAACCGTAGCTTGGTAATTAAACCTTTAAATGAAATGAAACATGAATGGAAGGAATGATGAATGAACAATGTTATGTTGCAACTCACCAAACCCTTTAATGGCTACCTTGGGAGGATTGAAGTCTAACACATCTCTCTAAGGTCTTGATTGGAGGTTGATCTTGATGCTTGAATGCTTGAAACCTACATCATAATTTTAGCTCCAAAAAACATGCATGAATGCAAATAACTTTGACATGATGCTTAAGATTTTGAATGTTGATGTAGAAGACTAATAAATCTTCTT
The DNA here is from genome assembly GCA_007115665.2 of Sequoiadendron giganteum. Lineage (NCBI taxonomy): Eukaryota > Viridiplantae > Streptophyta > Pinopsida > Cupressales > Cupressaceae > Sequoiadendron > Sequoiadendron giganteum. The sequence continues at coordinate 42,760,548 of CM021100.1, forward strand.
TTGAACACTTTTGATAATAATTTTTTCTCATGTGAAATTTTCCTTCTTGCTAGATGTTTTGAATTGATAAAATAACTATATTTATAGGTGATTTTCTAATTTCTCAACAATTGAACATCAAAGGCCGACAATTACAATTTGAATTTGAATCATAAAAATGCTACCAAAAAATTATTAAAAAATGTAGATCCTCAACTTAAGGAGGACCCATTCTCCCTTGGGAAAATGGGTCTTAGGACCTAAATCCAAGACACTCAATTTCCAAGGAAATTTAATTAATGTTTACAATTGTTTAATACAGATTCATGTTTTGGAAAATGGGATTAATTAGGCTTTTAAATGCGTAATTGGGCCAATCAGAGACTTAATTAATTCCAATTAAATTAAGGGACCCAAACATAGAGTTAAAATGTAAAGGTGTACATTTTTCTACACTACAACATTATCCTCCTCTCAAGATTAGTGCATGAAGTTATTTCGCTACCTTAGCTTCCTTACATAAATGATCTGCTATCAGTTTGTGATAGATTTTTGGGAAGCATGGTTGGGGCTGCAATCATTGTAGAAAAAATAGATGAATTGGTACTTAGACAAGCTTGGAAAAAGAAAATTCAGATGGGGTCCACAGATAATTTGGATGGATACTTCTTGGATGACACTGCCAGGGTATTTTCCATATTAGAAGCAATTATTAAGGAGAGGAGGGCATGTGCATACTTGCATGGAGAATTTCTAGAAGAATATAAGATCATTAGCTACAAAGTCCACACGGCACAACCTCCACCACATGAGCAACTAATAAATTTTTTGTCTAGTTTTATTAAATATGTTGGAAATTAAAAAGAAATTGGAAATTCTATAATTGATGACAAATATCTATAATTTCTAGGTCACTATAAAGGTGGTTACCTCAAAGTGTGTGCACAAAATTTTTATGGGATTTTGCAAGATATTTTTAATATAAAAAATATTAGGATATTTTACATTATCCTAGATTCACATGTGACTCTATTTTAAAATTGGGGATAATTTTAGATTTATTTAATACACCCCAATCACTAAGTGCAAATTAAATCCTGGTCATTGGTGTTGAGATGATCTCCACCATTGATTCTGTGAGACTTTTGTATAAAAGGAATCATCCTTTCATTTGAAAGGGGTTAAAAAGAATTGTTGTAACAAGCATTTTGGAGTAATACAAGTGAAAGCATTAAAGTTTTGGTGATTTTCCTTGTTATTTTTCGATGCATGCATGATTCTTTCTTCTAGTTTTATTTCCAACATTATTAGTTTCAATTCAGCTTTAATAATGGAAATTTTTTAAGGTATTTTGATGAACTTGTAGCTCATACCATTTATAATTTATTGATTTTAGATTGCAGTGTATGGTTAGTCTAAGCTATTTTATTGCATTAGTTCAATTGTGGATGTTTTTACATGTTATGCCAAGTTGTTGGGTATGTGTATGAAGTATTTATAGTTTGAAAATCTAAATTTTACCTTTGAATATTGCACTATTTCTATAGTGTTGTAGGTTGGTCCTTGATTAAGTAGAGAATGGCTTATTGGGAGTTTATTTATCTAAAACATATGCCATTATTTTGGTTGTCCTTAAGTTTTTAGAATTAGGATCTTTCCAAGCCCTATATCTTTTTCTATTTCTTTAAATTTGGGTTAGTTTTAGGAAGAAAACATCTTCCAAGCTATTATATTTGATGACAAAAGTATTTTTCAGATTTCAAATTTGGAAAGTGTAGGTAGGGTTTGCATCCATTTTTAGATTTTATAAAACCCTTGTTCAGTCTTATAAGCTTCTAGTCTTTGTAAACCATAAATTCCTCTCGTGATACCAACAAATCACATCAAAAATTAAGTTTCTTTTACAAGTCAAGACCTAACATCTAAAGCCTTGGGGTCATTTTCTAAAGATTTTCTACAAAAAATTTCCTATGTTGTGTAGTGCAAAAACACTCATCAATAGAATTAGCACTAGAAGGAGGACTGAACAAAGTTGGAGCATATATGATCATTTTCTCCTAATAGATTTCACAGAGTACTCAGATCTACACCCAACAAAGGAGGATTTTAGGAGCTTAAACCCCAACATGAGCTAGGAGAACTGTAGTAGGGAAAGGTTCATCATCAACTCCATCCTTTGCTTCCACAACATCCACTTTTTCCATATCATCCTTCTCTTCATCTCACATTATGGTTGTTGTACCTCAACTACCATCTCCACCAATGGATCGGTTACCCAATAACCCATCACTTATTGTATTCAATGATTACCATGATATGCCTAAAAAAATTGAGATTTTTTTTAAAATTCTTCCTCAATGATCCTAGTAGAACTGTTGAAGAGCATATCAATATTTTTAAGGGAGATATTAAGAATAAGGTGATTGGCCATCAAGATGTGGCATGCAAACTCTTTCCCTACTCTTTGGGGGATGAAGCATTCTACTAGTTTATTAACTTACCAATAGGGTCAATCCATAATTGACAAGAGATGAAGGATACCTTTATAGGAAAATTTAAAATCCCTATTAGTCCTTTTAAATTGTACCAGCAATTAGTCTCTATCAAAAGGAAAGACAATGAGCCTATATGATCCTTCAACAAAAGATTTCATAGGGCTTATTCTAGATTGCAAGACCCTTAAAATGTAGATGATGCCTCGGTTAGGTAAGTCTATTATGCATCCCTAGATTATATCACCTCATCCTTTGTGAAGAGTACTAACCCTGCTTCGTAGAGCCTAGTGGCAACATATGATGAGGTAGTGAAGACAAATACTAATTTGGGACAAAATATTTCATGCCTGGACCACTCTTTAGGAGTGACAACAAGTTTGTATCAAATTCAAGGAGTGACTTAGGTTTTTGGGAAATCACACTCCCATCATGAGTCAAATATCACAAATGTAGATTATACCACATCTAGGACCTCCTTTTAGTCAAGATCCTTCCACGGTACTGGCCTATTTACAAAATTCCACATCAATTCAACTTGTCTATTTGTAGAATTTTGTCCTTGCCCAAATTATAAAGTGTGAAAAACTCACATACTAAAAATAGTATCCCATAATGATATGCATAATCCAAATATGGAAATTATATAAATATATATATTAAAAAATATATCCATAAATGCACTAAGGCAAGTTACAATAATAAAATACAATCTCATACACCAATAGGGTGTTACATTACATCTGTTTTAATGTTACAAGAATAATTTTTCCATCAATAATTAGATCCATGAAGATAAGTTTACATTTACAGATTAGCTAAGTAAGCCATACAAGTATAACACAGAGAAGTATATCCATATAATGAAAGAATCTATGTCCTCAACCGCCATGACTCTATCAGTCTTCTGCGAGCCGAGGCCAAGAGTGAGGTTAAGGTGACCTTTCCACCCAACCACGAAGTACTAAACTTCCCCGGGTTTCTTCCTAACATGAAGAAAACACCGACCCTGCACAAGGAGCCTAGCAACCTAGAATGGGAAAAGCAGGGGGGAATCTCTTGATGCATTCTTGATGCCTATATGAAATTCCTAAACTAGAATAATATATTACTCGCATACAGGATGTGGAAGAGACATATATAATATAAATTCTAGGCTTTCCAAACCATCTACTTCACTGGTATAGTAGCTTGGCCAAGCATTAATAATAAAAATGGTAATTTAGAAAATGTAAATTACTATCTCTAGGAGCCCACATTCAGTATTTTGTCCCAGAAGTAATTTCCATAGAAATAAATCATAGTATCTCATAAGTAAGTTCAATTTCAAGCATTCTCTAAACATTGAGTTCTTTCAAAAAACACATTTTTATTCCAAGTTTGCTATTTGGTTTGCATAAGAAAATAATCCACAATTGAGATAGTCCATAAGAAGATAAGTTTTATATCTTATTTTTGCATCTAACAGTTAACTCAATTTAATCAATCTATTAATAGCCCAATGGATAATAGTGAATATATGTATCTATGCATCTTTCTATTTGCATATAGAGTTTCCAATAATCCATTTCCAATTTTAATGGTTTAATCTAAAATTATAGATTTATATATATTCAAAAGGAGCACTTTCCAATCAAAAATATATTCATTTCAAAAAATAAATCTTGCTCATACTTATATATGCATTTATACATACATATATGTATATATACATATATATACATATATACGTATTCATAAATATATCATTTAAAAAATAGCAATATATACTACAATCATACAAAAATTTTCACCCAAATATATATAAATACACACACACACACATATATTTACAATCAAAAGAAAAAGACATAAGAAATCACATAATTATCTTGTAGCAAATCTTGCATTCAAATCAATGTTACTTGTCAAACTCAAAACTTACTAAGAGGATCTTAACTTATCATAGTAGATAGGAGAGGCAACACTGCCTGTGGAAGGGTAGCAACCTTCTCACAGGTCGTGACCTATGGAAGGTCGATGTCCTTCCATAGTTCCTTCCTCATAGGCAGCTCCGTCTGCTCATATTACCTTTTAAACTATATATATATTGTTTAAATACCTCCATTCAATAGAAAACTAAATTCAATGATTCAATTCTTCTAGATCGATTTCGCCTATGCTAGGTAGCTTGATGTTTATATACATTTAATATCATTATATTCAATACAAAAATTTAATAGTATTATATATATTATACAATTCAGCATAATATATGTAATATTATTATTATATTCATCTCAAATAATTACAATAGTATAACGTATGTATTCATGAAAGAAAATCTAGTATTATAGTTTGTCCCAATACAAAAATAAAAATAAACAAACTATTTGCAGCCACAATACTCAATTTTTTTGTACATAAATTAAATGACTTTATGCATTCAACGCATAATTACAATTGATATATTCAAATGGGTTTCAATAATGGAATTCAATCTATCACACAAAACAATCATTTATTCACACATTCTAAAATTAAATACATTGGAAAATGAATTAAAAACCCGGTAAACGATTTCCGTTTGGCTCACTCTTGTTCTCCTTCTCTATTTTAGTTATTATTTTTGCAGAATGAAAGATAGAAAAAAATGAATCTAAAGTTCTAAATGAAACTTCTTGTTGAAAGAATAAGAGTTTATTACCTTTTATTAATTTCTCTCTCTCTTTCCCATCTTTATTTTTCTTTTTCTTTTTTAGTTTTGTTTTCTAAATTTAACTTATTTTTTCAGTTTTTCTAATTTTCTAATTTTCTAATATTTTCTATCTCACTGATTTGTTTTCAAAAATCTTTCTTTCTTTTCCATGAGTTCTTTCAAATTTATCCAATAAATCTATTTTTTAAAAGAAAACATGATTTATTTGTCATGCAACACAATTATCCACAAAATAATAAATAAATATCATTTAATCTTCAAATGAAATCAATTATTTAAATAAAATAAAACTATTTCTTTTATTTCTATGTACTTTTAATTTACAACCAATTAATTTAAATAGCTAACTATAAAGTCTAAAACATTATAAAATGATTAACTAAATGAAATTCTAAATGCAACTATATGTTTATTAAGTGTTTGTGTGTGTGAGAGAGAAACTATTCCATCTTAATCCTGCCAGGTAGCTAGCCTCCTCTACCTTAACCATACCCTTGGTCTTTGACAACCTGCAACTCATGAAAACTCACACACCCATGAATAGGTCAGTGTCCAAAAATAAATTGAAGCAATATAATTCATCATCCCAAAATAACTTTTTCTATGTTGCATCATTTCAAAATAAAATCATATTCATCGCAATTCATTGCAATTCATCTTTTCCAAAATAGAATAAACATTCACTTATTTCATCTTTCAAATAACATAACATTTATTCTACTACACACAATTATTCATATGTTAGTTCCACATAAAGTAAATTCAAGTAGCATCAAAATTTGAGATGTGACATCCTTCCCCACTTGGAAGAGACATCGTCTTGATGTCTTATTATGAAACATCTACATAAAAGTTCATATACATCTAGTATATATAATAAAAGACATAATATGCATAATTAAAAGTATGCTAAAATCTCAGATGCAGAAATAGTCTATCAATATCCTCGAAATTTCCCAAGTGGCACTTTCCACCGAATACTGGTCCCATTGGACCCTATATTGCACAACATTGCGGTTTCGCAACTTAATGTTGCACCTCGCCAAAATCTTGGTGGGATCCACTAGCACCACCCTTGGATCCTAAAACTATAAAGTATGCCAATCAAGCACACCACCTACACGAAACATCTGACTATATACTTATGCATATAATAGCACATGGTACAACTACCATCCAATTACATCCAAGTGACATATGGATCATTTTCTAGAGCATAAAATAATGACATCACAACATTCAAGCATAAGACAATTTATCACTCTTTTAATGCCCACTAGATGAGGCATAAATCATAGTCCATCAAAGACACATACAATCATAAATCAAGTATCACAATTTTGATAAAACACAACATATTCACCAAAGATTAATCCTCCTAACCAACAATAGGTTGAGGTTTCAAAATAATAAACAAATCTCCAATGGTTCACCCACTTGGTCAAATCCAACCATTGTACATACAACTCCTTTGAGACTAGGACACTCACTATCCATTTTTCACTTGATAAATCTGGTTTATAACTTTCCATACATATACACTTGTACCTTTTGTGTACTTCCCTTATTTAAATCATTATCTACATCTATTATGCTAACTCTTATGTTCTATTGCCCCAGTTCGAGCTGGAATTATAGTCTGTACCTTCATCTTATTTGGAATCAAATCTCTTTTATTCATCTTTTCCAAGTATCCTCCCTTCCTTTCTTCCATCTCACTATAATAAAATTCCTCAACCTATCTTCACTCATCCTTCTCTATCCTTCTATTTTTTCTTCCTTTACCAACTATTGATTTGTTCTAGCTTAAATTACCATGCAGTTCTACTACACTTTTCTTCAATTACTAGCATTACACTTTATATGTTAACTCTAATGAACTCCTTCAACCTCATCTCTTCCTTCCCTTTCCACACAAATCTTCTTATCTCAAATATTTTTTCTCACCTTCAACTTCTAGCATTATTACCTCGACCATTTTAGTCTTTTCATTCTTCCATTTCAACTTTGTGCTACTACAACATTCTACGTCCTATACTTCATATAGTTATGAGGAATTTCCATCCTATTCCCTTATCCATTCTAAAATATCTACTTACATCTGACTTATATTCCCACGAATTCTTATTTCCTTTTCTTGTGTTTATCCTTTAGAATTTGTTATCCCGATTTCTCTATTTACCCATCTTTAACTGAAGTCCAGTACACAACTATTTTTATTTTGCAACTAACATTCTTTCCACCATTATCCACTGTTTCATCAAAACAAGTTCTCTCATATTTCATGGATACATATATATAATTAGGAAACCATATTTAAGCATATTCTCAAATTCTATTTCACATCCATTTCACTATCTAGACATGATGACCACACTAAATGATAAGATACTCCCATCAATTGATCCATAGCAACACAAGCTATTTCAAAACTTCTCGACTTTTCATGCAATAATCACTTGTATCTAACAATGAATTAAGCAATTTCAACCTATCATAATTCTAGCAACATACACACCAAGATCTAGTACATTCTCCATATTCTACTCCCTCATACAATATATCGAAGGACCATCATGGACACGATAAAAAACATAACATGAAACTTGACCAGTAGTTTAAAACATTCAAGCATAGCCACTATTAATAAAGTAAATCAAAACCAAGGGAAAGAGAAAGTCGATTTCAACAATAAGGCATAAAATACGCACAATCTCAACAATAATTTGCACATGTACATAAAGGTCACAAGATAAATAAGTATCAAAAATTTGATGGCTATACTTACTCATAAACACAAATAAAAGTTCAATGCTGGCCTTGACAACATTTAGTAAATTGATCAAAGTCAATAAAATAAAATAAAATAAATAAAATTTCTCAAGTTACATAACACATGAACTATGTAACTAACTCTAGTCACAAGAGAGGGAGTACAATACTAAACGATACCTGAATTCCAAAATACTAGGTAAGTAAGAGAATACATTCAATCATGGAAACAATGAGTCATCTAAGAATCTAGTCACAAAAAACATGAGATCCTTTCTACTTAACCAAACCAACATCACTGAAGATTCCAAACAACAAAAGTTGCATCACATTCAAGGGAATCACAATCACCATTTAATGGCACACATAACCATACACTAACAAACATCCATAACCTAAGATATCCAAAAACCTCACTCTCACAACACAAAGTGATTACCAATTTCCACTTTATGGGGATACACCACTCATATGAAGATAATAATTTACTTAAGCATACTACACACGTACATGAGATGTGAAAACAATAATTATTCAAGTGTGTACTCGCACAAGGTATGTATATAGTCTCTAGCACAATATGGAACAATCTTGAGTGCATTACCCACACCAATTATAAAACAAGCATAAGTGCATTACTCGCACAATATATATAAAATAATCATGTGCATTACTTGCACAATATATGCAAAGTGCATAACTCACACATTGCATTAATCACTCAAAGTGCATAATTATCATTAATATAAATCTAGCATATATGACTCATAAGGTTCCATAGTATCAATAACTCTTGCCTTGTCAATAAGGCTAATCATGGTAACTTATCTAAGCAACTTTTGTCCTAGGTCCATATCAAAGACCCTTAAGGAAACTTAACTTGCATTCACCAAATATCACATGGATTCATACTCACATCTCGATTAGGACAAGAAAATTCATTGCTTGAAAATCATCTTACTCATAATCTAATATCATTATCATTATATACTTCCTTTCCCTTAAACATCCATCTTGGATCCTCTTCTTCCTTAAAGAATCATCTAAATTTTAAACCATTATTAGCTGTAGGTGATTGTTCTTTTCTACTTGCCATAACATTTTTATTTTATGTTACATTTAGCAGTCTTGTAACTTATCCCTTTTGTAATAAACTCATTAACCCTTTATGTCCTCAAAGAGGTCTCTTTTCTCACAATATTTCCTTATTCCTACATCATCACTTCACGAGTTGTCATCATGTCTTATCCATCTTGGCTCAGACAAGAAATCTTCTAAATCTATAATTGCATTCATAATGGAAGATTATTCCAAACAACTACTAGTATTATATTTCATATCAATCAACACAAATACCATTGAACTTTCCCAAAATATTTACAAGGTCTCATTTTATTCTTTTGGATTCTTACATCCTTATTTTATATAGAAGTTCTTGTTTTTCCATAACATAAAAGTTTACATATTGCTCTCAGATAGAGGAAACTCTTCTAGTTCCTCTTCCTCCTCAAACTCGAGGTTTATAATTTTGGAGGTTGGGTTGACTGTGAACACTCTTCATTCAACATAGTTGCACTTCGACCACATCCAATAGGAAAATCTCGATGGGCTGAGGGTTTACCTTTGACCCTCTTGTTCATTTATGCTTCCTTGTTCTTTTTCTTCTTCCCAAAGTGAATACGCTTAAGCACTTCCACCAATGTCTTTGAATCCTCTCTTTTATCATCCTTCACCCCCTTTTCCTTGGGTTCTTTAGGTTTTTCTATTTCACCTGATGACCTAGGCCTCTCATTATGTTCGGTTTTTTTGTCTCGCCCTTGTGTTCTAGATGCTCCCTCCATTCTGACATAAGAAATAACATAATGTTACTAACATATCCTATATACATTCTCACAATGAGCACTAGGGTCCAAGAGTTGAACCTCAATCTAATACCAAATGTAAAGCACAAGAAACTCACATACTAAAAATAGTATCCCATAAGGCAATACATAATCGAAATACGGAAAGTGATATAAATATATATATATTAAATAAAATATCTATAAATGCACTAAGGCAAGTTACAATAATGAAATACAATCTCATACACCAATAGGGTGTTACATTACATTTGTTTCAATGTTACAAGAATAATTTTTGCATCAATAATTACATTCATGAAGATAAGTTTACATTCACAGATTGGCTAAGCAAGCCATATAAGTATAACACAGAGAAGTATATCCATATAATGAAGAATCTTTGTCCTCAACCACCATGACTTTGCTGGTCTTCTGCAAGTCAAGGCCAAGAGTGAGGTTAAGGCACCCTTTTCGCTCAACAATGAAGTACATAACTTCCTTGGGTTTCTTCCTAACATGAAGAAAGTACCAACCCTACACGAGGAGCCTAGCAACCTAGAACGGTAAAAGCAAGAGTGAATTTATCGACGCGTGCCTGATGCCTATATGCAATTCCTAAACTAGAATAACATATTACTCGCATACAGGATGTGGTAGAGACATATATAATATAAATTCTAGGCTTTCCAAACCATCTATTTCACTGGTACAATAGCTTGGCCAAGCATTAATAATAAAAATGGTAATTTAGAAAAAGTAAATTCCTATCTCTAGGAGCCCACATTCGGCATCATGTCCTAGAAGTAATTTCCATAGAAAGAAATCATAGTATCTCATAAGTAAGTTCAAGTTTCAAGCATTCTCTAAACATTGAGTTCTTTCAAAAAACACATTTTAATTCCAAGTTTTCTATTTGGTTTGCATAAGAAAATAATCCACATTTGGGATAGTCCATAAGAAGATAAGTTTTATTTCTGATTTTTGCATCTGATAATTAACTCAATTTAATCAATCTATTAATATTCCAATTGATAATAGAAAATATATGTATCTGTGTATCTTTCTATTTGCATATAGAGTTTCGAATAATCCATTTCCAATTTTAATGGTTTAATCTAAAAATTACAGATTTATATATATTCAAAAGGAGCACTTTCCAATCAAAAATATATTCATTTCAAAAAATAAATCTTGCTCATACTTATATATGCATTTATACATACATATATGTATATGCATGCATATATATACATATACTTATTCATAAATATATCATTTAAAAAAAAAAACAATATATATTACAATCATATAGAAGTTTTCACCCAAATATATATAAATATATAATATATATACATATAGACACATATATATAAATATATAATATATATACATATAGACATATATATATATATACATATATATATATATATACATATATATATACATACATACATATATATATATATATATACATATATATATATAAATATACAATATATATATTTTCAATCAAAAGAAAAAGACATATAAGAAATCAAAGACTTATCTTGCAGCAAGTCTTGCATTCGAATCAAGGTTAAGGAAAACTCAAAACTTACTAAGAGGATCGAATCTTATCATAGTAGATAGGAGAGGCAATGCTACTTGTGGAAGGGCAACATCCTTCTCATAGGTTGCAGATTGTGGAAGGTCGTTGTCCTTCCACAGTGCCTTCCTCACAGGCAACTGTGACTACTCATATTACCTTTTAAAATAACTTTTTTTTAAATACCTCCATTCAACAAAAAATTAAATATAGCGATTCAATTCTTCTAGATCGATTTCGCCTATGCTAGGCAACTTGATGTTTATATACATTTCATATCATTATATTCAATACAAAAATATAATAGTATTATATATATATTATACTGTTTAGCATTATATATATAATAATATTATTATATTCGTCTAAAATAATTACAGGAGTATAACATATGTATTCATGAAAGAAAATACAGTATTATAGTTTGCCACAATATAGAAACAAAAATAAACAAACTATTTGCAACCATAATACTCAATTTTTTTGTACATAAATTAAGTGACTTTAAGTATTCAACACATAATTAAAATTGATATATTCAAATGGGTTTCAATAATGGAATTCAATCTATCACATAAAAAAAATCATTTATTCACACATTCTGGAATTAGATACATTGGAAAATGAATTAAAAACTCGATAAATGCTTTATGTTTGGCTCACTCTTGTTCTCCTTCTCTTTCCACTATTTTTCTTCTAATTCCCTATTCTACTTTAGTTATTGTTTTTGTAGAATGAAAGATATAAAAAAATGAATCTTCTTGTTGAAAGAATAAGAGTTTATTACCTTTTATTATTTTCTCTCTTTTTTTCCCATATTTATTTTTCTTTGTTTATTTTGTTTTGTTACTAAATTTAACTTCTTTTTTCAAATTTTCTAATTTTCTAATGTTTTCTATCTCACTGATTTTTTTTCAAAAATCTTTCTTTCTTTTCTGTGATTTCTTTCAAATTTATCCAATAAATCTATTTTTTGTAAAAAACAGGATTTATTTGCCATGCAACACAATTATCCATAAAATAATAAATAAATATCATTTAATCTGTTGGGTCTCAAAAATGCTAGTTTAAACCATGAGAGGTTGCCAAGCTCTCACAACGCTTTTGGCCAATTAACAAGGCCAACTAATGCAATTGTACCTTCCACTCTTCAGGCTCTGCCAAACCTAGGCGGGTGCACCTATCTGTATGTTTCAGATTTAAGATGGGTTTCTTGGTTGATCAATCTATCCACAATGGCAAAGGGAAGTGGATTGATAAAATTACTACAACTACTCCTACTCCTACTGCACAATTGAAATGTTTTTTGAAAAAAATATTTGATATGGATTTGTATCTCTAGGTTGTGGTAGATCAGTGCCTTCTATCCACATGGGCAATGGAGTCAAAATGATATGTGTTTCCTCCTATTGGATTAACTCTAGTTGTTAGGCACTCTGAAAATTCTATGGCTGACATAAAAATTCACTAAGTCCATGACTTGCATAAACAGTGCTGGAATGTTTCTCTATCAGGTTCTTCTTTAACTATCCAAAAGAAAACTCAAAACCACTGTGATTTATCAAGAGAATTTAATTCTGACTTGCAGACACCAGTTTAATTAAATCACAAAAAATGAGAATGCATTTTGATAAACCAGGTATATACTTGATATGCTGATTTATATGATTAAAAGATCCCATGTTGGAGACAACCAAAATAAAGAATATGAATTTTATTTATCACAACAACTGAACACCAAAAGAATTTTACCAATTTAACATATTTTCTCCATTGATTCTGCTTCAAAAAAGTCTATCATTATTTACATTCCAGTCCCTTCACGGGAAAATTCTAACTCCTACAGTCTAACTACTGCCTTCTCTCTCTTTTTACCACCCCCTTATCCTTTAGATTTTTACAAATATTTATGCATTACAGATCAAGGGTCACGACCTTTCATTTTCTGGTTATGGTCATTTACATTTTTCATAGTTGAATAAAATATTTAATTAATTGCCTTGTTAGAAAATTAATTATTTTGAACTATATTTGGGCTTTTAATCTATACATCGTACCATTTCCTGCCTTTATTTTTCTTTATCCGCTCCTTATAATTTACTTCAAATATTAATGCAAGCTTTCCCTTTGTATTTACCGCTATACCGCGGGCTTTGACTTTTCTCCCGTGGTATGGCGGTGCCCAGCCTCACACTGACCGTTGCAGTCTCCATCGTTGCTTACCGCGCTACTGTGGGATTTGACTTACCCATCTGCGGTATTGTGGTGTTTGACTGCTAACTACTTCCTTTCCATCTACTCCTATCCATCGTAGTCACCGCGATTTATGCTCTGGCCGATTACGGTATGGCGATAACCGTCACTGCTGTCCGCTAATGGTTTACCGCATTATTGCAGTCATTGTTTTAGCGGCTATAGTATTGCGGTAACCGCTACCCAACCACCACTTTGCTGCCTTCATTGACTGTTGACCACTACTACGGCCACTACGGTCTATGCTTAGACCACGCGCGGTAGCGCGGTAGACACATAACGCCACCCTGCTAACCGCCACCACCAACTACTTTTGCTTGCTTGCTCAGTGACTGTTTGTCTTCAACCACTAGACTGTTTACCATGCTACCGCAGTGTATGACTTAATCGCGTGCGGTAGCGCGGTAAGCACTTTATGCTGCCTGCTAACCACTACCGCCATACCATAGGCCCCTTTGTGGGAGGCCGTGGTAAAGTGGTAAGCGACATACGATGTGAATCTTAAGGTAGTGGTAAGAGCACTAAGCATATATAAATGGAAAGAATTATTTTTAATGGAAAGATAGTGAAAAATAGATATAAATGAATAAAATTCCTTAGGGTAATGATGGAAAATTAAGATTCAAATGGGAAAACCTTAGGGTTTTAGATGGAAATTTTCAGTTCTAACATAATCTTCAAATGAAATCAATTATTTAAATAAAATAAAACTATTAATTTTATTTCTATGTACTTTTAATTTACCACCAATTAATTTAAATAACTAACTATAAAGTATGAAACATTATAAAATGATTAACTAAATAAAATTCTAAATGCAGCTATATGTTTATTAAGTGTTTATGTGTGTGTGAGAGAAATGATTCCATCTTAAACCTGCTAAGTAGTTAGCCTCCTCTACCTTAACCACACCCTTGGTCTTCGACAACCTACAACTCATGAAAACTCAGGCACCCATTAATAGGTTAGTGTCCAAAAATAAATCAAAGCAATATAATTCATCATCCAAAAATAATTTTTTCTATATTGCATCATTTCAAAATAAAATCATATTCATCACATTTCATTTTTCCAAAATAGAATAAACATTCACTTATTTAATCTTTAAAATAACATAACATTTATTCTACCACACACAATTATTCATATGTTAGTTTCACATAAAGTAAATTCAAGTAGTTTCAAAATTTGAGACGTGACACTCTAGCAGAAAAGGACCAAATTAAGGAACTGACATAGCAAATGAAGAATATTTTTGTTGAGGTGACATATCTAAGAAACCAAAATAACCAGTTGTATAATTCTTAAAAGAATTATTAGTTGAACTACAATCGGGATCAAGGTCAAGGTTCAAGGTAGAATCAAGGATATGAGCATGGACAAAATCAAAAAAATTCAAGGCAGAACAAGATGTGGAATACTCATTTCAATAATGGTGGAGTCCCATCTCCTTTGGATACAACAAATAACTCTCAAAATCCACCTGGGAGAGTGTACTTAGTTGAGGCAACAATGTCTGGATGGTGAATATTGCATAATACAAATCAACATTTAGAGTTGAATTGTCCAAAATTTCAAATCACGACAAGTATATTCCAACTAGAGGTGTAGAATGTTGAGAGTGCAAAAATACATCTACCCCTAGGCATGAAATCATTCCTTCTTCACCATATAATTCCATCTTGGTGGAAAATCGGGCAACATCTCCTAAGGAAGAAGATAACAAACCTAAAGTTAAGGATTCCTCAACATAAGAATCTCAATCTAATTATGTATGCAATGAGGAGACCCTTGCTATCTTGTTTGAGTCTAATTTTGAATACCCTAAAGAAGATTATATCTAAATGTTAAATCAAAGGACATACCATATAATTTATGAAACATAAAATCTAGGGGGGCATTCAACTTCTACTCCATTAAACAATTTGGGAATCCCTCCTAACCCTAATGCAAGTAATAACCTTGCACCTTCAATAGTGCCTACACACTACTTCAACAAGGAATATTAGACTAAAATGAGATGCTTCAAATGCAAAATTATGTGGTAGAAGAACTCAATAAAATGAAGGTAAGATTGTCATTATTTGAATTATTGAAAGTGCCAGAAATAAGAAATGTGTTTTTTGGTTTAGTCAAAGAGCCACTCAGCCAAAAGTTTCATCTAGGACACTTGAGAATAAACCTTTGATTTGATAAATACTGGATAAGGGGAAGGAAAGGGAAAAGGCTCAAATTTCTCAAGATGAAAATACTATTAGCATATTCAGGGATAAGCGAGAAACCCCTCCCTTTTTGTTGACACTACGTATTTTTGGGAAAAACTTGCACAATTATTTGCTAGATTCAGGCACCTTGACGAATGGCATGCCCCTCACCATATGCAAAGATTTTCGGCTTACTCGCACCTTGAAGAATGCCATATCCCTCACCGTATGCAAATATTTTGGGCTTACTCATGCTCCTTCTCATAGTAAGGTGACATAGATGGATAAAAAAAGTGAATGTTGTCGGAGAGCTAAATAGGATCCCCATGCAAGTAGCATCTGATCCTCGAGTCCAATAGTTGATCAACATACAAATGGTAGAGATTCTTGATACATATGATTTTATTTTTAGCAGGGATTGGACCAAAACCATGAATGGATACATACATACTGACCACTCACACATGTGGATTCCATGTGTTGGTTGTTTTTAATTCCCAACTAGATCTCATAGATAATCTATGGTTTTTCCACTTCCAATTGTCAATTATCTGGAGGATTGGCCAATGAATAGTTGAAATTTGAAAGAACTTTCCCTCTGCACTTTTGGCTTTGCAAACTCGGGAGGGTGATTCCTTACAATGTAATTATGATCTCCTATGCTAATTTATCTCATACATTGTAGATAATAGATACATTCTAATATAATTTTGTTGATAAATGAATAATTTAGAAGATCTGGAAAATCCTTTAAATCATTCAACAATCTAAACCTAGAGAATATGAAATCACATGATACTTCTAAAATAAACTCAACTAAAATGAAAATTTGTGATTTTTTAAAATGTGAGAGATCTTAGAGATGTAACTTCAAACACAAATTCTTGATTGATGCCTTAACCTAGGGCATGGAGTCAGATAAAATGCAAACTAAATGGTATAATAAAATTTCATCTAAGCATTACAAAGATCTACAACATTACATTACAATGTTATACTCAAAATCCTTAACCAATTCTTCTTATCATTTATCCTTTCACAATGTTACACAAACATATACTTCCATTAAATAATTTAACCTATTATTTTAATAAGAGCATTGATAGAAGCGTACATCCATTGGGACAACAATGGAGACAAATCAAATAATCATTGATCAATTTCATTTATAATTTACATAAAAAGTACATCAGAAGACAATTGGCTTCATAATTCCATTGTATTCATTCAAATGCTAGTATTGTTATGTAACATATGAAAAGAAAAAGATACAGACTCAACAACCTAATAAAAGACTCGAACTCTATTATCTGTGTTATATTAAAAAATTCTCCAAGAGATCAATCATCCTGTGAAAATGGCCTTGAATTCCCTTTTATAAGAAAAGGGAGCAACA
The DNA here is from genome assembly GCA_007115665.2 of Sequoiadendron giganteum. Taxonomy (NCBI): domain Eukaryota; kingdom Viridiplantae; phylum Streptophyta; class Pinopsida; order Cupressales; family Cupressaceae; genus Sequoiadendron; species Sequoiadendron giganteum. The sequence goes on from CM021100.1 coordinate 42,777,771, forward strand.
AGCTTTGGGACATTTACACATGTCATATTTTTATTTGACATTCATTTACATTTCAAAAATACAAGTACAATTACTTGTTTATGAATGGAATATTCCAAGGACAAATATAGTTATATTTACTCTATAATATTTATCCCTCCAAAATTTTCTTGATGTTGATTGTTGATTCTTTGCCACCCTTTCTATTCATTCTTCTTGATGGGAACTTGGGAATGTTGAGTTGGCAAGTGAAGACAAAAAACCTTGTTGTGTAAAAGACAAAAACCCCTTTGTTGCTATTGTTGAAACTATTTGAGAATACTGAATGTACATAAAAGACAAAATGTGTCCACATCACTAGGAGAAAGCTCTACAAGTTAGGAATTTCATTGTATTTTGTATCCCATGTGTCATAGTATTCCTCTGAAGGACAGTTAAAAGCCACAGACATTCAATTTATTTTTATATGGGCCATACCTTTTTACTACTCGGTAGGCTTCCTTATCAAAATCCTCCAAAAACTTACTAGTGTGACAATCTTTCAATACTATTCTTAAACATATCAATATGAACATCCCCACCATCAAAAACTGAGTGGGCATGCATAGAAATGATATTATCCATCTATGATCTCACTTCTCATATGTCTTCACAACTCCATTGTTGTCCAAAATGTCTAGCAAGAAGCCAAGATCACTCTCATCAAATTGGTGGAGAAGCTCTCTAACTTTATTCTCCATGGGATCTACCACCCCATTGTAATCAATGATTCCCTTTACTATTTTATATGTAGGGACTATATGTGCTGGTTTATTGAATTCATAATTAGACCCTTTGATCATGCCACCCAATGTACTAAGTCTAGATACCCATAACTGCGTCAATGGGACTGCCACTGATCTGTCCCTTTCAAATATGCTAACTGCATCAAACAATAAATAATAGTTGGAGTGAACATTGTTCACCCTTTTTATTGCTTTCCCCATGTAGTAATCAAGTACACTAGAGACAATGAGCACATTGTTTTCTTCATACAAATCAACCAGTTCCTCATATGCTTTTAGTTGTTGAATCAACTCTTTCTTGCTAACTCTTTTCTCTGGGAGAGGAATTGTAGGAAAAAGTTCTGCCAAAGGTCTTTCCTCATAAAAAAACCATCTCCATAGATGGTGGGGGAGGTGATTGAGCTAGAGGAGATGGTGGAGAAGAAGTAGATGGAGCAGTAGGTTGCATTGGTTGCACTTGAAGCTGATTCTGCAACATCTCTACTGTTAACTCCAATTCAACAAGAATTTGCTTGTCTTTATTATAGTCAATTAATGATTCATTGTATTTCCTCATTTTTGCATCAAATTTCTCTTGCAATGAATCAACAATGGCTTTGGTGAAATTTTCAACATTAACAACCAATGTGGTTGCCTCCATTACTGAAGTGTAAGAGACTCTCTTAATGATGAGAACTCGTCTTAGGCCTCTTGTAGGTTCTGCTACTATAGGTTTATTAGTATTGGGGGCCGAATCCCAAATTGCAAGTGTGTCCCATTATGGACTGAAAGTATATCCTTGTAATGCACATAAAAAATCCTCATTAGTGATAAAAACTTGTGATTCATGCTTTCTCACAGTGTCAAAAGAAATGATAGATGCCATATCCCATTCTGGCAATAAGAGCAAGTTATTTTCTCTCACCAATCTCCTCCCTTCTTCAAGGGTAAATTATTTTTTCTTGGCCTTCAAATATGCAAATAACCTTGCAGATAGAACTTCCTTAGGAATCTCTAAGGACCTGGCCATTTATTCCCAAACTCTACTCTCAAACTCATCCCTTTTAGTTCTCCAAACAAATTCCTTAAAAACATCAATTTTGAGAAATGCAACATCTGTCATGAATTCTATGCAAGCTTTATCTCTTATATCACCTACATTGTCTAAAACTATCAAAACTACCTTTGTTAACCTATTCTAAGGGGCTTCTAGTTCCATCTCCTTCTGAGGTGAGGGCATATTCTACATGATTTCATTAGTGGTGACTACAACCTCATCATCTGAATCTAGAGGGTACTCAACAAGTCTTGTAGTCTCATTTTTCCTCTTTTTTGGAGAAGACTCCCTTGGAGGTGAATCTAGATCAATGACATTTAAATGGGGGTGATGGTGGAATTTTAGGTACATAGGATGAGGCTCTTGACTCAGATTGTGTAGGAGAAGCCTTAGTATGTTCTTTCATTACAATCCCCTTTGATCTTCTTGTGAAGATATATTGTTTCTTTGGTGGTTGATAGGTGGGCCTCTCTTCAATCATATGGGATTTCCCCTTATCTTTCTCTTCTCTTTGCTCCTTAATTTTACCAAAAATCTTGTCAAAATTTTACAAAATGGCCTCAATTCTAAGAGTAGAGTCCTCAATATCTATATATGTGCCCTTGAAGGTGGGGTCCTTTTGTTGTTTTTCCTTTTCCAATTTCACAAAGGCTAACCACTTTATCTTTCTATCTCATCCTTATTTAGGTCAAACTCATTTATGATTTGGATAATCAAAATTGTGTTAGAATTTACCCTATTAATCCTTACCCTTAATGCAACAATAAAACCTTCAAGATCATGCTTTCTAGCTCTACATTTCTTCATTTTTAGGGGAGTAATCATTTCAAGAGAAATTTTCCACCCCTCCCTATCCATAACAAAATTTTAAAATATTGTATACTGAGGGAAAAGATATCCCTTCTTCTAATTTGCCAAATTAATATCCTCCACCTTTCCCAAGTACCACATAACTTCAAGAAAACCTATCCTTAGTGGCACAAACCTTGGAAGCACATGTGGGGCTACATTGGTCCCATACACCCTGAGGATAGTGCAACTATCATGCACAATGACATCTCCCTAATTGTGTTCAATACCCAAGTTAGGCCTTCTCTCTTTAGGCCTTATAAAATAATGTAGTTCCTTGGGGATCCTTGGTACCTCTATTCCCAAATAACTCTTCAAACCTGCTAAAAACAAGTTTGTGAATGCCACAAAACTTGATGTTGCACAATGTTTATCCAATAAATGGGTCCACATCTAGACCAAAAGAGATTCTCTAGTCTTCACTTTGAATTTAAGTTGCAGCCTTGGGTGGCCCAACTCTTTAGATCTATATCTCAAGAAAATGTGGCATAACAAATAATACCACCAAAAACTTACACCCCCTTTCCCTCCTTAATATCCATTAGTGCCCTATGAATAGAATCTCAAAAATAAGTAGCAAAATCATATTCTTCATTGACTGGCATATTCTGTATGTTTGCAACCATGGACATGAAGGCTATAGGTATCCTCTGAGGAGGGTCAAATCCTAGGATCTGGCACAAAGTGTGATAAGTTCTAGCAAAGTAAAACTCAAAAGCATCCACTTTGAAAGGTTCCTTATGAGGTTAGGTGTGAGCCTCATTGTACTTCTACCCTTCCCCTTCACCATGAACCTTGGCAATACTATTACTCTATATGTGCTTTTGTTCTTATCATACTCCCACCTTAGTGCTTCCAAGTTGATTTGTTTGGTTATTGTATACACCTAAAATTGGTCTGGAGCATCCGATTAATTAAATACAAATTATTTGATTAATTATCCTAATTTCCTCTACTTTTGAATAAATAAAAATATTTATTTATATAGTTCACATTTAAATTCATCTTAATTAAATTAAAAAAATTAAATACTTTGTTCGATTTAATTATCAAATCCCTATTTCAATCTATCACATCCATCTTAAATTAATTAAATAAAGATCAAAACACTTTATTGATTAATTGCCATATTCTTTTGTCTAATTTAATAAACAACTATCCTATAGTTCATTTTATTAAATTATTTATCCCTCTCTTGCTAATTTAAATAAATCAAAAATATTTGAATTAAAGCACAAGGAATATTCCATCTATATTCTCTCAAAAATGAATTAGATATCCTATGTCTAAACCATGTCTAAAATATATCAAAATTAATTGATTGAAAATTCACGGGAAGTTTTGGAGACAAATTGGAGACAAATTGGGAATTTGATCTCTCAATCCTCCTCCATCAATCCTTCCTCTTATCTTGCCTGGTGTTTTCATGGGTAGAGACAATCTCCATCTTTCTCTCAATCTCCTCCATCTTTCACCATTCAATTCTCCAGATTGAATCCAAGCCTCTCAATGTCTTCCCTATGCATTTCTACAGCCAGGAAATCTATAAATATAGCCTCATTGAACCAAGAAAAGGATCCAGATAATCAAGTTTATGCACTCTTACTCTGCAGGAATTCAAGCACTCAAGCATCAAGCATTCAAGCATCCAAGCATTCAGCAAATCAAGTTTCAATATCATGGCTGCAATTATCTGTTTCATGTCAGTCCATGCTTAGTTTAATTTATTTATCATATAGTATTGTCATATTCAATTCCATATCATTGCATTAGCATCATCTCATTCTTTGAATAGTCATTTTAATAGTCTTATTTGCTTAAACAATCTGAGAGCAATCAGGATTTAATAAATCTTTGGAGATAGAGAGTAATATGACGCTTTTGATAGATAATTCCTTTGAATTGATTCATTTAACTTGTCTATTGATATAATGTCGTATTAAGAAGTGTCTTTTGTGCTTATTCACTTATTCCACACTTACAATTTGGTGCCCACCGTGGGGCATTAACCCCAATTCTTCCCAAATTTGCAAATTTTCTAGAAAGTATCACACAGGTTCTTGACGTCTTTTTCTTGTAGCGCTTTCGATCAAAATTTCAGCATTTTCAACTTTGGTGCTTCTGGTCACTGTTTTAGCGCATTGGGTGATTTAGCGCTTCCATGGAAAACTTTGACGCTTTGGTGTCCTGATTCGGCGCTTTTGGGTTTTAGCGCATCAGGTAACTATTTTAGCGCCTTGGTGCAATATTCCAGCGCATTTTGTAAAATCGGTCTGGATCCGACGCATCCGCGGCCAGATTTTATTTTTTTCATAGTTGGACTAAAATTAATCAATCTAGGACAGTCACGTCAAAGTTCTTAAAATATATCAATCCTAGGATAGTCACTTTCTTGTTTTTCTTAAAGAAAATTTATCAATCCTAGGGTAGTCACCACATTTTTACAGTACAAGTTAAAAAGAACAAACATGATTTCTGTGAAGCAACACCTTCACTTAGATTAGAAAATTTCTTTTTGGGCTTAAAACAAAGACAAAATTATATGTTGTGCCTATGGTGATTAGGCTTATGCTCTCCCCTTAACTGGGTGACCAAAGTGCCAGATTCACTTTTACTTCATGTCATTTACACTTTATTAAATCCTTTAGCAGGCCTACCGTAGTGGGAAAAAGTACTCACCCTACGGGAACGACCTAAGTGGGAACAACCAAAGCCAAGTTTTCTAACCCACTACAATAAAAATGCAAGTTGTTGATGAAAGTCCAACTTGATGGTAGTGAGCAAGATAACAATACCCAAAATATTTTTTCTAAAGATTGGGAGGTCTCCTGAGGGAGTTTATCTATTTGCCACACCGAACGAAAACCCTATCTATGAACCGTAGAGTAGTTTCTCGGCGAGTTAGTATCCATACATTGTCATACTCACGGTGCAAGGGGAGAGAAGAATCTACCCCCAAGACACTCACCATATAATTACCAAGGACCACTTGCTCAAGGGATTTGGTATCCACTTTCGTCACTTTGAGTACATGCCTGACAACGACAAAAACACGGGCACCCTCTAGGGGGTGACACGACTGTGTGAGTCAATGTAATTCAAGATGTGGGCTGTGAGTATAATGATGACCTACTTGTCCTTAAGTGCGAGTCTATTTGATTTGTGTACAATTGTCAAAACAACCCTTCAAAATCAATAAGAATCATTCGTGATTCTTGAACATACACGATCTATTCAGTTAAAACAAATATTCACAATTGCTTGCTATGTTTTCACAAATTCATTAATATCAGATTTAAGATCATCTTGAAAACCAAAAAATTCAAGCTATATAAGAAAATCCATGCTGTGAAAGTGGAAGTCCACCATGTTCTTCAAGAGAAAAATCAAAGTCACAAAACCCAAGAAACCTCTCAGTTATAGAAATAAATTGAGAAAACAACGTTTTCTATATCAAAATCGGAAACTCTTTTTACAACATAGAACATTCATTCACTGATATCATGATTTTGCTAGGGGTCACACATTAGATTATGCGATAGAACCACTCTATTCATGAGCCTTCTTTCAAAGAAGAGCTCTCACTCAGTATCACAACCGTAGTCAGCGCATACATCCTTCTTATCTTCCGCAATCCCTGATACAGTATGCCACAAGGCTAGATCAGGTTTTACAATAGAGATATGTAAACTTCTATTTTTTAGCATTCTGGAAACCTGTTTCAACGCTTCTAGTCACTGTTTTAGAGCTTATAATCTATAATTTAGCATTTCATCGAAATAGCGCTTCTATCAAATTCTACAACGCTTTCATGCACTATTTCAACGCTTTCATTAAAATAGCGCTTCCATCAAAATATATAGCGCTTCTATCATTTTCTACAGTGCTTTCGAGCACTGTCAAGATAGTGCTTCTGTCAAGATAGTGCTTCTATCACCTATTTCAGCACATCAGAACTCTGTTCTAGTGCTTCTATGAAATAGTGCTTTTGTCCTCTGTTTTAGCACTTTCAAAACAGAGAGTTCAAAATTTTTACCAGTCAATCAGTCTGTCATTTTATCCATATTTTTCATCAGAATCAAAATTTCTTTTTATCAGAATCACTATCTATAGACCAAAAATAGATAGGTTTATACAAACTTTGAATCTTATCAACTAAAACAAGATCTTGCAAATCACAAGTGTCAAAATCAAATACACAATCGATTACTACACTGAAGTTTCATCATTAGGATACTATCATCCTTCATCACGAAACTAAGTATAGTAATCAAATTTTTAACATAGCCAAACCAATAACATCAGTCATCTTATTCAACTTTGTTAAAAGTTCAAATTGACATATTCTAGCAAATAAGATCAACATTTCGAAAGAAAGGGTCAAATTTTGTATGCCAATATTCACTAGGTCCCAAAAATAGAGACTCTTAGAGCAAGAAATTTTAAAATCCCAAGCAATGGCAGAGGAAAATCCTTGGAACAATTTGAACCGAAACGATAAAAATGAAATAACTCTAGAGGACATCCAAGCAGCTCAACAAGATCCCAAGTTTCATATATTTATGGAAAAGATTTTAGAACAAGATATGGAGAAATATCTTTTGATGTTGGCTGAATCAGGTGCCAAACTTCCTAAAGACTTTGACGTAAACCGTTTGAAGGAAGCACCTACCACAAGTGAGACTAAAATTTTGCAACCTACACAAATGATAGATCTAGTTGTTGCTTTAACATCTCAAATTCAACTGTTACAACAACAAATACAAGATATGACGAAAGGGACTACCAAAAGATATGTGATACAAGATATTTGTCCTTATCCTTTCGACACAATGGTTGGCTTGATACCTTTTCCAAGACATTGTGAGATCCCAAAATACAATAAGTATAATGGAAGAATGGATCCAATTGATCACATAAGGGAATTCAAAAGAATGAGTCTTGAGTTTTCCCAAGAGGAGACTTACTTAATGAGACTATTCCCAAGGAGTTTGGGAGGATCATGCATGGAGTGGTTTTCAAAGTTATAACCCAGTACAAGAACTTTTGAGGAACTCATCAATAGATTTATCTCTCAATACTCCTTCAACATCCAACATGATGTAAAAATCAAGGATCGTTATAATCTAAAGCAAAACAAGGGGGAAACGTTCTTATCTTTTCTCCAAATATGGCGACGCTTGTTCGCTAGATATCTTAGATCTATTCCTGAGGAAGAAAAGATAGAGTTGTTTATTGACAACTTAATAGACGAAATGAGTTATAGACTGGAACTACAATGTCCTCCCACATTCGAGAAAGTCATCGACAACGGTCTTAAAATTGAGGAAGCATTGGTCAAAAGAGGATTTATCGAACATTTCAACGATAAATCAAACAACACAGGTAACTCCCAAATCAATACTCAAGCAACGATAAGCCAAAATTTTGGCAAAAGAATCACAACATGACTATCAACGAAACAACAAATGATTCCTCAAATATCAAACCAGTTTTTAACTTGACAACATCTACATCAAAGAATCAAAACAATGATCAACTTGTCAAGCCAAATATCATACATAACAATGAGATTGTCAAGATGCAACCATATCAGAAACCATCAAATCGGCGAAGGTTCACACCTTTAGGCCAATCGATAGAATCCACAATGAAAGAACTAGTCGCTAGTGGCCTTATCAGTGCAAGGGAAGCTTGATTCTGGGATCCTAAGGTCAAACCACCATGGTGGAATGATGCTGATTATTGCAACTCCCATAATACCAAGGGTCACAAAACTAATGATTTTATGGAGTTGAAACATGCGATACAAGTTTTGATTGACAACAATAAAGCATACGTGGAAACACTGCAAAACAACAACGATCACTCGGCTTTCAAAGACCCTTTTCCAAACTATGAAAAAGGAGCATCTTCATCTTCAAACAAAAAAGGGAAGAATATAAACATGTCTTTGACATAACAATCCTTTGTCTATCTGGAATAGAGAGTGATCACATAGTTGGCCACAACATTGATGGACCCAAAATCAACAACACTACTCCATTGGACTTACTCCCGAACATATCAAACTCTGATAATCAAATCAATGTCATAAAAATTAGAGAATGTTAAGAGCATCAACCAGTAAATGTAATGACTAGGGGGAAAGCCAAGGTCATGCTAAAAGGAATTGGGTTTACACACGCAGTTCCACCTCCATCACACTATAACATCATCGATCAATTGCAAAACATTCCTGCTTAGATATCGATACTAGAACTCCTTAAAATATCACCATCACATAAGGAGGTTCTCGAACAAGCTTTAGTTGCCACTATGGTACCAAAGAATCTCGATGTGTGTCAATTTCAAGCTATGGTGGGACATTTGACTACCCCACATTGTCTATCATTCTCCAAACATGATGATATCTCGCTAAACCATCCCCATAATACAACACTCCATATTGAACTCTTAATCCACAATCACCATGTCAAGAGAGTCTTAATAGATGGGGGAGCTGGTCTGAATATTTGCACTCTCAAGTTAATCCATGCAATGAGATATTCAGATGATGCTATTGATTCTCATAGAAAAATGACTATCAAAGCATATGATGAAGAAGAGAGATCGTCTAAAGGCTTGATTGTATTACCCATCCAAGTGGGGCCCATGATGAAACATATCGCATGCCAAGTGTTGGAGAAGGAATTAACATACAACATTATCTTAGGTCGACCATGGATCCATGAAATGCAAGTAGTACCTTTGACATTGTTGATGGTTAAAATGACACAAACAACATTAAAACAAAATATTTCTACTCTATTTCTCTTGAAAAAGAAAGACAACATGTAGTAGCCTAACTCCCAAGGTCCTGGTAGTTGGTTTTCAACTGTCTGATGTCACTCAATTGGTTTATGCAACTATAATATTCAAGGGGCCTATGCTGGTAACAAAGGATTCAAGCTATAACTCTTTTTATCGAAATAGTTCCTGTAAATCAATGGGTTTTAAATAAAAGAAAAAGATAGAACAAAGGGGTAAACCAATAAGTATGAACTGAATTTATCTAGTATCTAGACATATACTTTCAACGATGAATGTTTCCTAACAGATCATAAAAACCATAAGATGATACAGTCTGTAGCATAATCTATACCACTGCATACATTTTAGGTGCTTAATTAACTTCACAATTACCCTTCACAAATATTTCAAGGATTTCAAAACAACACACATTCATTCATCATCAAAATTATAGATCAATAGACCTTTTAATAACTTCAACTCAATGACAATCTAATAAGATGATCCTTAAATCTGATTCCTTCAAATGACTTTCATCATTCAAGAAACTCTTATGTTTAGCACAATCACTGCATACAGATAGATCATAACTTTATCAACCTTATCAAACAAACAATTTAATTCCAAACACCATCTTTTGAGTAAACCTGTAATTCTATTAATTGTAAAAGATTTAAGTACAATGTATCTTTGCAAAAACTCTACAAAATTCTATCTCTTAGCATTAGCTAAGCCAATCCAATTCTCAATTAGCCAACCTCTACAATGTGATACCCATCTGGTATTTATAGCTATACAAAAAGTTCGAACCTCACTTCTATTTTAGGCATTCCACCTTTTTAGGAATTCAAACTCTCTTGGAAACTCAGATCAATTTGATCTTGAGTTCTTACATTAGACTTTTATTCTTAACTAAAAATAGAAGATAGAATAGAAGAGGAAGTCATGCGCTCAAAAAACTATTAGTGCTATATGCATGCAACATGCAAAGAAGGAGAACATTATGCATGCAAGAATTCATGCATGTGAAGCTGGATCTGCACTGAACTCCTCATAACTGGTGAAGACTTGTTGTAAAGTATCTATATCTGGCCCATCAATCCAGTTATCTTCAAATTTGATTTGATCCAACTCAACTGCAGCAAACTCTTTCATACTTTTCATCTTTATCAATTCTCTCCCTGCAGCTTTTATCTCTTCCTTGACTTCTACAAGCTGATCTATTACCAAGTCTCCCCCATCATCCTTCTCCTGCATGAGTCCTCGAAATATTTCATTCCACTTCTCTTTAACCTGAATCAAAGGCATGCCATCTTTTGTCATTACATTCACATCTACAATTATGGCCATGACCGCTTCCAACTGCTCCGTCAACTTATTAACTACTTCCTGAATCTCATCCTTGTGTTTGCTCAAAAATTCAGTTCTAAACTTGAGTATGCGAGAAGTCTTGTCTACAAAGTCTTTGTTATCATCTTCAAGTATAGATTGTTCTAGAAGAGTAGTTAGAGGCAATGTATTTATCTTTTCTAACTTTTTACTATACTCCTTATACTCTTCTTCTTGTTTTTCTGATGCCTCAATGTATTGATGCATCTCTTTTATTACTCCCTCTACTTCTTTTTAGGCCTCAAATCCTTTTGTTAAAACCTCACCTACCTCGTGGTCCAATTAGTCTATCCATTTATCTACCATCTCCGCCTTACCTCTAACTTGCACCAAATCATCTACCTCCTTTTTGCTTAACAAAATAGGAGTCTCAATGGCTGCAACTTGTTGTGACCTTGGAGAGGAGACACTTTTCAAGAATGAATGTAACTAATCCAATTGAGCCTTAAGCTCATCTTTCTTTTGTTTTTCCTTCATCATTCTTGATTTAGTTGTTGAAGCCACCACATCAATCAGATTCATTTGTTGATTTCTAGTAGGTCTTCCCAAATTAACCGCACTCAATTGATAGTCTGTTAGCTGCATATCCCCTACCTCCTTTTCAGTCATAGGCATGGCACATTCAACAACTATCTCCCCTTTATTTGTGAGTCTAGTAGAATGTAAGATTTTAGCCTTCTTCTTAGGCCTTTCCTGTTCAATTTCCTTCATCATGTCCTCCCAATTAAGAGGTTGAGGAGGTGTTCTGGCTCTTTTCTGTAGGTCTAACTTCAACCATATAGGAGCATTGGGAGTAGTCATCATCATGGAAGAGGAAGTAGCAATTGTAGAGGATGGCTGAACATTTACCTCAGGTTGAGAATCAACCTTTGCTTTTTCTTGTTGCTCCTGTAGCACATGCATCTGCACCAACTTCTCAGCCTCTTCTCTATCTCGTTGTTCCTACATTTTCTTGTCTTCTTCTTCTTTCCTCATTCTCTCTTCTTCCATCTGATCCTTCTCTAATTTCTCTTTTTCTAAGGCCTCTCTTTCCAACCGTTCTGCCTCCAAAGCTTTAAGTTTTGCAGCTTCAACATCTTCTTCCTTTTGCTTCCTAATTAGCTCTTCGGCCTCTTTTTCTTTCCTTATCTTTTCTGATTCTTCCTTTTCTATCCTTTCCATTTCTAAGGCTATGAGCTTCTCTGCCTTTTCCCTTTCTTCTTCAGCTTGCTGTTTCTTTATTAGCTCTTCAGCATCTCTTTCCTTTCTTAGAGCTTCAACTTCTTGTTCTTTCTGTCGAGCTTCCTCTGCAAGCTTCAATCTAGCAACCAGGGCTTCCTTTTCCCTTCGGTTTCTTGCTTTCTCTTCCTCAAGATCATGGATTTTCTATATCAATTCCAATTTATCATTTTCTGCTTTGACCTTGAGCTCATGCTCTCGTTGCCTCATTCGCTCCTCTATTTTATCAGTTGCTGTCCTTGTTTCAATTTGTTTTTCCTTTAATTGCTACTGTTGAAGTAGAGCATCAGCTTACACCTTAGCATCTATTTCCTTTTGCTTCTCCACTGCAGCCCTTGCATCAGACTCTTTTGTAGCATCTTCAAATAGTTTCCATTGCTCTTCTTGTGTCAGAATGTGCTCAATAGTATGCCCTAAAGGCATGTTTTCTTGCAAATCCGTTTCTGACAGAGTCTCATCTGAATCTATCTCAACTTCTACAAATTCTTCCTCCCCTTCTTTTCCTTTAGCAGCTTCAGCCATAGTATGAAGAGTTCCTTCTTGAAATTCTTTACTTTTCTTTCTTGTGAGTGGGGCTTGTATGGATGACTCACCCAATGTGGCTGTAGAAACAACAAATACTATTGGAACATCTCCCTCTGGTGCCTCTTCTTCTTCATCGACCACCTCAAGTTCTATTTCTTCAACATCAGGAGGAAAGAATTCCAATGGCTCTTTGGGAGGTGTCTTTCTTTTAATCTTCATGTTTCTTAAGGACTGGTCCTTGAGGAGCTTGAGTTCTCAACATTAACCATTGCACACTTCTATCCAAGACTGTTCTTCCAATTTTCTTAATATCAATTGTTTCTTCCTCATTCCAGTCTATTGGATCTAAGCTTTTGGTACCAATGTTCAAGGCTTCATATGAGGGATCTAATACAATTCCATCATCCACCAAAGTGTCAGGAATATTTTCTTTAATACCAAGCTCTGACATGAGTGAGACTGATAATCTCTCATAATTATTCTTCCTCAAGTCATAATCATCCTGCCTATCACACCAAAAGTCCTCTAACAAATTAAAGTGTTTAGTTAACACTGAAGGTAATAAAGCATGCATTTTATCCCTTGGATCAAAATACTTTCGAGCTGTATACAATCCCAATTTCAATTGTATCAACTCATTACAAAACACCTTCGCTCCGTTCAAATGTTGACAATTATATTCACCCAGTGTCATGGGAAATTTATGGCATCCTGTCTTGTGCTTCATCCCAAACCTAGTATTAACTCCAATGGCTTGATACACAAACTCCATAAGCACTATTCTATTACTGCAGCATCTTGGAAGTAAATGCGGATGGCCTTCAAAACCAAATAATCTAAAGTATGTAAATTTGGGGTATTGGATATACCAACTTCCCCATTCAACAATAAAAGCCATAGCCTCTTGACTTAACCTGTATCCTGTATCTCCACTCAACTGGTTGATAACCACATATAAAAATGCATCATTGACTCTTCTAAAATGAGTCTAGCAACCTGAAGAGATAATTGATTGTAGTGCTCCCATACTTTCTTTTGTCCATCCAAAACTCCCATTATACCTACTCTGTTTAATCCTGAAAAAATCCCCAATCTTGCTGCAACATAAACCACATAAGATGTCATGAAGAAAGATTTAGTCTTTCTAACCCTTGTGAGCTGATCATGTATGGCATCATAAACAATCATTGACCAATCAAATTGGTAATCACCCTGAAAGATTACTTGAATAAAATGAAGCATCCATTCCTTGAAGTGGAAGGCATCCCTCTTCCCAAACACTCTAGACAACATTAATATCAAATCAGATATCTCCTTCTTGAAATCTACCCTCTTTGGCTGGTCTACAAGCTTGCTTAAAGATTTCTTCTCTGTGCTTAACCACTTTTTATTTAAGTGAGACTTATTGGAGTCTTTATGCTTGCTATATTTCTCCAATGCCTCTACTTCAGTTAACTGTACCAAGTTCTTGGGATCAGGAACATTAAATATGCTTTGGAACATTTGCGGAGTAAGATCTATAATCACATTATTTTGTGAATCCATGCATAATCTTGTAGCAGGATTGTAGGTACTGGCTACTATCAATATCAACTCTAGACACTGGATTGATAAAGGAAACACAGTGATATGTGCAAGACCGGAATCAACAATCCTTTGTGTTCTCCTTGTCAAGTTTGCTCATTCTACAAAGGTCTCTTCATGTAATTCTTCAAAGCTATACTGGCCCAGATTAGTATCTGTGATATCTGACCAGTCTGATTCCACCTTGCTCACTTTCACCACTGAATTCCTATGATCATACCTCAATGTATAAGGCAGCTGTTCTGGTTTCACCTTCTTTATTTTTGGTGCTGTCTTTGATGTTCCAACCGGTTGATTCCTTCGAGCAGCCTCTCTTGATGTTCCTGACATCTTTCAATTTTCTTGCAAGAAAACCTCTAATTAGATCTTTAGATATCATCATAAAACATGCTTTTAAAACATACTTGTTACACATACATCAGAGTTAGAACCAGACAAAAGCTCAAAACAATCTCTTTTACAAAACTGGCGAACTCGGAGCAAAAACCGATATAGAAACTTCACCTAATAACAAACAGGCTCGGAGTCGGAGTCGGGGAAGTTATCAGAACCGGGATCGGAACAAAAAACAGTTTTGGTTTTCTTCGAATTTTCATTTTCTCCATATTCTATTTACATTCCGCCTCCGCCTCTGATTTGATCATTGTTACTTTGAAGAAAGACTTTCCCATTATACGCGGAGCCGGAAACGGGATGAAACATGGAATCGATACCTTTTGTAAAACAAATCTTTCAAGTCCATAATCCATTCCAATCCCGCCTCCACCTATGTTAATCATGATGTCATCAAATACTTTATTCATTTTCAACACAATTTCATGATTAAGACCTAGGCCGCTATAAAATGGCAAAGGAGCTTAAAACTCTTCACCCATATGACCGTGGGGAACAATTGCTCTCTAAGATATCATCATTTTTTTTAAAAATCATTTTAAAAGCGATTATAGAGACCAACAAAACCCTAATCTAACAAACCTAACAAAAACTAGGGCACAGGTTTAAACCCTGCCATTCTACCAGACGACGAAACCCTAATTAACTTTAATCTACACTAACTCACTGTAAAATCTCTAATCTACCTCACTGTAACTTCTAATCTAACTAACGCCATTAAAAACCTAAAACCTAAATCTAACTCACTGCAAACCCAAAATAAACACGACGCAATCACGATTAAGACATGAAAGCCACAATGCCCAAAAATAGAAAGAAATGACATGATAAAACAAGAAAACAAAGATTTAAAGTAAAACAAACAAGATAAAACAAGAACCTGCTCATTCAATCACATCGATGATCATAGAATTGCTTTAAAACACAATGATTGAACATGCGAGCAAATATAAAGCAAAACACAACAAACAACAAAGATAAAAGACCTACCTCAAACGCAAACAAACCCGCACTAACCTTCTAAATCAATTCGCACACAACGACCCCCTGCTCTATCTCGATCAATTTGCTCAAAATGAACTCTGCTACTGCTCTTTCGTGCTCTTAGATCTTTAACAGTAACAATAATGATCGGCTTAACCCTAAATAAAGGTAAATATGTGAATTTCTACCTACACCGGCAACCATCATTAATGCATTTAAAGCACAATAAAGGCAGAGTCGGAACTGTAAGAGAACAAACACTCGTCTACAGTGTGCTTTAGTCAAAAAGTCAATGACAAAAAGTGGCGGGGGCGGAACTAAGATGGAATCGGGATCTCAAATTTATAAAATTTCCAAACCTCATTCCCATTCCAGCTCCACGTCCGACAACTAAAAACAAATACAAAAAGTTAAATAAAAGACCAACCTAATAAAACAAAACACAAAAACTGAGACAAAACAAAAATAAAAAGGTAGCGGAGGCGGGATCGGAATCAATTGTGATTTTGTAAATTTTGATAACAACCATCGCAATTCCCACTCTGGCTCTACTTCCGCTAAAGACCAAAAACAAAGGCAAAGAAAAGACTATCGGGATAGAACCAAAAACAAGCCTCAAAAGAACTTTCAGAACCCGATTCAGTTTCGGTTCCGATTCCGACAGAGAAACCAAAGAAAAACAAAGTATTGGCAAAACTAGACTCCAAACTTTGTTTCAAAAACAACTAAGTACAAAAATAACAAAGGGGGACCCATTTTGACCAAGGCAAAAGATGGGGTGGTTATGCAAGGCACAATAGACATATCATCAATGTTTGAAGTTCCCAGTAAATGGATGAGAGGTGACTATATCTGCTGATTACAATCACCCTCAACATTGTGATACCCTTAGGATCTCTCAAGATACCTTCATACCACACAACAGGGAAGCATCATCATCCAAAGACGAACAATGTCCAAGCATCACTACTAAATGGGTAGAAAAGAAGGGTAAAGAAAAAGAGACAAGTCATGTTGAAATTTAATCAACAGATAAATCGGATCAACAAAATTCTTTTTCACACAAGTTCCAAGGGAAAACCCAACTGAAGGACAAAGGAATGGGAACATATTCTATGGAGCAATCACTTAACCTATCATAGTTAATGCCATCTCCTAGAACATATGGTCAACCGTTTATGATAAAGTCTCAAACATCATTACCAGTTACAGCTCTAGACGAAAGGTTTGTCAAAAAGGGTACAATAGAGGATGAAACAAGCAACAAAGCAATTCTGGATTGGATATACAAAGATGAGGAACCCTCTACATCAGATATCAGTATTAAAAATGTCACCATCAACACCGATAAATATGGAAAAGGAAAGCCTATTTTAGAAAAAATGGGATATGAAGGAAAATGACCCATTGGATTAAGAAAGGATGGAATCACAGATCCTATTACACCCCTCACTCTCCACATAAAAGAGAAGCTAGGAGTAGGATATTCTGATGAAGACAAGCAGGAGCTAACAAAGACAGCTGTAGAAAATATCCTTTTGTTTTGGGATGGCTCCGAAACAGACTCAAATGAATATGATTGGGAATTGTATTCTGATCTATTTTTCAATGATATTCCAGTCGATGTGATTCAAAAATATGTACTGATGTGTGAGGAGGGCCAAGGATCTGGGTCTAGACCACTTGTGGAAGGTTCACTAGATATCGATGATTCGAGTGGGGACGAGCAGACTTCGAGTGGACTAGGCGATTTGGAAGAAAGTACCATCACGGACCTCAATATTCCAATAAATGATTATGATGAAATGGCTATCCACACCCTTACATCCATCACCTTGCAAAAATATGATAACCAAATGCCATTAATCCATCCTAAACTCATTGACTGGGAACCTATTGAACCTTTGAATATACCAATATTTACAAACGATGATGCCATCATAAACTTCCTATGTCATGCTGAACTTGGTACAAATTCTATCTGTAATACTCATAACAACATGACTCAGAAGGAGGGTGTCAAATCTTCCAGTTGCAAAAATAACAATAGGGAAAATAGATCTAATGGTGAAAACCATTCTATGGCAGCATTAGATCTGGAAAAAGTAAAAATAAAGAACGCATCTAACAGTGAAAACCTCTTTGAGGCACTGAAGGATGGAAGATTTGACACTCTTTCGAAACACATCATGAAAGATCATCAGTCCTAGTGGAACTGACACAGTCTTTGAATATTGGCACTGAAGACAAGGCAAAAATCTTACATCTGGCGGAATCCATGACATAACAAGAAAGACCGAAATTCATCCAATTATTTAAACAAAGAGGCATCAACTTCGCTTGGTCATATTTTGATATGCCAGGATTAGACTCAAATTTGCTTATGCATCACTTGTCTTTGCCCGCAGGAATCAAGCCTATCAAGCAAAAATTAAGAAAAATGCATCCTCACATTGCATTGATGGTCAAAACGGAGCTAAAGAAATTATTGGATGCTGGATTCATATGGTCTATAGACCATGCCGAATGGATATCGAACCTTGTACCTATTTCAAAACCAGACAATAGTATCAGAATATGTATAGATTTCAGGGACCTAAATAAAGCATGTCCAAAGGATGATTTTTCACTACCGAACATAGACATCATCATGGACTTAACAGCTGTGCATGCCATGTTGTCAATCATGGATGATTTCTCAGGATACAATCAAATAAAAATAGCTCCCAAAGATTAGGAAAAGAAAACTTTCACATGCCCATGGGGAACCTTCTGCTGGAACGTCATGCCATTTGGTCTAAAGAACGCAGGAGCCACTTATCAAAGAGCAATGAAAACAATATTACATGATATGATACACACCTTCATGGAAGATTACGTGGATGATATCTTGGAAAAATCTACTACTAGAGAAGGACATCTGCATATCCTAGAAAAAATCTTCACACAAATGGAGAAATTTAATGTCAGGTTAAACACCAAGAAATGTGTCTTCGGGGTCACATCAACAAAACTTCTAGGGTACATTGTCTCAGAAAAAGGCATAGAAGTGGATCTAGCAAAAGTCAAAGAAATTATGGAGATGCCACCTCATAGGAACATAAGTCAACTCAGATCACTACAGGGAAGGCTCCAATCAATCAGAAGATTCATCTCCCAACTAGCGGATAAAATTCATCCTTTCAATCATCTATTGCATAAGAACATTGTTTTCAAATGGGATGAAGGGTGTGAAACAACATTCAATCAAATCATGCAGTATCTAATGTCACCACCCATTCTCATGCCACCAATAGAAGGATGACCACTCATATTATACATTGCGACGACAGATATCTCATTGGGGGCACTTTTAGCGCAAGACGATAATGATGGAAAAGAACATGCTATCTACTATATCAGCCAGACATTGAATGGATATGAAATCAATTACACTTTCATAGATAAATCTTGCTTGACGGTGGTATTCCCTAGTCAATAGCTGAGACACTACATGTTAACTCATACAATCAAGTTAATAGAAAAGATCGATCCTTTAAAGTATCTACTCAGTAAAGTTTCCCTAATAAGTAGACTGGCAAAGTGGGTCATGCTATTAAGTGAATTTGACATTCAGTATGTAGAGAGAAAGGAAATCAAGGGATAGGCAATCGCCGAACAATTAGCAGAGGCAACTTTACCATATGATCAACCAATGACGATGGAGTTTCCAGTTGCAGATATTCTGACAATAATGCCCCAACAATGGGTATTATATTTTGACGGATCATATACACAGGGAGGATCAGGAGTAGGAATCTTGTTCATTTCTCCACAAGGACACACCATTCCAAAATCATATCGATTAATGTTCCAGTGTACAAATAATGTGGCAAAATATGAAGCATTAATCATTGGGGTCAAAATAGAAATTCAGTGGAAAATCACGGACTTATAGGTATATGGGGATTCTCAACTAGTTATTTATCAAGTAAATGACGAATATAAAAAAAAAGATGAGAAGTTGAGGCCCTACAAGCAACAAATAGATAATCTAAAATAATCCTTTGTCAGTATCAATTTTGATCAAATCCCAAGAGCTGAGAACAAAGCTACGGACGCTATGGCTACAATTGCTTCATTACTACAATTGCCTGAGAAATGTGTTTGTTATGAGTTTATGGTAGAACAAGTATCATGTCCTTCCCATAATAATAAAAAATCCGCTACCATCTACCATATCGAAACCACAAAAACCTCCATCTATGAAACAATCTATGCCTATTTGAAAAATGATATCCTTCCTCCTGACTTATCTAGGAACCAAAAATGAAACTTCATTCGCCAATCCGCTCGACATACTTTAATTGTCGACATACTTTATCATCGAGGTCTTGATGGTACTTTACTCCGATGTCTAGAACACAATGAATCTGAAATGGCCCTATGAGAGGTTCACGAGGGTATTTGTGGCACTCACTCGAGTGGGATAACTCTAGCTAAGAAACTCCTCTGTTTGGGATATTATTGGCCATGCATGGAGAAAGAATCCTATCAGTTTGTTAAGAAATGCCAAAAGTGTCAGATTCATAGCAATTTGATTCATGCACTAGCACAAGAACTACATCCCTTCACATCAACATGGCCTTTTTGCCAATGGGGCCTAGATCTGGTAGGAAAAATAAATCCATCTTCATCTAATGGACACAAGTTCATTATAACAGCTACAGAATATTTCACAAAATGGATTGAAGCAGTACCTGTTACTACCATCACTGGGAAGCAGATCTCCTCTTTCATTTTAAACTACATAATATGTCAGTATGGAATCCCTCAATCATTTATCATTGATAATGGATGACCATTCAAGAATCAAGATGTCCAAGAGCTATGTGATAAATTTCATATCCAACATCGGTTTTCAACACCATACTATCCTCAAGGGAATGGCCAAGCAGAGGCCTCAAACAAAATAATACTCAAAATTCTCAAAAAGACGGTTAATGATGTTGGACATGACTGGCATGTCCAACTCAATCCTGCACTATGGGCCTATAGAACAAGCATCAGAACACTAACGAGAGCTACACCATATGCCTTGGTATATGGGTTAGAATCCATATTGCCAATTGAAGTTGAGATTCCATCCCTTCGTGTATCACTCAGAGGCATCATATCAGATGAAGACTATAGGGTCTCTAGACTGCAAGAAATGGAGTTGTTGGATGAGCATCATCAACAAGCTATTAACCACCTAATGACTTATCAACAAAGGATGTCAAGAAGTTACAACCACAGGGTAAAGCCAAGGATCTTTCAAGTAGGTGATTTGGTACTAAAAGAAAACCCTAGGAATCAGCAAGACAAAGAGAAGAAAGGAAAATTTGAGCCTAACTAGCTTGGTCCCTTTGTCATCATGTCAGTATATGGATCAGGTGCATATCAGCTATCAACATCAGAAGGGGATTTTTTCGATGAACCTATCAACACTATTCATCTCCGAAAATTCTATGCTTGAATCTCCTAGTGCACAGGTCAAACTTCTGAAAATTGTTTCCTTGATGAAAACCTAGCAAACAGGCATCTTGGCAACACAATAATACATAAAAAATAGAACACTACAAAAAAAAAAGAAAAAAGAAACATGAGAAAAATACAAAAACACGAAGAGTGTAATTAAAGCATATGGTGAAAACCTGGAAACAGGCATCGTATGTGATTCTAAGATCAAATTTCCCATCTATTTTGATATATATCAAGATCATTAGTCTGGTAGTCAATACCATTTCATATCATGCCAGTCATCTTAGCATCTTTGCATCTGTATCAAAATCATTTTCAAATAGTTAAGTATCACTCTAATGCTTGGGGGCAACATTTGGATATCACTAGAGGCAACAATAACATCGATTTCACCAAAGGGCGAATACATTATAGCATAGAAACAAAAACAAAGATCAAAGCGCAACGTTAGTCATCGTCAGAAGGACATCAACCATCCATATCATTATCAAAAATCCAAAAACATGTCAAAAAGTTAAGTCTAAAAAGCAACATCCAAAAAAAAAAAACATAGGTATGTGTCGGTCAAACTACATAGTCTCTGTGTGTGTAACGTAGGCAAGGCTAATCTTAAATCAGCCCCTGAGACCCCTAAGATAGGTTACTAGATTAGGTCTTTGGTCCAAAATCTCAAAAATCCAAAAACATCACAAAATCAGGATGGATGATCTAAAATCTGAATAATGAATGAAACACTCTAAGTAAACACTAGATAAAATAACTTTTGATTATCATTTCTTTGGATTTTTTCAATGATGTATTGAACTAGAGGAACAAAGAAAAAGAATGATGTTTTTATTATCTACTGTCTGTAAGTTAATCATATCTGTATGAATTGTCGGGGGATGTGCTATGCAAATGTATCACCGATGACATTCAAAATTCACACACTGAAATGATTAACCACTGCCTATTTACGCAATGAATGCTCAGGTCATCTCAGTTCAATTATACCTAGGTGCTTGTGTTCGCTTGCAATATCAAAAATCAAAAATCATGAAAGAAGTACTCAGGTCGTCATTGGTTTAACATATACCATTGACACTTGTATTCACTTTCAACATTCAATAAAGCTCTATGATGACAAAAAGCACAAAGATATTGTTAAAATGACAATCGCTTTGCATATAGTTGCATGTTAAAATTAGATTGCATTCCTCATTTTGCATTATCTGCAGAGTATTTTTTGCATAAAGGGTTCCAATAAATGATTAACTAATCCACAAATCAGACTGAGTATACTTGACATAAATCCAAAAATCATCAAAAAATGCAGGAATCATCATCTCATCATTTTGTTTCATCATTACATCATCCATTTTATCATTCATACATCAAATAAATTATGAATTAAATTGTGCCATAGGGTACATCATGTTCATTTTTACCATTATTCTCTTTACATATTTACATTATCATCTATCCAACACAAATATGCATACATTATTTACCATCCATACAATAAATAAAATCACGTCATTATTATCATTACATCCATTACATTATCATTCATTATAAGATCATCATTTTAATCATCATCATATTAACATAAAAAAACATCTATCCATCCATCCAAACATACATCACATCATACATCCATATATCATCTATTGTACACATACATTTATCCTTACATCATTACAATATAATAAAATCATCGCATATTGCATACATCACATAATAAATACATCCATCACATAGAAATCACAAACCATCATCATATCATATAAACTGCATCTCATATATATATCAAGTGTCAAGTATACAATGAAGTATGGTCTAAAAATACATCATCAACAATAAGCTACATACATCATGGAGGTTCACAATAGCATCTACGATTTGCTACTGCCAGAGTATGTAGGACCAACAGAACCTGTACCACCACTAGAAGGACCAGTACCACCACCACCCCTAGAGGAACCAGGATCTCTAGGATCTCTGTGTGGAGGTTGTGTCACCCCCTCACTCATTATCTGTGTATGTGTCCACCCAGATCTTGACGGGGCATAATTGACTCTATGCTCAGGAGGCACTGCATCATGATATCTGCC
Source organism: Sequoiadendron giganteum (assembly GCA_007115665.2). NCBI lineage: Eukaryota > Viridiplantae > Streptophyta > Pinopsida > Cupressales > Cupressaceae > Sequoiadendron > Sequoiadendron giganteum. Next base: position 42,800,900 of record CM021100.1, read on the forward strand.
TTTATAGAACTTTGCCTCTCGGCTAGCCCGCAAGACCTCTCTCATATACTTTGCCACTGAAGTACCATCGACTACTCTCTGGAGAGTCTTCACTGTCTCCTGTGCCCTCTCGGCAATCTGCCAAGCACTATCTCTCTCAGCTGTCAAAGTGGCCACCTACGTCTATACGATGGTCAACTGTCCCTGCACCTGTGATAGAGCCTGAGCTTGAGCCTGTACCTGCATCTGAGTCTGGGTCTGCACAAGCAAACCCCGAGCCTGTACCAACTGCCCCTACAAAGTCTGGACCTGTGCTTGGAGCCTAGCTATCTATCTTTGGTGCTCTACTACTAGCATTGTCACTACTTGCCTCTTGTGAGGCCAACTGGAAGATGGAGCACTGCTGATGGCTAGCCCTACCCCTCTATCTCCTCCACTCCTACCATCACTGTCATCACTATTGCTATCACCACTGCTGTTGCTCTCTGAGCTACTGCCTGATGGAGAATCATCTCCACCCCCACTATCCGCAAAACCCTCTATGACATCCTCCTCTATAGGTAAAGGTGTCGGCTCATCTGGAATGGTGATACGAGGGTGTGGAACCAAGGCCAGGAATGTGGTATACTCCTCAGTAATCGACGCCTCTGCAATATCCCTCCGCATATCCCAGGGTGATGGCTGTAGAGCTCTATATCCCTCTACTAGGGTATCATATGACAAACAGGGACCCCAATCAGGAATATCCATCTGTCGCCTCACATAGTGGGAAACTCCCTGTGGCATACACTGCACAATACCGTATTGTCGGTACACTCGGTGCAACATAAATCTCTCTAAAAAAAATGGTGTACGGCCGATGAGATACATGGAATCACAAAGGAACCCCAACACTGCATCATCCTCATCCCACTGCTCACAGTCGAGGTATGGGTGCTAGGTAACTGTCTCTGTATAATCGAAAACTCATCTCCAGTGCTCTAACTCGCCCATACGGGCCTGCATGAACTAACCACTGTATCGGAAAACGTAAGGTCTGTCGGTTGGTCTGTCTGCAACTGGAAAAGGCTGAGTAATAGAAAAATTCTCCCATGCCCACACCTATAATAGGGTCATCCTTGCTGATAAGATCCTAGCTCCAAGGTACACAATTGAGTGTAGATCATGATAAAGATGTCCCAACATGCACATCCCCCATGCATATCTGGTACCATGTACCATCATGCTCTCAAGATTCCTACCCCAGCCAACGAGGAATCCCTTTGACCTGCGATCAAGGCAAAGGAAACCTCCAATGAATCCAGCTAGCACTGCTGGTAGTGTAGTGTAAGAGTCAGCGATCCTCCTCCATCGAATGCTCGGACCCACAATGTCCTAATCCTAAAACACTCTACAAAGAGCATCTCTACCACTAGTCCCATGGGAATCATATACGACGATCTCACCCATAAACGGAATATGCAAAATATGCCACACATCCTCAGGTGTGACCGTCATCTCACCAGTAGGTAGGTGAAAGGTGTTGTGGTCACTATGCCACCTCTCAGCCAATGTAGTCAATAGACCCCAATTAATCCTAATCTGGGGCATATCAAGCAAGCTAGTAAGGCCGCATCAGCCTATCACCTAAAGCTCATCTAGTGTTAGATGAGGTATCAATTCTGTCATCTGTGGAAACCTCTCTCACATCTGGAGAGTACCTAGACGCTCCTATCATCACAATGAAAAATCTACAGTGAACAATGTCAATAAACCAAATATCATTCTACTATCAAGTCTATTCCAAAATTATGGTATGAATTTTCGATCAAAATTCATGGGAAAACATCAACAAACCTCACCTATCATGAGGTTCACCAAAACAGTATCTAATCTCGCCTATCATGAGATTTATCGGATATTGAATCATCTCCTCGCCTATCATGAGGATCATCACAAATAGGATTTTCTTCTCGCCTATCATGAGAAGTCAATCTTATTTAAAATCATCAATCCAACACATCAAGCATTTGGATTATCAATCATCCCACTCCAAAGAATGGACATGATCAAAATTGACAAAATCAGGGTTCACTAAGTCAAAATTTTCAATTCTGACATGGAAGCGCTAAAATAGGCTTCCAAAGCACTAAAGTCCCGAAGTGCTACTTTATCAATTAGAAGCACTAAAACAGGCACCCTAAGCGCTAAAAATCAAAAGCGTTATTTTAGCACTCCGATGCGCTAAAACAGGCATCCGAAGCGCTAAAAATCTTGAAGCGCTATTTTTTCGCATTAAAGCACTACAATAGTCCGTCAAAGCACTATAACAGACCATGAAAGCACTAATCCACCGAATCAAAGCGCTAAAAGTCTCAAAACGCTAAAATTCGGTATCAAAGCGCCAATTCTTAACTTCTAAGCGCTAAATCACTGAAAGCACTACATTACCCTATGGAAGCGCTAGAGTTTTTAACGCAAGCGCTAAAACTCAAAGCGCTAATCTACCTACTAGAAGCGCTACAACGTGGCTTGAAAGCGCTAAAACAACCTAAAACACACCTAAACTATAACATGCATAAAAAACAAAAAAGGAATGAATTACGAGGAGGTCAAGGGGTACATATCGGAAGTCCATACGCGGTCAGCCATCGGTGACGTCGAACACGTTTGAATCGGTGAGTGTGGTAGGGGATAGGCATCTTGCTCCAACTGGCAGAAAAGTCTCTATCACAAAGGTTTTTTAAAATCAAATAGTGAAAATGAATTCGAAAATGACCTTTTGGAGTATTTATAATTTTTGGAAAGGTATTTCTGGTGGATTTTTATTATCTTTTAATTAATTTTATCCAGGAAATTAATCAGCAACTCATCTGCGGGCTAGATTATTTTCATTATTTTTCAGGAGATAAATTATTTCATTATCGAAACATCATAAAATCATTAAAAAATATAAAAATTCTAAAAAATTCTAAAAAATCATCAAATCATTTATTTATCTCTCGAGGGGGCATATTATCATCCATTATCTGAAAATCAATGTCTGGGGCATGTCTGGGGCACACATAATTATTTTTCTTTATCATCGATCCTAGCAGTAGCAGCAAAATTTTCTTCGAAGCAATGCGTAAACACATTACTTCGAAGAGGGGCAAAATGTATACACCTAAAATTGGTCTAGAGCATCTGATTAATTAAATACAAATTATTTGATTAATTATCCTAATTTACTCTACTTTTGAATAAATAGAAATATTTATTTATATAGTTCACATTTAAGTTCATCTTAATTAAATAAACAAAATTAAATACTTTGTTCGATTTAATTATCAAATCCCTATTTCAATCTATCACATCCATCTTAAATTAATTAAATAAAGATCAAAACACTTTATTGATTAATTGCCATATTCTTCTGTCTAATTTAATAAACAACTATCCTATAGTTCGTTTTATTAAATTATTTATCCCTCTCTTGCTAATTTAAATAAATCAAAAATATTTGAATTAAAGCACAAGGAATATTCCATCTATATTCTCTCAAAAATGAATTAGATATCCTATGTCTAAACCATGTCTAAAATATATCAAAATTAATTGATTGAAACTTCACGGGAAGTTTTGGAGACAAATTGGAGACAAATTGGGAATTTGATCTCTCAATCCTTCCTCTTCTCTTGCTTGGTGTTTTCATGGGTAGAGACAATCTCCATCTTTCTCTCAATCTCCTCCATCTTTCACCATTCAATTCTCCAGATTGAATCCAAACCTCTCAATGTCTTCCTTGTGAATTTCTACAGCCAAGAAATCTATAAATACAACCTCATTGAACCAAGAAAAGGATCCAGATAATCAAGTTTATGCACTCTTACTCTGCAGGAATTCAAGCACTCAAGCATCAAGCATTCAAGCATCCAAACATTTAGCAAATCAAGTTTCAATATCATGGCTACAATTATCTGTTTCGTGTCAATCCATGCTTAGTTTAATTTATTTATCATATAGTATTTTCATATTCAATTCCATATCATTGCATTAGCAGCATCTCGTTCTTTGAATAGTCATTTTAACAGTCTTATTTGCTTAAAATTTTTGAGAGCTATCAGGATTTAATAAATCTTTGGAGATAGAGAGCAATATGACATTTTTGATAGATAATTCCTTTGAATTGATTCATTTCACTTGTTTATTGATATAATGTCGTATTAAGAAGTGTCTTTTGTGCTTATTCACTTATTCCACACTTACAGTTATATTAGGGTTAAGTGGGAAAACCCATATAATTTCTTCTCTGGTCAACTTCACCATCTCCACCCCAGCATGTGTCTTCACAACCTAGATATTTGGATTATAATTAGTAGCAATGGATTTAACCAGGTCTACATCTAGCTACACATTTGGAACTGCCAAATTTCCTAGGTCTAAGTTCTAGCCATTGCAGCTTGGAACTTTAGAATTCAATTTCCCATACCAATACTTGAATAGTTCCCATCCTATGACCTTCATCAGAACATCACTAATTGTATAATTCTTCTCCACAATACACTTTTCTTCCCTCGGGCCTTGTAACATCAGTTTTCCTATGTTTTTATCTATTATTGAACTAGGCAATTGGGCTAACAAGTCTTCATGAAGGGATCTTTTGGGGTTGGAACCAAAATCTTGAGCTTTGGGGGGTGACATCTTAGCAAGAATCATGAAAACTAAGGTTTTCTATAGCGCGACTAGGGTTTCAGATTAAGTGTAGACTATGCAAAGGCAATTTGCAATTAAACATAATACAAGCAACACAAACTAGGAAAATCTAAAACATATAGCAACCCTAGAATGACAATTCGACACTATAACTATCAAGAACACAATATTCTACATGCAATTGAGTAGAGAAAAGGTAATTTTCAATTTGCAAGTGTTCAAGACACACAAACCCTAATTTCCTTCGTAGAAAGCTTGTTCTTCACAAGGTTTGATTTCCAATCACTTATGAATGCTTTGGTAAATTGGAATTATGCCTTTGATTTTTCTTTAATAGAAAATTTCAATAAATTCAAGCTTTCTAGCATCTCATCCACCATTACTATTCACTCGCGTGACCTAGAATGACTGTATCTACCCATTTTTTTAATTTTGAATTTGAGCCATTGATTTGAGGTTGATTTGTACCTTTAGATGGCTCAGATTGAGTCAACCAAGTTTTGAAACATTTTACGTTTATTCACCTCAACAATAGGCCAACAAAATTTCACCATATGGAAAAGCCCATCTCATGTCATCCTGGGTTCCACCGCTCTTGGGATCATTCAAAGAGATGACATGGCAATTCCCTGCATTCCCACACTCATGCACTAAGAAATAGATCAAAGGCTATGGGATTGCAAGGAGATCTACCACATGTGCACCCTTTAATCTCCCATGTATTTTCCCACACTTAGGAATTTTTTATCATATGTTTTATCCCTTTGGAATATGGATGACTAAGATTAGAACATTAGATCAAAGATTTGTTAGAAAACTGCCACACATATTCAAATACATGTCGTTTACTCTTCAATATGTCACCTTAATATTTAGTAAAATATTTTATTTAATAATTCATCTGATGGTCGAGAATTTTCCACTTGGCATCATCCTATACCCCCTCAGTCAACCAAGGCCTTCAATGATAGCGCCCATGAGATTGTGGGGGACGGTCAAGATGGTGCTAGATGACATAATAAGAATCTTCAGATTCTCAGGCATGCCATTTATCTTTACAAAGAACTATGGAGCCCATAGGACACGTGGCACCTTCCCTCTTGCATTGAAATTTTAATGAATATTTCAATATATGTGGGCTTACGGGGACCAATGAATATTGAACACATAGCAAATGTGGGACCGGGCCACACCTGACTTAAGGGTTTATTTAGAATGTGCCCAAAGATATAACTTAAGTTGGGGCCACTTGCTAGGTCAATATGAGACTTAAGACTTAGATTTAATTCAAACCTAGGGGACAAAATTTTAGATATGATGCATAATTATTTCATAACCCATGAAACTTAAGACTTAAAAAATATTTCATAAGGAAATTAATGACAAGACTAGAACATTAGGGTTGGTGACAACACGACGCTAATGGCATAGGTTATAACTTGGAAAAATGAAAATAAGAAATGATAGGTCAACAAGAAAACATAAAATGACCAAGGCTTTTACATTGTTGGGGTTTCCTATTGTGAACCCTAAGTGCATGAGACAACAAACCCTAGGCAATAGAGAACCATAGAAATTCCCAAAAATTTGAATGTAAACCATAACCACAAAATATTTTCAAGAGTCCTATCAGTAGCTCCAATTGGGGATGTTTATTCAACATGAACAAAGCGATATCCCAAAAATCTCTAGTGGAGACTAAACATAGAGAAAAAAAAGGGAAACACACAGACAAGGAAAACATACCAATGCAAACCAAACCTATAAAACAACATATACATAAAATACAATGTACATGGAAAAGAACACAACTTATGAGAAGTATGCTTTTAGAAATTGTCTATGTACTGGAAATTCCCAAAATTCACCTGTTAAATTTTTTAGGAAGTATGAATCCTCTCCATGTGTGTTTCTTATGAGATAAGGGCCCAACCACAATGTATCAAACTTCCCATGCTTGCCCTTGTCCTGAGCTCTATCATTCCACATTAATACCATGCTTCTCACCTCAAAGTTCCTTGGAGAATATTTCTTATCATATAGGTGCTTAACCTGTAGTTACATCTTTGCATTCCTTTGTTGTGATTCTCTTCTTGTTTCATCCAATTTAGTCAAGACATTTATTTTGTGTTGCATATCATCACATATGTCCTCATAATATTCTTGAATGAATTTGTACATCTTCATGAGATTATATTTTGGTAGCCTCGCTTCAATGCCATAAACTAAGCAAAATAGAGATTGCCATGTTTCTTTCTTGATGGTCACTCTATTAGCCCAAAGAGCCAATTTTAAATTTGAGTCCCAAGACTTCTTGTTTTTCTCTATCACCCTCTTAATAATCTTTAGAAAAAAAATTATTACTAGATTCTACTTGTCCATTTCCTTGTGGGTGATAGGGGGAGAATAATAGATTTGTATCCCATGTTTATTGCAAAAACTAGTGAGTTCCTCTTATATTAAGCACGTGGAATCGTTTGATATTATCTTCTTAGTCACTCCAAATATGATCAGGATGTTATTCAACAAGAAATCAAACACTACTTTGTTGGTCACTTTCCTTGTGGGGATAGCCTCAACCCACTTTGTAAAATAAGCAGTGGCTACTAATATCCAGGAGTGTCCTCCACTGGATTTATCTGCAATTTCTCTAATAAAATCAATATCCCATTGTTGAAAGGTTCTTTGAACTATGATTGGTCTGAGAGGAAAATTTCCTAAGAATTTTAACTTCCCTGAAAACCTCTAGAATGCATCACATGCCTTGACCAGCTTATGTGCATCTTTAAATAATGTGGGCCACCAAAACCCTTCTCTTAAGACTTTATGACTAGTAGTCTTGGCCATGTAGTGGCCACCACAAACACCACTATGCATCTCTACCAAAAATTCCAAGGCTCTCTTACCATCAACACATTTTAGTAACACCCCATCTACATTCCTCCACTACAACTCATTGTCCACTATCACATACTTTATTGCTTGTAGCTTCAATGTTATTTTTTGATTATCAATCATTCCTTCAAGACATGAAATATTCTGAAAGTAATATACAATGTGCCTATACCACCCTGAGGTCTTTATATCACAAATATGACCTACATCAACATAGTCAACACTGTTTACCTAATTGGTCTCCAAGTTTGTCTCTACCATCAATTTGGCCAATCCTTGACCTCTGACCAATTTTGTAATCTGCATGCCAATGTTAAACTCTTGTATCTTGTTAATCCACCTACACCTTCTTCTAGTGCCTTCTTGCTATGTGAATATGTCCTTTACTACAACACTTGGTACACATGCAACAATTGTTGCACCTACTAGGTATGTTCTAAATTTTTTGACTACTTTTACTAAAGCATAGTCCTATTTTTCAGTCATGTCATATTTTAGCTCAGTTGCTTGCAATGAATTACTAAAAAAGGCAATAGGTTTCTCATAGCCTTCATCATTCTTCTACAACAATACCACAATAATTGTGTGAAATGAGGCAAAGGAGAATAAATGGAATAAATTTGAAAAGTTAGGATATTTCAAAATAGATGCCTCCTTGATGGCTTGTTTGATACCCTTGAAGGCTTTAGTTGGTTCTTCTCCTTAAGACATTATCTCTCCTTTCTTTAACATCTTTGAAAATGGTCTTGTGATTTCATAAAAGTTGGTCACAAACCTTCTCAAGAAGTTAACCTATCTAAAGAATGATTGGATTCCCTTCACATTCTTGGGTTGTGGTATTTTGTGTATGGAAACAAATATTTATAGGTCTATCCTCACTCCTTCTTTGGACACTATTTTCCACAACAATTTTCCTTTAGTAACCCCAAAGACACACTTCTTAGGATTTCAAGAGATATCCCATATTCTAGTGCTCTGATAAAAATATTCTCAAAGTGTATACATTGCTCTTCTTCCTTCTTAGAGTATGCAATGAGGTCATCTTGATAGACTACCATGAAGATATCAATAAAATTTACAAAACCTACATACATAGCCCTTTGAAATGTAGCACCAACATTGGTTAGGCCAAAAGTCATCCTCACATAGACATAAGTGCTCCAAGGATTTGTGAATATTGTTTTGTACTACTTAGGCTCCTTGACTTTCACTTGGTTGTACCTTGAAAATCCATCCATCATTGAGAGTAACTCACAACCAATGAATTTTTGTAACATTGCCTCCATGTTTGGCAATGGATAGTTATCTTTTAATGATGATATATTTAAATTTATGAAATCTACACATAGTCTAGTATCAGTGCCATTCTTTTTTTTGATGGGCACTAGGTTTAACACCCAAGTAGAATTTATAATGGGTTTGATATCCCACCATCCCTCAACTTAATTAACTCTTATTGCATTTTGGGTGCCAAGGTCAAATTGATTGGTATTTGTTTCATCCTGAAGGGCTTTGCATCTAGTTCAAGAGGAATCTCATGCTGAAATAATTCTTCCTTGTATGCCTTTAGGTCATCATAAGACCAAGAAAATATATGCCTATATTTTCTTAGTAAAAAATGAGCATTGCTTTAAACTAGGGTTTCATTTTATTCCCCACATATACTTTCTTTGGAGCATTTTTTGTCCCTATATCGACCTCCTCTAGGTCATCTTGGTGTGTGGAATTTTTTTTAACAATACTTTTGTCTGGACCATCAAAAACTCTTTCCAAAGCAACTAAACCCTTAGGAATCTTATTGGTCTTTAGTTGGATAACATCATTACCAAATACTATTTCCTTTCCATCAATAGTCTTAACAAATTCTCCAAAATCAATTTCCTAACTTACATAATGATCAACACATTGTAAGAACATCAATATGTCATCATCATCACTAAAAACTTACCAATTTTGAATATTTCCAAGAACAAATGGCCTTGTTTGTACCTCAAACTTTGAGATCCCAGAAAAATTTATATCATTAGGCCTTAATGTTATGTTTTCTAACAAGTCCTCCATAGCATTCTTACTCCTATCTATCCATTCAATGCCAAAAACACCAAAAATTTCTACTAAGTCCTAGACAACATTTCTATACTATTTTAATCTCTTATTTTTTGACACAAATTTTGATGTAACTTGGGACACAATTAATTGTGAGTTACCAATGACTCTTAGCTTCTTAATTCCATGTTTTTTTTCCAATCTCAATCCCAACAGTAAAGCTTCATACCCAACAACATTGTTTGTGCAAAAAACAATAATGTAAATGAAAAATTGTAAGTTTTACTATTGGGTGCAATGAAAATCACTCCTACACCAGATCCTTCTTTAGAACAAGCCCCATCAAAATACATTGTCCATAGTTCACTTGCATCAAATTATTTCATGACCTCCTTTTCCATAGGTGTAGCTTTTTGTTCTTTCTCTTGTAACTCCTCAACTTTGAAATTATCTAGACCAATGCCAACAAAATGAATTCTCTCCTTAGGGACCATTTCTTCAATCATGTGTAAAGCCCTTGGCTCCCTAACAAGTTTTATGTCCTTACCATTAATTAAAAACTAGAAAAAGACATGTCACACTGCATACTTTCCCCCATTGTAGCAGTCTATTTCCTTGACAAAAGCATTCCATATGTTGGCGGAATATCTACCACTGTAATATTCATTATGAAATCATTCTCAAGGTATGTGGAAATTGTGAAAGATACATCCTTAATGATCCCAATCAATGGTACTTCCCTGGAATCCATAACATAACACTTTTCATATGCTCTATTGATTTGTAGTCCCATCTCTTTCATGATATCCACAAGAATAATATTAGATGAAGCTCCAAAATCAATCATACAATTCTTCACCAACTTGTCATCAATCATGAGGGTTACATAAAATGGGTCCACCTGATTAGGACAGGTTGTAATGGTGGTACCCAAATAAATTTTAGGGATATCATTGATTATTCTTTCAAAATCTTCATCTTTCAAATCATTCCTAATCACTTCGGGTGGAGTGGATACCTTCTTCTCTTCATAGGCTATAGCTACACCATTGATGAGGGCAACTGCCTTTTTCTTGTGTTCATCAATTATCATCATTTCAAGCAAGGGAACTTTAACTTTTACTTGTGATAATAATTGAAACATGTATCAAAAAAGGTGTATTTGGGTAGGTCATATGACACCATACCTTGCTTAATAGTCTTGTTCCTCTATTGCTCAAATTTATCCCTATTTCTTTTGTCATCACTTTTCTTTTCTTTCTCATTTTATTTGTTTATGATCCTTTTCCTTTATGGCTGGAGAAACAATGTGTTCATCAATATACACTGCTTCAAGTTTCTTAGACCATATCTTTGTACCCTTTTGTCTTTAAATTTAGGTTCGACCACCTTATTTTCTGATTTAGATCCCTTCTTGTCTTTATTATGCTCTCTGATGAATAAGCCACCAACCTTACCCTAGTCACCATTCACAATCCTATTCCTCAAATGGTAAGTACTCCTAGCTTGAGCCACTGCTGTAGTTGTCAATCTCTCAACCTCTTCACCTGACAGTCTCCTCAAGGTTATATCTGGCTGATCTTTCTCATGAGTAATCCTTTTCATCATCTTCATCGAAAAAAACTTGTTGATTATATGCATCTTTCTTTTGTCTCTAACTATCAACATCAACTTCATTTGATTCTTCATTAGAAGAATATTCTTCGTCAACAAGGTCTAATTTACTTGTAAGAATATGTATTTCTCCATCATTCTGATGGGATGAATCATAATCACTAGGGTTTTTTGCTCCTTTTCCAAGGATTGCGTTACCACACATTGAAGTAGATAATGTGGCAACTGACAAGCTATGCACCATGGGGTCTCATCAACAAAGTTAACAATTTTTTTTTAATGGATCAAGAGGATCTTTACTTTGCACATTCTTTTGGTTATTTTGAATGGGCCTCCCATTATGCCAATTTGTATTATAAGGGTGATTGTACAATCTAGGTGGCATTTCATTCTTATGAAAGTTTGAATTCTCATTTGATAGTCCTTTTTTAGTCTTTTCCAACTTATAGCTCAGGTCTTTAAGCATACTTTTCACCTTGTCAATCTTGGCATCATACGTTGACCCCTTTTATTGGTGATCCTTAGGGTTTTTCAAGATCTTTACATCATCTCTTCTCCCTACCTTGCAAGCAGCCCTTCTATTACTCTTAATGTGCAGAGCGACTTTGTAAGCATCCCTCAAATTTTGAGGATTCTTTTCCTTGAGATGATATCCCATCTTTGAATCAAAGGCATTACAATATGAGACCAAACATACTTGTTCATTAGGCCTCAAGTAAGTTGGGATTCTAAACATGGCCTTTTGAAATCTGATGTTGAATTTAGGAACCATTTCATTGTGTCCTTTAGTGATTGTATTGAATTAATTTAACATGAATTTGGGGCCATTTTTTCACCCATATTGTTCTCTAAAAATCTTCTTGAATTCTTTCTAAGATCCTATAATATCCATTGGTAAAGCTCTATACCAATCCCGAGCATCCTCAGTAAGTGACTACATGAATAGTTTCATCATAACATCCTCATCCTTAACTTCAAAATCATCCATCATGTTGTTGAATGATCTCAAATGATCTTCCCTTGATATGGAATTATTCCCTGAGAATCTAACCAACACATTTATTATGTCATTAGGAAAAAGGATTAGGATAACCAGGTATCCCATAAAAAAATAATTTCCTATATCAGTCCAATTGCATTGGTCTTTTGGAAAACTGATCTCCCTGATTCGGTTGAGGTCCACCACCACTTTTCCCCCCATTATTCTGATTTCCTTGATGTGCATTTATCCCTCCCATATTTTGGTTTCCTTGTTGATTGGAATTACTTCCACTAGATTAAGTATCAAGGTGTTTGTTTGATGCTGAGAGGGTTGTCCCATTCCATTAGAAATTTGTGGTTGGGAATATGGAACAAATTAACTAATGGCAGATGAAACATTCATGCTAGTAGTTTGAGTAGGTTATGGTGTTGAATGAGGTGGGTTATGAGAGCTAGAAGATGAAGGATCTCTAATAGAGGATTTCATAAATGCAATTTTCCTTTACATTTTTGCATTAGCAACAAGAATTTGTATCCTCTCTAATTCCTTCTATAGTTCTTCATTCTCTATTTGCAATTTGAGATTTGAGGGATTAGGTGGTGTAGTTGTGGGAATACCACTAGATGGTGCACTTACATTTATAGTTATCCCCTTGGAATGAAGCACATGCCCTTTTCTTGTATCCACAGGTTGTGATGGTTTACTTGTAGTGGAAGGGGCTAGAATTGAGCTTGTAACAATGGAACTAGTCCAAGTGTTAGTATGGGTAGTTCCTATAGGAACATTTAAAGTAATTTTTTCAAGAATAGGGGTTAGGAAAAGACTGTAGGATGTGGTAGGAATAGGGAAGGTTTCTCATGAACCATTAATTTAATTCCTTCCACCCTTCTCCTCAGTTGATCCCTCTCAACCATGGTAACCTTTATCTTTTCTTCTTTATCTTTTTCTTGTTTAATTCTCAATTCTTTAAGTCTCTAGGCTTCCTCTTAAAGTTCCTCAATGCCATGTATTAACTCATCCTCATTAGGTAGAGTTACATCTGAATCTGAATGTTCAAGGGCACAATTTACAAGAGTTGAAGTATCCCTACTTGAAAAAGGATTATGATTTATATCATGAGAACCTCTAGATGAGCCATGTCTAGGGGAATTGGAAGTAGAAGTGGCTCCGAGATTTAACCTCCAAGATTCCTATGTAGCATCAAAATCCCTATCCCAAAACTTCCATTGTTCTACTCATTTTGAAACTAGAGGATTTGAACTGACTTGTTTACCATCAATAGCTTCCTTTGTGACAAGAGTTTCCTCATTTATAGGAGGCATTCCATACTCATATATATTATCATTATCTTCATACAAATTTTTAGATCCTGAAATAAGGGGAGCAACCGACTTACTTGTGTCTATAGCCTTTTTCTTCCAACATTGCTTGGTGTTTCACTATAACTCTCCTTCCAACCTCTACTCAGGATGCTTCTTGAGACGATTCCTCATTCCTCTCATGGATTTTGAAAAATATCACCTCTCTTCTCTTCTCTATTTAAATTTTAGTGTACCAACATAAGAGACTCAAAATTTCCACCCAAATTAATGAGAATTATTAAGTATTTCATAAATATTTGAACAAACTTTGGAGAATTTGCAAATACAAAGACAACTCAAACAAACATATGACAATTTTTATGAAGAATCACAAAGGAATGCAAAGATAATGCGAAACTTTAATTGACAGACTTCAAATTGGTGAATGATAAGATATTTTGACAAATTTATCTATGGCTGAACATAGAACTTCAAAATTTACGACTCTAACTCTAAATAATCTTGAACTAGAGACTTTACACAAGTTAATCCCTAATAGAGTCAACATTTTTTTGGTTGTTTTTAATTCCCAACAAGATCTCACAAAAAATATATGGTTTTGCCACTTCCAATTGTCAATTATCTGGAGGGCTTGGCCAATGAACAAGTGAAAGTTGAAAGAAATTTCCCTCGACACTTTGGGCTCTGCAAAACCCAGGAGGGTGATCCCTTACAATGTTATTATGATATCATATGCCAATTTATCTTATACATTATAGATAATAGATGATTTTTTGTTATACCATATAGTTTGCATTTTACCTAACTCCATGCCTTGGGTTAAGGTACTAATTTGGAATCTGTGTCTAAAGTTGCATCTCTAAGATCTCTCACATTTTAGAAAATCAAAAAGTTTCATTTTAGTTGAGTTTATTTTAGAAGTATCATGTGATTTCATATTCTCCAACTTTATATTGTTGGATGCTTTAAAGGATTTGGCAGATCTTCTAAATTCTTCATTTATCAAGAAAATTATATGAGAATATATCTTTTATCTACAAAGTATGAGATAAATTGGCACATGAGATCATACTTACATTGTAAGGGATTACCCTCCCAGGTTTTGTAGAGCCCAAAGTGTAGAGGGAAAGTTCTTTCAACTTTCACTTGTTTGTTGGCCAATCCCTCTAGATAATTGAAAATTGGAAGTAGCAAAACCATAGATTATTTTTGAGATTTGGTTGGGAATTAAAAACAACCATCATGGTATGTGACTCTATCTCTTCAATATACAACAAACAAGACATGTACTTGATAAATTTTTGAATGTTTGTGTGATTTAGTTTAGTGGTGGATTAAGTTCATTGTTAATTATAATATTGCAATTGAAGGTTTGTATGCAAAGTTGGTATAAATAATAATAGTAAGGAAGATGTGATAGGACTAGGTAAGGATATCTCTTGTTATAGACTACACCACATTGTGTTGTTAGGTCATGGACTAGGCTACACCATGCAATATGTTTTTGGAGTAGGTCATGTCATGCGGCTTAGTCCTCTATTGTGTAAATTATCCAACCTTACTCATATACATAAATTAATGCAAAAGGGGATTAACATAGATTTTAAAATGCTAGGCCCCAACAATGTGTGAGCATCAAGTAATTGGTGTAAAAGTAAAACGAGAGTACAATGTCATGGTGCATGTAGATGGTGTAGAGTTTGGAACTTCCAAACCCTTATAACATATGTACACATAATATCAGATACTTTGACATGTAAACCCTCTTAAATTGAGTGCACAATGACATTGTGCAGTTAGTTTAAGGAGAAAAAATATGAGTGATGTAATGTAGTAATAGTTACATACAACAATGTAATAGCCTTTAATACCATTTTGATAATCTTTTTAATATAAGTCAAGTAAATAATGGGTATATAGTTGGTCCTAACAAAATTACCTATAAGAAAGCTTAATCATATGTGTACAAATTTTTGGACAAGTTAATATAGGTAATTTAGGATAAGATGTGATCACATATGCATGTTGGCAATGATGTCACATTGGTTAACAATATGGTGTTGGATTTTGTAATCTTAAGAGAGAGGCACCACTTGACTTATGTGTTAAAGTTCATAAATATCCTTGATGAGGAGGCCATAAAACATGGTATGCATAAGGTGAGGGAAAGATTCATGGAAGCAAGGGAAGAAAAGGGCAAAGCAATAGTATGAGGGAAAAAAAAATGCAAGGAAGGAAAGGGTCGTAAAAGATAAAGAAGTAAGGGCCAAGAAATAATAGAATAATTTTTTTAATGTAATTAATGTAAGGACCATAAAAGATAGAATGGTAAGGGCCAAGGTGATGTAATAACCACCCTTGGTTACCACTATTATTTATTTACACCTCAAATACTAACTTAATCAACCAAGCAAATTCGATCTAATTTAGAACTGCTAGCTTCACAACCTTACCAACCATAGACATGTTAGAAACTTGAGTCCATTATCTTAAATACTTGCAATGAATATGGATAGCTCCCAAAATCAAGATCATCCCTAGAAGCAAAATAAATTAGAGATTACATTTCAAACATTATTTAAGTTTTTACAAAATATTAATTCAATTAATTATAAACAAATATGTTATAAAAACATATTTCAAATGCCCTAGAAGATATATGCATTTGAAAATTGTAGTTTAAAATTGTAAATCAAATAGAAACTTAAGACATGTTTCTCATTAGTATTAATGTAATCTACTTAATAAAAGTAAACTTACAATAATAATATTCTATACAAAAAAAATTAATAGATCATACTTTATATATATATATATATATATATATATATATATATATATATATATATACATACATACATATACATACATATATATACATATATATACATACATATATATATGTATATATATATATATATACATACATATATATATGTATATATATATATATATGTGCACAAATTACTCTCTAAATATTAACTTAAATATATTTTTCCAATTGTTACATCTCATTTGGTGGAAGTAGTAATAATAAATTTTTCTAAGAAAGTCATCTACAAACAAGATCTAAGTTATAATACGACATCATAAAGGATGAGGCTAGGATAGTGTCTGAGACGAATTTGACGGAATGAATACCCCTCAATCCTTAACTCTTAGTCGAAGAAGTTCAGCCTATGACTCATGCGCCCAATTGCAAAATGAAACTGAATTTGACATAAAACCTTCTTTTTGTGCAATTTATCAAACAACTTTAAAAATAAATAAATAAATAATTCGCAATCCGTGGTACGAATAGAATATGCGCCCATATCCTTATCTGCACTTTATAAATTTGCATCGAATCCATCTTAATGAAGAATTTAATTGCAAAAAGCTTCTTCCCCGTGATTTAGGGAAAAAGCTACCCAACATACAATCTGGTTATTTGACCAAATTTTTTAATTAATTAAAAATAAAGATGCAGTGTTCTTTTTATTTTTAATTAATTAAAAAATCTGGTCAAATAGCCTGATTGTATGCTGGGTAGCCATTTTCATGATTTAGGCGAGATTGAGTGCGTCAACACTAGATAGTGGAGAGACGTCAGTAATTGTGATGGAAAACCATCATACGGCCGACCAAAATCTTGACTTGGACCAAGTTGAAATCAAGACTGTACCCACATGTTTTTTTGTCGAGTCAACAAAAGGGCTTTTCTAGAGCTTTTTTGACGAGGATTCAGACATAAAAACATAGGACTTACACTTTCCAACATAATCCCAAGCGTTTTTTTTTAACATCATATTATATGGGAGAAGATTTAATAGTTGAGCTCATTCTTCTCAAATTTTTATTTGGAATTTTCAAATCATTGTTATTTTTTTACAAATTTAGATAGCAAGTCACTTGTTTATAATTAAGGTTTCAAGGTCACATCAACAAATTGATGCCACACCAACATATATTTATTGAGGTGTTCAAAAAGGTAAAAAAAAAGACTGATAGATGTTCACTAAGTTATGTTTAATTATGTATTGATGTGGCATCACATTATTTGTTGTTTTTTAGATCTATGGAATACATTTCATTTAATTATAGATACTTGCCATCAACACTAACCTACTGGGTCCTTTCCCCTATAACTTGGTCATAATATTAATTGAACAAATATCATGAGGCATAAGGTACGAAGGAGGGATGGTGTGAGCCATGTAGGCGGACAATGAAGAATCAGTAAGCATGTGGGTGCAAAGATGAGATGTAAATTGAAAGCTAGAGGTCGTGGGACCACTACATGTAGGCATGGAAGTGGTAGGAACAAAATAGCAAAGATTAAATTCATAATGAGGAACAAATCTAATTGGAAATGTGGAAGAAAGTATGATTGTAGAGGGATTAGGTGTGGTTGAAGTTGGGATTGTCGAGGTAAGACCAACATTGGGTGTGAAAAAATGAGTGCCAACAATTACATAAGTGGTAATGTTGGCGTTAAGATCCAAAGAAGATGGGATATGGGAGGATGTGTATTATTCGAAGAAGATAATAATACACCAAGGTCATGAAGAATATATATGTCAAATCGACAAATTTTTAATGTCATATATAGAAGAGTAGTCAATTGTTGAGGTGATTTAGTTTGAGTCAATTAATCAATAAATACTTAATCAACAAGTGTAATGTATTTCCTAGTCACGTTTGCATCATACACATAATATTGTTCATTAAAATCATTCTCAACATAAGAATTTTAAAAAAATGATTAACATGATCCTTTAATGTCAAAGGAAAATCATTGTCTTGAGTAGCACATAGGTTGAAGAAAGAAATATTGCTATGAGATATAGAAACATTATGCACTATGAATCACTTTAAGATTGATTTTTTTAAAAGAGAGGTATATTAGATCTAAAAATGAAACCTTTGAGGTGATCCCAAGGGTGAATAGGATGCATAAAATAAATTTTGAATGATAAATCTCAAAACCTAAAAGGAATGATATAAGTATAAGAATACAAAAGATGAATACATCCCTACCAACATCTAGACATGATAAAGGATTAGAGAATACAAATATGAAAATCCTTACGACAAAGAAGGACAAACCCCAAAGAAAAACTCATGGGGGTGTAAGAATGTTGGGTTTACCAAAAAATGCAAGGGAATAAAATCCCTTTTACATTTATATCTAGGCTAATTAAAAGGATGCAAAATATTTAGCACAAGCTACCTAGATTTTTTATGGGTTGGGAATGATGATAAATTTAAAGATATTTGTGAACTAAATGTAAACGATAAAAGGGGCTTAGCTCTCAAATCAATGATAGAATATGGATGTTGAAGACATGTAGAGTCAATTTGATATAGTATAACAATTGATGCCTTTTATATGTGTTTGTATCTTGCACTCTACCCAAACCTAGAATCTTTTGTAGTTCATTTATAAGTGCTTTGAGTTTGGCCTTGAATGATTTGATTCAACATATGATGAAATCAAGTAGAAATGCACAAATATGGATGAGATTATGCAAAATGTGTGGAAACAATAGTAATTGGAAATAAATGGAAATGAATAGGGATTAGAATATAGGTCAAACCTAACACAATAATGTGTCACTTTTAGATATGCATTTGTATTGAGTCATTCCATTAATATGAACTCAAAATAAGTTGTGATTTGGAATGGATATTTAAATTTTACCATAATAATACTAAATACAATTATTAATTTTTTAGAAAGACCCTTTTCATGAGACCCCATCCTAAGCTTCACAAAAGAAAATTGAAAATAAAATACTTTAAAAAAATGATAAATAATATTTTAAAAAGACCTTTTCCATAAGACCCCACCTTAAGCTTCACAAAAGAAAATAGAAATAAAACGCTTTTAAAAAGTGATAAATAATATTTTTAAAATGCCCTTTCCATGAAACCCCACCCTAAGCTTCACAAAGGAAAATGAAAATAAAATGCTTTTAAAAGGTGATAAATAATAATTTTTTTTATTCATTAAAATTTAATGATTATGTCCAGTTGTTTGGTGAAAAGTTTCTCATCTGTATGGAATAAATATCATTTTAACATGTACTCTGGATGGCTTACTTCATTTCAATCATTTCACTTGGAAATTTTTTCCATGTGTGAGAAACTTTTTAATGATGGTATTGACTATTTCAACCCGAGACACTTCATTATAACCATTTTCATTTAGAATTGTCGATTATCCCCATAATAATGTTGATCGTTGCAACATTTAGTCTGGGTGATCCGCATAGAATTCTTCCTGAGATGCCGTTCAACATTTAGACTGGTTAGATCACTTAATTTTCGTCATATTAAACAGGCTGTGGGCTAGGCAACAACTCAAATCGTGCAGAGAAAGACCAGTGAGATTGTCTCTAAGTCGAGCTGGGTTAGAAGTCTTACATCGCGCATAATGTGAGAAAACCTGCGAAAGATGAAGAGTTTGAAGAACTGTACAGGTGAGTTGCACTCAGTAGCAATATAGCATGCAATTAGAGGTGCAGCACTGAGATTTTATTGCAGGCCACCTCTCTCAATATTATTAATCAATTTAGTTGAGATTTAGATCACTAAAATAAGTACCGAAGAAGGCTCTTAACTATTGCTCTAAAGGCACTCTTTGTAATTAGTTAAAATGAATCATGGCATTGTGTGGTTAGTGGTGCTAGCTTCTTCAAGCCTTGTAAACCACCATGGTTGTAATGGACAACAGAGCAATGGTGCACCTCCACCACCACCACCACCTCCTCCTCCGCGTGGTATGGTACAATTTACACCGCCTCCACCTTGTATTACACAGTCTCCGCCCGGTACAGTACAATTTACACCGCCTCCACCCGGTGTAGTACAATTTACATCGCTTCCCCCTTGTATTACACAGCCTCCGCCTGGTACAGTACTGCAATTTCCACCACCTCCACCTGGTGCCGTGCAATTTATGTCACCCCCACCACCTCTTTTTCTCCAACCTTCTGATCCATACAATTACGATGATTCTAAGGACGTCTCTGAGTCCGGACACGATATTATAATGATTGCTATGGTGGTCGCCATAGTGGTGGTGGGAGCTGTTGTCTTCGCCACTTACATCTTCAGAAAAAATCCATCGCGCTCATCGGACCCTGTCGTGTCTTCTACAGTCTCCAGCATGCTTTCTGCCATCGTCAGCGTCCTTTCTGCCATCGCCAGCGTCCTTTCTTCTTCAGAACTCAGGCACCTTCGTGAAGAAATTTCTAGAACCCTTGACCACAGTCACTGTCGTGAAGAAAATTCTAGGACCCTTGACGACAGGCATCGTCGTGACGAAAATTCTATGCCCCTTGACCCAAATAACTTGACGTAGTCTTAGAAATTTAGATATATGAGATTTTCAATAGAATTTTGTGAATTCCATGTATGCAAAATATTTTTTCAATCTGTAGTTTGTTCAACTGTAATATGTTTAATTCTTCTCAGTTATTTGATAGTTGAAGTTGAATTTGAAGTAGAGGTTAGAGTTTATTGAATTGTATAACTATCATTCTATTTTATATACCATTTTGAGTTATCCTTAATCTGATTAGCTAACATATGGTTATCATTATTCTTAATATAAAGTATTATAATTGATTTTATAAATCATGGACCAAAAGTCCTTATGGTAAGGTTTTTATATACCTGGTGAATTTTATGGAATGCATAAAGACATATAATTGGTAGCAAGGTCAAGCAACCACCACATTCCTCTAAATTAATTTAAGTGCACGATTTGGGGGGTTTCGTTAGAGCTATGGATCAGACCAGACTAGGCATTCACAAAAGGGCAATGGAAATGCAATGTTTTTAATTTTACACTTCCTTATAAATTTTTTATTTTTATTGGTTAAAATTTAAATGGTTATACTTGATTGCATTGAAGGTAATTCTACAAAAATTAGATAGAAATGTCAATTTTTTCTGACCATGATGTTGATCATTTAGTTTGGATGGACCACTTCGTTTTACTCTCTTATCTGTACGAAATTGTGCCAATGATACTGATCAATCTCTCTCATCTGCACGGAATTCTCCCAATGATGCTGATCAATTCAACATTTATTCTGGTTGGATCGCTTCATTTTCGTCATACTAAAATAGGCTGTGATCTAGGCAACATCGCTAATGAGCTCAGCAATAACTCAAATCGTCCAGAGAAAGAAATGTTAGATTGTCTCTAAGTCAGGCTGGGTTTATAAGTTCTACATCACGCATTATGCGAGAAAACATGCAAAAGCAGGAGGATTTAAAGATCTGTACAGGTGATTTGCACTTAGTAGCAATATAGCATGCAATTAAACGTGCAGCACTGAGATTTTACTACAGGTCATCTCTCTCAATATTAGTAAAGAATTTAGTTGAGATTTTGATCACCAAAATCAGTACCGAAGTAGGCTCTTAATTGTTGCTCTAAGGGACTCTTTCTACTTAGTAAGGATGAATCGTGGGATTATGTGGCTAGTGGTCTTTTTTTTTCTCTCTTTTTTCTTTCTTTTTATTGAGTTTTTATAGATCAATTAGGATTTAAACTTACGATCTTTCATTGTTATTGTAGTGCTCTACTATTGAGTTACTGTTTCTTATAGGACCAACCCATCTTTGGTTTAGGTGTGGCTTATTTCTAACATCCTCCCTTAAGCCACTCTATAGAATGCTTGGGGCTCCTAGCTTGGTCTGGCTCTAATTCCATGTTGAGATTTCATGAACTAACTAGAGCTCAAATCTAGGACCTTTCATATGTTGTTAAAGTGTTTCACCACTTCAAGCTACTAACCCCTATAGGACCAACCATCTTTGGTTCAGGTGTAGCTTATTTCCAACACTCCTCCGCTCAATATAGTATAATTTGCATTGCCTCCATCTAATGTAAGACCATTTAGATTGCCTCAACATTTGCAACCACCACTACCACCTCCTTTTCTTGGTGGTTCTAACCCAAACAATTAGTATAATTTTGAGGACAACTCTAAGTTCGATATTGATATTGTGACCAATGTTGTGGTGGTGGCCATATTTATTGTACAAGTTCATCTCCCTTTTCATCATAGAAAATAAATTTACGAGCTTTTCATGTGGCCTCAACCTCATCTCTAAACTCCTTGAGAGCATTTCTACGATTCTTGATAGCAGTTTATCAGCCCTAGGTGATGTTTCCATGGGCCTCGACAAAATTTCTAAGCCGCTTGATAAAATTTCTATAGATCTTGAACACATTTCCAAGCTCTGCAATGACATTTCTAACCTCATGTCCCCATGCGACTGCTTAACTCCATTTTCTGCTTAAATTTAAGCAGCGGGAGTGTTCCCATGCATAAATTTAGTTGTTGGGAAAGGATAATTTAGAATCTTTTCCTATTTTAATGGAGCAGCTACTGTTTAGGAATTGAAAATAAGCTGTGGGAAAAATAGGGGGGCTGGAAATAAGCATCAACTGCATATTGTTAAAAATCCACGTGGCTACACAAAATTTTTTCCCTCTTTTTAAAGATTTGCTTTCTTTTTTCTTTTTCTAATTTTGTTTTTTTATAAATTATTATTAATGCTGTTAATATAAATTTAAGTTGGCTGCTAAAAAATAAGCACAAAAATTAAACATTCATGGGGCCATCAGCTCCACAAATAACTCCTAAATAAATTGAGCAGTGGCTGCTAGCCAAAATAAGCTAAGCAGCAGCATGGGGACATGAGGTAAACACCTTGAAAATGAAAAGTTCATACTAAATCTTAAGTAATATTTCCCACTTAAATAGTAAATATTTGTTTTAGATGTATTTATTATTATTAGTAAATTGTTATATATATATATAATTGAAGAATTGACTAATCTTCTAGGTCACATGAATATCTAAGGATACCTCACTCTTGTTGCAGCTAGCTGAATCAAGTTTGAACCTACATTGATTGCTTGTGGCTTTCAATAACTCAATCAACCGATCTATGTCTAGAGGTTTCTATTTTTGATACTCATTATTATTAATAAGTTATTATTTCTGCAAGCCTAGTTTCTAGAATTATCTTGCATGTATCTAAGACCTTTATATATTGAGACAAATGTAATGCATTCGATGAAGAAATTAAATGATTAATGAATAATTGAATGGTATAGCACTCTGAATAGTTTGACAAATTTTGCATTTGACATATCCCATATTTTGTGTGTTAAATTCATCTCCATCCACCTCCAACAAGTGGTATTAGAGCGGATAGATCCTCTTTGTCAATGGCCACGGATTCAAGCTTTTGTTGAACAGAAGTTATCATTGATGACAAAGGAGTTAAAGGAAGGTATGCATAAAGGTAAGGGAAGAAGCAGAGAGGTAAAACAAAAGTAGAGTGAGACTATGTGGTCTCAGATATAGAGCTTGTGAGTAGAGAACAAACAATATGAAAAGAAGTGCAATCCAAAGAGATCGTCACAATTTTTAAATATCATAAAAAACACACATAATGCACATCCACAAAATAATTATTTCATTAATCTCAAACTAAACATATATCTTGTATACATGTCTATTAGAGCACTTGCAACTACCTCCGAGAAAATTCCTCTCCTTTATGCTTTGATGGAGGTTCATACCCTGTTCCAAAGCTCCCATTTTGGCACAGGTTGGGAGTATGTTGGCAAAGGTTGTAGATTCTGGCTTTACACATGCCATTTCCATTTGGTTGGAAGTGTCTAAAGCCTTTTCAACAAATCCATTTTGTTAATACCCTGCAATCAGGTGTTCCATGAGAACACGTTTCTTTGAGGCATTCTGTCAAACAGTTCACGTACCTTGTCTATGCTTTCACATTTTGCATATCCTGCAATAATGGCCTTCTGTCAAACAGTTAAGTTAACGTTCCTCGTCTATTTTTACAATTTTTGTAGGGCACTTGCAGCTACAAGATCTGACAAAATCCCCCTATCGTTTATACTATTATGGATGTCCATACCCTGTTCTAAAGCTCCCATTTTCGCATAGGCTGGGAGGATGCTGGCAAAGGTTGCGGAGTCTGGCTTTACACCTGCCTATCGCATTTGTTGAACATTTCTAAATCATTTTTAATAAACGCATTTTGTGCATATCCTGCAATCATAGTATTCCATGAGATCACATTTCTTTGAGGCATTCAGTCAAACAGTTCACGTACCTTGTCTATGCTTCTGCATTTTGCATACATGTATACCAGAGCATTTCCATCTGTAATATCTAATCATAATCGGGTTGGGTTGCCCTGTGAAAATAGTTCAGCGGCGAGGTATTCCGTGACAGGGGCGAGGCAGACGGGAATGGTTTTTGCCATCCGCTTTTAAAAAAAAATAGACACTGAACTGGATCTATATTTTCCATACATTTAGCCTGCACAACTTAGATCATATAAAATATAATTCTAAATACATCACCAGACATGCATTTATTCATGCAATCTATGAACTTTCTGTGAACTAGATTGCATGACGTTGTACACCAACATCACTTATCAAAGAATGTAGTATTTGTAATTTGTGCAGGTCATAGCCAAGAAGGTAATCGCTACCAATGAAAACAAGACGAAGGAGATTGATGTGCTGAAACTGAAATGGAAGAGCCGTTTCCATAAGGAAAAACAGATCAAAACATTTTTGTCAGTCGTCGATTGTATTTGTATTTTAAATCCAAGTCTTTCTTTTAAAAGGTGTTCGTTGTAGTCTACCACCAAGGAAAGACAAAAGTCCACATAAGGACACCACTTGGTAAAGTTGTATGCCCACATCATCTAGGGGAGAGGAGCATGTTTCAATAGTTGTGATAGTAGTTGTTTATATAATGTTCAATATTTTTATCAATATTGGATCAATAGTTGTGACTTTATAGTTGTTAGTGTTGATGATGACTATCCATAATTAAACAAAATGTATTCCTTTGTTCTAAAAAGCAATCAATCATGTGATTCCACATCAGCGCTCAATAAAACATGTTGTGAATGCACAAGTATTGGTCTCACTTTTTTTTTGGGCCTTTTTGGACACCCTGACAAAAAGCATGCTGATGTGGCCCTGAAACCTTAGTTATAAGCAAGGGACTTGCCAAGTAAGCTACTGTAAAAAATTGGGAGTGATTTGAAATTTCCACGTAGGATAATTAGAAACGCAAAGTTAGGGTGCACAACTAATGGGTCCTCTCCCCTAGTATTACACTATAACACTTTCCATACTTTTGTCCTCGGATGCTGGTCCCCTCCCACACCAAATTCTTTGCTACATGTGGAGCACATGAAAGGTTTGATGCCATGCTTTTCACTTGTAGTGTCTACATTGTCTAAAAGTCCTTTAGTGGTTTTGCATGGGGAAGGTGAATTTTGTTCTTGAATCCCTCTATATAGTAGTAGAATGGTGCCACATGTCATTCAAGGTAGCACAAACAATGTCCCTCGTCATGTGTCCAATGGTTTTGAATCTATTTCGGTGGCATCTAAATCTTAGGTGGTAGTAATGACTTGTCTTAGCTAGCTTGAGGTCTTTACAATCACATTTATTTGGACATTTGTGGCATGTCATCTTTCGAGTGGTTAGCAATCAATCTTATCCAAGTAGCTAATATTTTAGGTGTGGTCTTTTTTTTATGCACTATGTTGTAGGGATTCTAGAAATAATTTTGGAATTTGGCTATGCACTTGACAATTGGATTTGTTGGAAAGTTTGTAAGTCCTTATCAATAAATTCATTTTGTGCATATCTTGTAATTATGGAAGTCTATGGGATGATATCACTTTGAGATGTATTTTCATATCTAGCTCAAGTCTCTTGTCTACAGTTCTACATTTTACATACATATTTATGAAGGTCCTCACAACCATAACATCTATTAATATATACATGGCTGTTTACATCATATTTTAAGTATTCTATTTTGAGACAAGCTAGGAGTATGCTAACAAATTTGTGAACTAATTAGATTGGAGACATGTTTTTTATGTATGGTGAAAAATATAAGTTATGAGGATAGCCATGTGTTTTGTATGTTACATTATAATAATAAGATGTTAAAAGAGACATAATTTCATTCTCACTGATGGAATTATGTCTTAACTGTTAAACATATGGTGTGCTTTGTAACATGTATTTCTAACAAATATTGATTTGTAGATGGAATTCAAAACACAACAAAATAGGCACACCAGGTATTACTCAAAATATGTTGAGAACTCCAGAATGTATGCATAATTTATTGACTACAATTTAGAACCATGATCCGAAATAATTTTCCAGATCACCACAAATCAAATAACAATATTACTAACTTCTGTACAAAATCCTTGAAGATCAAATGCAATCTGTGAATGAGAATGCCCTCAAGAACCAAAGGGGTTTTGTCTACTGATCCTAGTGAACACTGTATTTTCATCCAATGAACGCCACCATTATGGGTTTTCATCCATAGAAGGAACTATAACACAAGTGTCCCAAATTTACAAGAAGTTCACGTAATAATTTGATGCCCTTACATGAATAAATTTCATATATTTATATGCTAACAATCCGCTTTAAGGAATACGTTGTCCTTGAGCCAAATTGGTGCTAAAGCCCAAAATTTGAATTCCCAACATGCTATATTAGGTCGGCCTTAAGGCCAACGTAGATTCCTTTGGAATAAGCATGCCACCTTGTGAACCCATCCATACACTTTCCTTTCCCTTTCTCGCTTCTTGAAACTATATCGTTACTACTGCATGATCTTGCGATGTCTTATCCTTCAAGCTTGTAGAAGTGGGTGCCAGTTGACTAGCACAGTTGCCTTATGATAGAAATATATTTATGCTGCCCAATCCCTCTCTCATAAGATTTGGATATGATGTGTAGGTATCATCATAGGTGTTGTGTTTCGAACCACACGCTTGAATGCAATCTTGCAGAGGAATGTGGAGGGATTTCCAAAACCGATTATGTTCTAGTACAATGAACCTGAATCGATGATATTTTGATGTTGATATCTTCTCGATATATGATCCTTTTCCCACGAGATCTGGATATGTTTTGGGGCCTATATTACAAATGTTATGTCTCGAACCATAGATTGAGGTGTGCTTCTGTGGAGGAATGTAGTAGGATTCCCGGATTCCACTTTGCAATTATCTTTTTGAAAAAGGGACATGACATTTCCTCCCTTCCCAAAATTTCTTGTCTCCAAATGATGAAAACTCGGATGCTCTAAGATTTCAGGCCCTTCCTAGGTAGCATCTGGGTATGTGCAAGATCATAATGGGCCAAAAAGTGGCGATATGTAAGTGATATGATGGCCCATGTGGCTAATGAATTTTTTCTTACCCAAAATTAATGAACAAAAAGGGTTTTTAGAGGAGATTCTTAGCTTTCCACCAATATAAATTATGCTTTGCTTTGAATTTAATCAATAATTATTATTTATTTTCTATTTGAATTATGACTAAAGTCCTAATTAATAGGATGATTGAAAAACATCTATATCTTTCAAACAGTATCAATTTTTTTGAATATAAAACATGTGTCACATTCTATGCTTCACATACTATAGGATTAAAAATAAATAAATTGAATTTCATGAAGTTTTGACCAAGTTAAGGTGGTTAGACATATGAGTTTTTATATTTTTAAAAATTTGTAATGGATAATTCATAATTAAATATTTAATTGGAAAAAACTTTCAAAAAAATATGCATCACATCGGGACATGAGTCTTCTACTTATATCTAAAATCATATAAAAAAATATTATCATTTTATTGTGGCTAGGGTGTTTAGACGGACACCTACTTATTTTTTCCCTGAAATTTAAGTACTGCTGCATTGATATTTCAAATTTTCACCAAATAGATTTAAAATAAATAAATAAACCTAGTAGTTTAGAAACTACATTCAATTTGCTACAAATTCTATTCTTACACATTTTTAAAATACTATAGATAACTTATTCAAATTTTTACGTCAAGTTGCCTAACTTTGATTTTCTAAATTTTGATTGCCACTTAAGGGCCTATTTTTTCCATGATGATCCTGCACATACCCATCTTCAATTGGAAAGTCCTTCCATCATACAAGATACTTCGTTATATTGGATTGTTCCTTAGATTTTTGACCCGAGTATCAATCATAGCTTCCAAAATAAGGATGAGTTTCCCTTCACTATCAAGGGGTGGTAACTTAGTAGAAAGAGATATATTCAATCCTAAAACCTTCTTCAAGCATGAGACATGGACTTGGCATTGTGGATTTTTCTATTTGCTGAGAGTTTTACTTCATAAGAAACTTCTCCAATCCTCCAGATCATCTTGTATGGTCTATATAACTTAGGTTTGATATTATTTTCTCCTCCTTTCTTGATGGAAGTTTATCTATAAGGCTACAACCTGATATAAACAACATATCTCCTACCTCAAATACTCTTTCTATGTGCTTTCTATTTGCATACACCTTTTGCTGATTCTGGGCAACTTGCTAATGATCCCCTGAGAGTTCTCAAGATGTTTCAACTTTGATTAATCAAATCACTTGCTATCAAAACTCTACTGTCTGTAAGGACTAATTATGTAAAGATTAATGAATCTTATCTACAAAGGGTTTTGAATGGAGACATGCCATTGGACATGTGATGCGTTGTGTTGTAGCAATGTTCTCCCAAATGTAGCCATTCGATCCAAGCCACCTACTAACTGGTGGCATAGTTCCTCAAGTATTCTTCCAACCACTTGTTTACAATTTCAGTTTTTCATTAGTTTGTGGATGATAACTTGTGTTAGGGGTGATTTTGGTGCCTAGAAGATGGAATAAATCCTTCCAAAAAGTGTTGAGCAAGCGACTATCTTTCTCACTAACAATTCTCTTGGGTAATCCATGTAACCAAAAAAATTCCTTGAAGAATAGTTCAATAACTTGCAGAGTTTTATAGTCACTAGAGATGACACAAAAATGAGCATGTACTTGGTCAATCTATCCACTACAACATAGATGTGGTCTTTTCCTTGCGCTTTGGGTAATCCGGTGATGAAATCCATGAAGATACTTTCCCATTTCTACTCTAGAATTGGAAGAGGTTGTAGTAATCCGGTCGAAAAATCTTGTTCCCCCTTGTTTTGCTAGCATGTGACACATTCTTGAATGTGTGAGAGAGCATTATCCTTAAGGTCCTTCCTAGCGAACCTTTCCACAATCTTCCAATAGCTTTTTTAGAATCTAGGATGTGTTGTTGTTGGCACATTATGGTAAGCCTCTAATAAATTCTCCTTTACCTTAGATCTCAAAACCAGGAATACCTTGTTTATGAATAGTATTAGGCCTTCCGCCATCGCATATTGATCACCCTTCTCTACTCCTTCTAGGAAACTGGTAGCAAAAGGATCCTTAGTATACTCCTTTATGATGGAATCCTTCCCATTAGTTGATGTGATGGACACATGGCACATTATAGGTCTCCTAGAGAGTGCATCCACCATAGTGTTCTTCTTTCCCTTGATATATTCAAGATCAAAATCATATGCCTATAGTTTTCTGACCCATTTTTGTTGCCTATCATTCAAATTTTGTTGACTTGGGAAGAATTTCAAATTGTTATGGTTTGTCCTGACTATGAATCTTCCACACACTAGGTATTGCTGAAATTTCTCGAAGGCATGAATTATAGTGACTAGGGCCACACCACCCAAAACCCACACAAAACACAATAACAAATATCAACATAGAAAATGGAATATCACAACCCACCTTCAATTATTTTCAAAAAATGAAATTAGAGATTCGGAAATTACAAGGTTAGAGCCTCGTGGGCTTGATTCATTACATCCAAATCAACTCTGAAAAGAAAATATATTAGTCAGAGCCACAATCTGTACTCATGGATCCAACTCCTATAACCTCTACTCAACCCTTTATTTTACACCCATAACCACCTTAGAATCTTCTAGAAAGTGTAACTTTCCCCTTTTGTTTAGTGCCAAAAGTCTAGCCATTTGACTTCCCACCCAAGAAGATATTTTAATGAAATTCACCTTTTAGTGGGGTATCTTTCCAAAGCCATGCCTTTTGACTATGGTGTTTGATTCACTATTATAATATATCATTAGAAAGCTCTCAAAGATATCTACAATGCTGAAATTACCTAAAGATTATTTCGTCCAATTTTCAAACGTTTTTAGGGCTTCTAAGGTTTTCAAATTTGAATTTGAAGTTGTATTGGAGAAATTTCTCAGGATGGAAACTTTAATATCTCCCAAATGGTATAGGGTATTGAGATGATTCTTCTTCCATCGAAAATATTTTTTAGTTCCACTCCTTGGGGTAAAATTTCAGGTCCATATGAGCTTGTTTAGGCTGAATTAGTAAAAATAGTATGTGACCGTTTTTCACCTTTTCTGACTTCTAACTATCTTACACCCCTTAATTAAGTGCCATAATGGGACTCAAAACAACTAAAGAAAATAAAGAAAAACATTTCTTTTGGTGATGCAAGATTGACCCTACACCACTGGATGCTCCTGCATCAGACACCCAAGGTAATTTGAGAAGTGACCTTGTCACTTCATTGGTGTTGGAGGAAAACCAAGATGGTCAACCTTTTCCTTAGAAAACCATGTTGAATCTTCAACAGGCCTTCCCTTCTATTTAACTAGATATTCTTCATACTACCTATTTCTCGTACTTCTACCCACACGGATATCTGAGATTTCTTCTATCCCTTCCTTCTTTGAAGTAGGTGTTGGAATATTCCACTATTCTTTTATTGGTCCATCCTCCATATCTCCTTCATGATACTCTATCAAATCAACAATGTTGAACATAGGAGAAATTTTTATTCCATGAGGCAACTCTACCTCATAAGCATTTCGAGAATGATGCTTCTTCAGGATCTTGCATGGTCCAAATTTATTCATTTTCAGCTTGTTATATGTTCCCATTGGGAGCCTTTCTTTCCTTAGGTGAACCATTACATCATCTCCAACCTAAAATTCCTTAAATCTCCTCTTTTGATTAGCCTTAGCTTTGTACTAAGGATTCCTTACCTCTTCATGCAAGTTCTTCATGCGCTCTGCAAAATATTCAACCTTAGCACTACTCTTTTCTCATTTGTGCGTCTTCCTCAACTTAGAAAC